>JABCJZ010000122.1:0-57038 GCA_013184445.1 Fusarium sp. NRRL 53497
TTTAAATTAGAAGAAATTATTTATATCCTGTTAGATAAAAATAGGTAGTATAATATTAACTAGGAGTACTTTAAGTATAAGGTTAATTAGAATATCTAGATAAGTATTTATAAGTAGAAGATTTTTTACTATTTTATTTATTATTAATTTTCCTCTAATTTATACTTAAGATATATTCTAGGCTAATCCCCAGCCCTAGGATAGTATTTACCCCCTTATTAATAACTTATCTGCCGGTGCCTCGCCTACTTATAGGCAGTAGCATATCCTTCGCGGCAAGCCTATCAATGAGCTTCTGGATGGTGCCATTCGGGCGCGTAGATTCAAGCCGGAGGACGACAAGGCGCGAGCCCTCGAGGTACAAATTACCCTGGGTGAGGCTGAACTCGCAAGGCTTAATGCCAAACGAGCGTTGGTTGACGTCGAAACCACCAGACTCAAGGTTGAACTCGCCGCCATCAACGCCACGCATCCTCTAATGAAGACGGAAGAAGAAGATTCGCCCATGAGCGGCGTCCTTCCACTTTGCGATACTGCCAGGGATACCAGCATCAAAGAAGAAAAGTTGACCTAGGTAGATTCAGTCTGGGAATCGCTGGGGGTATCATACCACTAGCTAGCGAACGAATTGGCACTCATAGAGATTTCTTCTGCTGCGAATTAAACTCTGACTTTGCCCTGACCATGTGCCTTGCTGATGAAGTGACTGGTGAGTAACACCATGCCTGGTCAACTCACCAACGGCCATCCAACGAACTCATTTCGTGACGATCCTGTAAATTCTTTGTGAAAAGTCAGACCTTGTTTGATCTGACAGTAAATTATCGCCGCAACTTCTTCGTCAGTCCGTTTGAGCGGGCCATCGCTGTCGATTGGTTGTTATGGCCCGTTGATTGCTCAGTTTGCAAGTCAGCCCAATGGCAAGCTGCAGCTTTGACCAACAGGAACCTCAACTACTACCCAACAGAAAACCTTCTTTCAATGGTTTATTTTTAATGATCAATCACTCATGAGGGGCCCGAGGCAGACCGCACCTGTATATCCTATCCCTTGCTTTCGGATGACCCTACACATTCATCCAGGACCAACCAACTTATATCCCAGAGCCCTACCACCACAAAACAACCAACAGCAGTCTTCTATCCCTCGGATTAAGATATTCCCCAAGCCTTGCTGGGCCATCTCCTCACCCGGCAGGCCAGCAGTCTCAACCTGAGCAGTGGATTGACAGCCGAGATGGCTCATTGCCGTGCTCTCATCAGGCGAACGCGATAGTATCCGAATCCAAATGGCTGGAAGGATTGCTGGATAGTTAAATTCCGAGAGTTTACCAGTAATGCAGGTGCGAAATCAGGAGTAGCGGTGGTGATGGACCATGGACCTATGTTTGGAAGAGACAGCGTGTAGTCATTTCTTTGGATGAATGGATAAAAAAGTGAGAATACATATCATACCCCAACCTGGCTAAACAGATCCATTGATTGAACCTACGAGATGTTATGAAGACGTGTGAAAAGTTAACAAGCATAAGACCACAGCATGATCGCGCAAACTTCAGACATCCAAATCCTAAATATTAGAGTATTATAGCATAACATAATATAAACCTTTGAAGATAGCATCATGAGCTTAGTGAGAATTTTATGCACATCTTAGGTAGGTCAATTCCTCGTTTTTCTTTGACCCACGAGTCTCCCATGGTTCGTACTCTGACAAGCCCGAGTTAGCTTCATGCGCACTGCTGGGTCTAAGATGGAGACTAATAAAAAGCTACTCTAACTCATGGGCAAGTCAAGATGTGAGCGCTACCTTCCGGACGCCTACAAACCAATGTTTATGCTTAAACACTTGGCCAATGACCAAACATTTGTCGTCTCAATTTGGTAATGTGCTCAAAACTAGTCTAATAAGCCTGGTTCACCATCACTTACCCTGCGGTAATGTGACCAGGCGGGAATTGACTCTGGCTTCTGACGAAGATCTGTTAATATCCGTCGGCTTTAACGACACGCTGCGCTGCTTCGCGTGTCTAATTGGTCGGGAACCAACGCCGAATCCGCCTGGAACCGAGGCGGCCGATTTCGATCATCATTGCCCGATCTCGGTTGCAGCCTTTAGACGCGAATTGATAATCCTCTCTCGGCGCCACCAGCCCTGTCCTTTGTTTACTGAACAACTATGATATGCCTTTCATTTACTAACGCTAAAGTTCCAATATTTGTATTTGCCTAAAGGTGTTCTTTACTAGACATTGTACAATGTCTTCAGCGTTCGGCAACACTCCCATCAGGTAAGTATACAGGACTAAGCAACCATCGCACACAACCACCCTCATCCAGCACCTCGTGGTAAAGCCCTCCATAAAGGTCTCCTTCCTTTGCACCCCAGCATTTAAATCGCCCGAGAGCAGCTTTGCAGTTATCGGCCAGTACAAGGTCGCTCTTGGATTTGCACCTCTCGTCCGTGACATTCCAGAAAGGAGGAGTAGCCCAGCCAACCTGGATGAATATACCGTGAGTGCCATGAGTTGGGAATCTATTCACCTCGATTTTTGGAGTACCTGCTGGGGCGACTTTCTTAAGGATGCGGGATCCGTCACAGAAGTTGTCTATGGCGTCTCTCAGCTGGTCAGGGGTATATGGCTCCAGCGTTTTGTCCTTCTTCATCCAACTATTCCAGTCGCAGAGGCACTTCTCACCCATGTCCTCGGGCAGCTTTCCATTGATCACTGTTGTTTGCGTTCCGTTGTTGGCTGGGCATTTACCAGTCCACACTGATTCTGTGGGCGTTGATGCGTCTTCAGTTGTTGTTGCTGTATTAGTCTTCGTGGCAGTACCAAAGACAGAGTCAAGTTCTGACTGGGCACGCTTGGCTATACTTTCGAGCTCGGCTTCGCTCTCTGCCATGTCGGGCCAGCTTTCCATACCGTGGAAAGATGTGGCTGCTGGGGGTTCCTCTGAGGCTGTAGTTATGTCGGTCGCAGTTATTGTCTGGCTGTGGCCCTGAACTTTACAGCCATAAACAGTCCCGCAGGTAGAGATAACATCGCTAGTCACCGTGCTGGTTACTGTGGCATAAACGCTAACACCATATGATGTGCTGGTGACACACAACTCGGCCGATTCGGTGTCGCAGGCGGTGGGCTCATCCGAAAAGGTTGGGGTGTTTCCTGGACCGACTCTGAATTACGAGTTAGCATTTTATCTGCAGTAGAAAATTGATGTTAAAGATGACATACGTGAAACCGGGCCAGTCAGGGAGTGGTCGGTTTGTGTTGATCTCAATACCACCTTTAGGGTTGTCGGAAATTGATGGCGGAGGACCACTATTGTCTTGTTAGTAGAGCATCGATAGATATCAAGCAGAGAGCTCGTACGGGGGATAAATGCCAGGTGGAAGTGAAATGCCCCATCCAGATATGGGTCCAATGCAGGCGTTGAAGAACCACATGCTGCAAGGTACCACGAAACCATCATCCCGAGGCTCAGGCTTACTGACGGATGTTGTCACAGGTACAGCAATGTAAGTCGTCGATGAGGATTGATCGTTGTCGTCGCCACCAGTGGTAATCTGACCAGCTTCAGTGGTGGCTCCATCATCAACGGGTGTTGAGTGTGCTCCTGCCGGAGTCGTCGGTTTGGCAGAAGCACCACTCGTTACTCCATTGACCTCAGTCTCTGGAACCGATGTTGGTAAAGACGCGGAATTTGTGTTGGTGCTTACAGAATGTGTTGGAGTGCCTGTATCTGACTCGGGGCGCTTCGTCTCATTCGGAGATGATGTCCTATGTTCGGATGGCAAAGCCGTGGGAACTTCTGCTGCATCCGAGTTTGCGGTAGACGCAACAGACTCTGTATAGCTTGAAAATGTGATGGTTGTCGAGATGTCAGTAGTAAGAGCCGCACTTTCGCTCGGTCTCTCTGTCTCGGTGGTCCTAACACCAGCTGGTTCAGATACGAGAGTCTCAGTGGCAGAGGTAATCTCTT
The DNA here is from genome assembly GCA_013184445.1 of Fusarium sp. NRRL 53497. Taxonomy (NCBI): domain Eukaryota; kingdom Fungi; phylum Ascomycota; class Sordariomycetes; order Hypocreales; family Nectriaceae; genus Fusarium; species Fusarium sp. NRRL 53497. The sequence goes on from JABCJZ010000122.1 coordinate 3,987, forward strand.
CAGAGTTCTCAGTGTTGGTTGCCCGATGTCCAGATGACACAGTGGACGAAATTTTATCTTCGGAGGTGTGATCAGATGGAGCTTCTGAAGCCGTGATCGAATCATTTGTACTAGCTGGAGGAACCACCGACTTGGAAGTGTCACTCTGTGTCATCATAGATCCAGTAGGTAATTGAGATGATCTCTGATCATTGGAACTGATGAAGGCAGTGCCCGTGAAGTGATTGGAGTCCGTTCCCGATACAGGTAAACCAACAGACGTTTGGTCATTTGGGTTTGAAGTCATCTCTGAAGTATCGGAGCCGACTTTTGTAGGGGGAACTACAGTCGATATTTCTCCGTTTGGTCGCGTGATGACGGTGGGGATGGCTGGATTGGAAGTAGTGGAAGCTTGACTCCCATATGTAGACTCCAGACCGTCAGACCCAGTCACGATAGTAAGACCACTTGAAATTGAACCCTCCTGAGTAGTTGAATACAAAGTCGTAACTTGGCCGTTTGGCTGAGTAACGACAATTGGGAGAGTATGTCTAGCGTCGTCCTGACTAGTAGACACTGGAATACCTGACAGACTCTCCTCTGAGAGAATAGTTGTCCCCGTTCCAACGGCGGAAGATACTGTGGTCTCACCGGACAATGAGCGAGAAATATCTGAGTCCATGGTAGGATGTTCAGGACTAGGTCGAACTACTGTGACTATAGTGCTGGTTTGATCAGGCCTCAAAGACGAGGTCCATGCATCCAGCGGATAGCACAAGTCATAAGAACCACATCCCCAACCCTCACGACAGCAGCCCACGCCGCAGCAAGCCCTGTCTGGAAGGAGAGTTAGTAATACTCCATGAAAAAGTCAGAGGAGTGAGGTCGACATACTAGGACCGCAGATGTGCTCGGGATAACCGTCTTTACTGGGGCAGCAAGATTGCTCGCCCTCAAGAGCACGACATTTGCTTCCGCATTGGCAGAGGCCTACTTCGCATTGCCTTGGAGGCTCATAAGCAGATACCGAGACAAATGAATCAGTGAGAAGCAAGAGAAGTACACTGGTAATAGGAATTCTCATGTTGAAAAAAAGGATAGGAAGGTGGAAAAGAAAGAGTGAGTCAATGGTTGTCTGCACTTCGAGTACACAAGAGGAGAGCTCGACTGATTTAAACTCCTCCGTCTTCCAACCTGGAACTATCCCATGGGCGCATATCTACGGGACTGCCTAATGACAAGGCACAGGTGTGATAACCTACATACCCTCCCATCTGCCGAAATTGTGAGGGTTCTGCACGTCCTAAACCTCCTACCAACACGATTAGGTCTCTGGAGAAGAAAAATGGGACTTGACGTTAAAATAAGAGCCACTTATTGGCAGATCCCCCATGTCTCTAGTTGAAACAGGTCAGTGCTGAAGACATTGAGTATCAGCATCAACCAACCTCGACCGTGCATGTTGTTGGTTGACCAACACGAGGCTGATTGAGATATTTTTGCACATGATCTTTTGATTAATCGCTCATGAAAATTCCCGCTTGATTTATCTGAAGATACAGCCTTCATGGGGGCATGATCCTTCAGCCCGTGCAATATAATGATCTATTGGTTCATTCTCCTATTTTTAGTTACAATTACGTGGTATTGAGTTGTTGGTTATGCTCAAAACTTCAAATAATCTTTCTAGGCTGTGCAATTGCCAGATTCTCGCCCTCGGCCAGTTTCAGGTTAAGTCCTAGATGTTGTGGCTACACCATCTTGTGATGGACCAACGTTCTATGCCTCACTGCTCGAGGACACATCATCAAGATTCATACTTCTAAGCGATGTATTTATGACCCTTTAATATTCGCCTTTCAATGATAACAACCGTCTTCAAGCTGTCTTTCAGAGTCTTTCATCTCTTTCAACCTTCTTATCTCCTCACTTGCTGAATTCACTCGGTCTTTCATGCTCCCTCAGTCCAATATCATGTGGTCAAGACTTCTGGTACTCCTCAGCTTCCTTACTATTGTTCTTGCCGACAACGATGATCATGAGTTTGTTGCCCATGTCACCGATGTCTTCAAGGTAAAGTCGGGAACTGAAAAGGGTGGATGCGATAACTACGACGTCAACACGTGGTTCACAGATTCAAGGGCTCTTGTCTTTGGAGCATACCCAGCGCTGGGAAAGGCCCAAAAGTCTTATGATAAGAGTATCACAGATTCTGAAATACAAAAGTATCTCTGGACATTCTTCAGGATTGACCCAAAGGATGCTTCTTCCAAATCCACCGTCCGGGAGATGAGAGGTATAATATCCCAAGGAGAATAATCCTACGATCCAAAGTTGTTGAGTAAAATCTAATTTTAAATATAGAAAACCTGGGCGAGGTCCTGGACGCATTAAAAAATAGACAGCCCGGGAAAGACGTGCCATGGATCTACTGTGACGGCAAGTTTGCTGAAGGTTAGTATCTTGATGGAGTGGTAGCATTATACTGACTACCTAATTCAGAGAAGAAATGGTCCGACAAAGCCCTTGAACAGAAAACTGGAGTTCAGGATCCCGATGGCAAGACGATCAAGCAGGCTTTCCCAGAAATATGTGAAGAGAATTTTACAAAGCGACAGAAAGCCATCAATGCTGAAAAGTCCAAAAGGAAGAGGGCATTGCTTCCCAGACCGTTCGGTATGCAGTATAATCATCCGGTCGTTGGCATAAATCTGACAAGTCACTTTAGTACCGTTCTGGGTCGATGACTTTAAGCAGTACCGCTATGCCGAACCAAATGATTATTGTTCAAAGGCTGGGCGTAAGAATATGGCCGGTACCGACGACAACTACCAGCCTAACACCATCGTCTTCTGCCCCAAGAACTGGAAAGACATCAAATATAAGGCACTGTACGAGTTTTCGGAAATCGAAGACGAAGGGGTATCCATCAAGGAATTTTCAGTTGAAGCCCTAACCTTTCTCCACGAAGTGTTCCATTTTGCCCTGTTGAATCAGAATACACCGGACACAGCGTGTAAGTGAGGCAATCTTCAAAAGCCCAGAAATGAAGACTAACTTGGCATTTCAACCTTTCAAGATCACTTGGGACAAATCACCGGAGCTGTTGCCCTAGACGATGGAAGTGTTATTACAAAGAATCAAGCAATCGCTAACCCGGAATCATGGACTCTATTTGCGCTAGCATGGCATCTTGGGGAGAGAAACCCAGAGTTTACATTTGCTAGTACTGAGTCAAAGCGCTTGTAATTTTACAGTGAGAAGTCTTTTATACACTTTGGTTTTCCTTTCTTAACCAGAAGCTTCTGAGATTTTCGAGCGGTAAGCAGCTCGAGCAGCAAGAGTAGCCTCGAAATTACGCCTTTCCGCGAGTTCCATTGCGTCCTCCTCAACAATTGTGATACGCTCGAATGCCACGTGAACCGATTCCCATCCAATAGCGCCAAGAGATCTCAAATCGTCCTTGAAAGCATCCACGGCAAGCGAATAATGATTTCCACCGTCCCCGTAAACAAGCCTCTTCTCGGTAGATTTGTACTTCTGTTCCAGCTCCTCGTTCTTCCACTTGTTGCACCACACACTTGCAAGTACCTTGTCCCCATTCCAATCTTGCTGATCATCTATCCAACCAAAGCTTGGTTTCCAACGGTAACAAATCGGTTTGGGTATCCCGCTTGCTGATGTATGAACAAGCGTCTCTGTTTCCCAGATGGCTTCTTGAGTTTCAGGGGTAAGAGACGTCGGCCAGTACACATTGAACATCTCGACATTAGAGGTGTATCCGATAGCGTACATGCTATTGGCAAATACGATGATCTTGGTCTCTGGCTGCACATTATCGGTTGTCAGACTGGCCATCAACTCTTGATGCTCGGGGGACGATTGGAATCTATCCCAGTCCTCTTGCGACTCCCAACCGACAGCAAGGAAATACTCCTGGGGGGAATTAATTATAGAACCGTAGTAAGGCTGTCGAAGAGAATGGCCCCATGCGTTAAGTGGTGTGAAGATTGACTGCTCGGGTTCAGAATTATAACGGAATTTCGTCCATGATGTGATTCCGAACGATTTAGCCCACTCGGAAGCTTTTTCAGTGCGAACAATGTCTTGCGTTGCGGCCATGGTTTGTGCTTTAGAGTGGTAAGCTTAGAGATGCTGAGTTTTGTGTCTGTGCGAGAATAAGAATGGGGGATGAGTTGGCTTTATACCTGTTGGCTCATGCGGCAGAGCCAGGCATGCTAACTAAGCAAGCTTAGGCCACTTAAACGTAAGGGAGGTGTCTGAGATCTTGAGGGTCATATATTTAAAACTGCCGTGCTTACATTAAGGCTAAATACTGCAAAACGTAGGGGAAAACATCATCCCATCGACAACATTTGAATGTCAAACTTGCGCCATCAATCACCTCAGGATAGGCATACGCACGGCGACAAGGTGTATTGTTGACGAACGTGAATAGTCAATGTGCGATGGCAAGCACAACAGCCCGAACGGTGTCGCTAGGCGGGAAGATTCTCGGTCAAGTACCGGGAAATCTGGAGTTGTTTGATACTCTTGAGTACGGGATGTATCATATCTGGTTTGCGGAAATCTGATAAAGTCCAAGTGTCAAGTAGATGAGTTGAGTGCGGCAGACTTAGAGAACAGACGGGATTGTACAAAGGAGAACGGGTGTCATGGGGGAGAGCTGCTCTTGAACAACTTGCACTTGTTTGTTGAACAGTTGATTGCCAGCAAGCAGTGATGGACTGTAAAAGCGAGGCTAGGGCCATGCATGACCAATCCCTCGGCATTCGTTTTCCTCAGTCAATGATTAACAGTCGGCTGCAACTGCTGCCACTGCCAACTAACAGTAGCTAATGCTTCAACGCACAAGGCGCTACTCCAGCCCAAGGCCATTCCTCATTTCTCCTCAACATCATTCATGAAAGTCTACAAACAACAATCACAATCACTACCACAAAACAACTACATCACGATAAAACATGAAGCGCTCCGCAAGCCCTCGTACGAACGAGCCTGCGACAAAACGCGGCCCTGGTCGGCCAAGCAAGGCCCCGCCGCGCCCCAAAACCGGATCATCTACCCAACTCTCAAATCAAACTGAGTTGCGACGGCAAAACCGGGAGTTGCAAGTCACTGTCAAGGAAAGGGACGATCTCGTCGAGAAGCTTTTAGCCTGTCTACATACTGCGGTGGCAGTTCTGCATACTGCGGTGGCAGGTCTCCATACTGAAACATCAGTTCTACGTGCTACAATCAACAGACATATCCAGACAGGTCAAATGGGCAGTCATATCGACATGAGCATCCGACAACAGGGTCACCCCTCCGACTCTGGCCAACCGCTGAGCCTCCAGACTACCGCCGACGGGCTTCAACAAGAGAACCGAGAGCTACGAGCCAAGATGGCGGACATGCAGTCTACCATTGATGAGATAGTCCAGAGACTTCCGCTCGAGCAAGCTCCTACACCTGCCCCCTTCGACGATTAGCCTGATCAGCAGGCACCTCGCCCTGCGCTGGACTCAGCTCCCAAGTCCAGGTTCACCGAACGTCAACGCGCTCAGATGAAGCAGAATGCTGGTAGCCGACTATTGCGCTCGGACCAGATGCTGAAGAATGGCAAGTATCTTAAACGATTGCTTGGCTGATTGAAATCCGAAGCGCTACATGGTAAGACCACTCCTACGCACGTCACATCTCCGACGATCGACAGTTTGTTGACACACTCATAGCGATCGGCCAAGACCTTACGTTGACTTCACCGACAATTGATTGACCCTTGCAATCTCGTCATTTCATGTTTGTCTACGAAACTGTGTTATTTGGATGTCGGGAGATGATTCACGAGAATCACGTTTGAGGTGACCAATCTAAAGATCAAGCAGACACATGGTGATGGGATGTTGCAAGTGGATCAAGGCAGAAACAAGTCAACCGAAGTAAATCAGGAATATATGGCAAATCTGTACATGTTTGGCGCGCGGTTTGTTTGGTCGACAATGGTCATGAGTCAGTGCAAGATTCTGTTCTCTACAAACTCGCTTAGTCTTTCCTAAATCATGAAATGTTTGTTGTCTTGAGCCTCATGTCAAAAGAGTATCTCCATTTGCCCAAAATGAACCCAGCAATTACAGACAAACAACAATTGTTATTCGATTTTACCTTTCGGTCTGTTTGTAAACATCATCAGTTTAGATAACTCGCCTCAACCTTCTCTTTTTAGGTCTTGGGATTGATTCCTTTGGCGTTTGGTATGTCGCAAGCTTACTCTGTGTTGACTATTTCCTTACTTCAATTTGCTTCTTGGCAGCTCCTCCAAACGTGCTGAACTCAAGAGGCAGCCATTGTCCTTACGTTGGCATGGCTCTCTGGACTATAAATACCCTGGCACACCCACATGTTCTCTGTCTCATGGACAACCTTCACAACTATGCATGAGTTCTGGTACAGCTAGCCAATCGAACACCCTGTGCCTCAAGTCAAAGACTTTTCATACTTTTCCTTCATAAAAGTAAAGGGTTCCAGGAAACCAAAACTATAGTTTATAAGCGCTTATAAGCATAATAACCTCTAACTTCCGAATCCTCTTAAGAGTCACAACCTTCAACTACTTGGCCAACTCAACTGGCTATATATACAAGAACCTAAAGAGTGCCGTTCTCGTCGGACACCTGAGGTGGAGCGTCCAGCTCTCGCTGTGAAACAGGAGGCCCAGATCGAGAATTCATCGGGTAGGGTGAAGCAAGAGAGCTTTAGCCCTTGAATCCCATCTCGAGTCCGACCTTCAACTAGCGCGAGCTAATGGCGTTTGACTCATCACAACCTCAGCGGTAACTCATACGTTTCCCTTATTATCAGATGCTGATATCCTTCTTTTCATCCGACAGTGACACGAACGCTAAGTTACATTCTGTTGAGGTAGTGGTGGGACCTATCTAACAGATAAGTTCAAACCTTCAACAAGCCTCTATTATATAAGGCATCAGCGCATAAACAAACAACACAACACAAACCTTCAAAATGTCTCGAAACGAGGGTCGTCCAACCACTTTCGACCACTCCAAGGTCGATCTTCTTGATCTCGCGGCGCCGCCACATGGAGGCGTATTTCCGACACCTTGGCCTTTGGGATGAAAGCAAGGTGAAGATTCCGCGAGAAGTCGGTAGAGATGCTTGTGCCAAACTAAACGGTGTCGGATGGCATAGTATTAGTAGGCTACACTTGATTCATTTTACTACTGACCTTCTGCTAACAACTTACCTTTCAGTCATGGCCGCGAACCCTTCGACCAAGGACAAGGAATGGCCTTGATCTAATTCATACCCTAAAATAGCTGGCTTGTCAAGCTGAATAAGATGATATACATCCCACAGAGTTCCCTATTTATAAGGAGTCGAGCGTATTTTGGACAGGTTGATCAAAACGCCTAAGACACCGTTGTTTATACTACTATATTCACATTGTTCAGAGACGACACTTCAGAGAACTGACACCCCAATGGCCAAGAGCCGAGAGCGTTGAAGACATAATTTTCTGGTCCGTCTTTCTCATTCATGCAAACAAATTTATAAGCAAATCGATCAGGAGCCTAATGAAAACGGCCAATAGGTACCCATAGACTATATATCCGGCTTTCTCGACCACTCAAGGATTCGAGTACGCGGCGTACGCCAGTTGATGACTGTCATTGAAAGCCTTGTCTTTGGTGATAATGACTCTTTGTTCGACATAATCAACAACGAGATCATCCTCCCATTCCTTGCTATATCCTGGCACAGCGAGGTCCCCGATCATCTCACCTTGGTCATTGGGATTAACCCTGCTTCGTATGTGGACACGAACGAGACGATGGTCCAGCTCTATGACACTGGCGCCATGTCTTTGGCGACCTTTCTGAGAGTACACAACGTCAGCCGAGCCAGCAGCGGAGGGCCAGATAAAAGGCACAGGCCTAAACTTCAAAGTTCACTACGAGCCCTCAAGCACCAAAGCCCAAAATCGTCATCATACAATCACCCAAAATGGACCCCAACAAGCCCAACAATGATCTGCAACAGGGAAGTAGCCGTCGTTGGATGATGATAGGGCTTATTTCGGTGCCACTATCACTCTGGCAATCTTCTTGAGAACACGCAAATGCGTCCAACGAGCTTCGTCCTCGGTCATGATAGGCGAGACTCGTCCGCGGCAAACATGATTCTCCCTCGGGCAAAATTCAACAACCCAAGCATCTCCAACAAGATACTCCTCGTCTTCGCTGGTCAATATATATATACGTACAATGGAGGCCGCCCCATGACATGCCCAACAATGGGCGGTGGCACAGATATCGAGGGTCTTGTGTAGCAAATACATAATGGATCATGCGCCGAGATCTCTTGATGTAGTTGGCATCGCAATCCCTCCAGGCTGAGAATCTTCTTAGACTAGCGAGTCCATCTCCGAGATATAATGGCATTACGGTGGAAACTACCACCCAAATGAACTCTTCAATCAATGAGCTTATTAAGATGAACCAAATGACCAACAGAAACTTGGAACTATTGATGAAGAAGCACGACGAGCTTCTTCAGAGAGTGACCGAAACTGCTGGCCGTGTTGGTACATCAATGGGTGTCAAATTCGGGGACTTCTCTAAGAAACCCCTCACTTGGGACAGCTCCTATGAATGATATCATCGGGAATAAGCCTGTAACTACTCGAGAAAAGCAAACACATCGAGATGCTCTTGATAATCAATTGGTGTCAAATTCCAGGACTTCTCTAAGTAACCCCTGGTAATGATGCCATCGAGAACATGTCTACGTCTAAGGAGGTGTCTGTTCGAGAAGAACATATGCAACGACATGCGAGCGTCTTGCTACAAAAGTCCAGATATCTTGAACGATTGCTTAGCAAATACACTTGATGATATGGGACCGTACGCGAGTAAGAAGGTATACCAGAGATACAGTCGACCGATCACGAGACTTCTCTGATCATGAACATATATACAACAACAAAGTCAAGGTCGCCAGAAGGTATCATTTCGTGTAAAGGCATGCCTGATAAGTATACTATATTAATGGCTATTGAGTCAGTTAATCTAGATATTTCCGATATCATATAGGTTCAGAACAAAACCTCCACAAACCATCACAAACTCTGAATCACCAAAGCCTCCCAAAACACCAGTTCTCGTCCATTTACAGTAATTCACGATGGGTTCCCACAGAAAGAATCCTCACATCAATCGTGGCGGCGACCGTGCTCGCAAAGTTCCTTGCCCGCCAACAGGAGGGTGCAAGCCTCCAGCAGGAGAGGGGAAAGGTGGTTCGTGAGGCCGCAGAGAAGGCTGGCGCGGAGTTTGACCGTCAAAGGTGAAAATCTTGGGTGGGAGCTCGGGACAGTTCGTTTGCGGTTTGATGGTCTTGGCAGAAGTGCACTTGAATTGCAGTAGACGCTGTATCTATATACCCATTCTGCCCCAATTTCCATGCCATGGCATCTCAAGTGATTCTCATCCCCTTCCCGCTTCATACCCCTGACTTTCCATACCTAAGAAAGGTATCGTCCATGCCTAGAGCTCCAAGACACAGATTTCGATTGCGATTGATGGTATAGCCCTATGGTGACTCCTCCCTTTTGATGTTGACGCCCTCATTGAGAGGGGTGCGGCTTAAGGGTGGCTGCCCTGACCTTAGTAGGAAATTCTCGGCTTTCAACAGGGCATTCTCTGCCTGGAGACTAGCGATCATTTCCTTGTAGGTTTGAACCTCCTCGCTATCAGGAGGACTGGTCGTTCCAGTCTCCTTCTTCACGATAGGTTTGGGAGTCTGAGAGGTGAAGACAGGCTTGGAAACCTGTGACGCCGCAGCAGACCGAGACGAGGAGGGTCCAGCGGGAACTGACTTCTTGAGGAAGTTGTGAGCCCGAGTGGAACCCTCCACCGGCTCATCGATGGGCTTGCCATGACTGATACGCCACTTCCTGTAAACAGGAGAGACGCCGGCAGACAAGTCGCTAACGGGTGGGTAAACGTCTGCCCAAGGCCAGGGGTTAGCCTCGAGCGCATTTCGAGCTTGAACTACAGGAAGGTTAGTGGTAGATGATATGGCAAAGAATCTTTTACTTACGAGCACTCGTCCAGACGTTACAGTCAACCTCGTACTCGAAGTACTCCTGGTTGACATTACGCCACCCGCTCTTGTCCAAATTGACGCAGATGGTTTCCTCTGATCTGGGTCGGAGGTTCTCCACCTGCTTCATGGTGAACAGGTTCAAATGACGGAAAAACCACTCCATGTGGCGGCGGCGGGCAACCAGATCGAGATGGTTGACCTTGGAATGGTCAAAGCTATGTCGGCCGCTATTCTTTGAAGGCATTTTGGCCGATCTGTTGTGGTTGTGGTTGTGGTTGTTGTTGTGCTTGTGCTTGTGCTTGTGCTTGTGTGTGTTTGTGTGAAGCTTGTGAGAGAAACTGCGTTGAGAAAAGCAAAAGATATTAGCCTAGTTTAGCAGGGTTCTGTTGCACCCTACCTGTGTTCATGGTTCTTGTTTGTATGCCACTGCTTGCCAGCTGTTAGCTACTGGCAAGCGATAGTGCCAAATAGCCACTGCGGGAGAATGGTCAAGGCTTCATTTAACGCAACAATTTGTCCTCGGCTTATGCCAGTGCTAGCTACTGTTTAAATCATCTACTGGTACGATTGAGACACCTAATATCCTCAAGGAGCTTTCTCTTCCTCAGACTTTCTCAAGTCTTTCTGCAGGATCTTCGGATATTGAACTTCTCTTCTTGATGGTCGACAATGCGTGCGTGCCTCCGTTTCTGCTTGGGGTCTGCCTTTCTCAACCTCTTGAATTTCTGCCAGCTGTTTGTAGTGCCAGCTACAAGAATCATTAAATTAGCTACCTACACAAGTTGTAATACTGCTGGCCATGCTGCTGCTTCTAATAAAGCCTAGTTTTAAGTAAGAAATCACATAAAAATCACACCAAGGGTTTCCACATTATCTGTGAATGTAATTTTAAAAGCTGGTAATGTCTGTCTCTAGCTACTAACAGCGCCAGCCTTTGTACTCCTATAGCCATTCATCCGTCTTGGGTCATTAGACTACAAGTCTGAACCAGCGTAAGGATTGTCCTTGCGTCCCTTTAACTCAAGAATCGCTCCACGTTTCACGGCTTCTTGATAATCAATTTTTCGCAGTAGATCTAACTGAGTGGCTTTGACTATAGACTATAAGGCAGTATTGGTATTAATCCTTTTGCCATGGCCCAATCCCGGCGATAGGTCATCCGCATGCTCGTCTTGAGACGTTGTCCTTGCATAAAAAGACATCAGGTAACAATTAAACTTGTCTTTTTAATTGTCTAATGGTGCTCTGTGTCTACTTGTCTCGAAAGGCAAATTGAGCTCAGCGGCGGGGGTCTGTACCTAACGAACGTGACCGACTGCGAGGTTGCGAGCAAGACAGCTGTTGAAGCAAGCGCGATTCCAAATCCTCCAGCCTGTTTATGCGTTGGGCATAATCAACCTGACGCTTCTTTTCCGCCTCGACATGGGACTGTTCAGCCTGGGCATAATCAACCTGACGCTTCTTTTCCGCCTCGACACGGGACTGTTCAGCCTCGATACGGGACTGTTCAGCCTGGGCATAAAACTCAAGTTGCGACCTGAGTAGCTCGACTTCATCCTTGAGTTGTTCGACTTGCTCCTCCAGTAGCCTTTCCCTCGCAGTAGAGGGCTGCTGTCCCACAGGGATCAAATCTGACAACCTGGTTGCAGACTCAGACACGCGAGGTTCAGCTGGAGTGACACCACGGGGAGTGGGATGTTGTACGTGAACGGGTGAAAAGTTACCCCCATAAACCTCGTAGTCGCCCTCCTGCTCCTCCTCAGACTGTAAATACTGGGCTTCATTGTCACCCTCACCGCGAGAGGGGCTGGACCCTTGTTCATTCTGAACCATCTCGGGGCCATCTCCAACCGAATCGTGTTCCTCAGGATCCTCGGACTCGCTCAAGCCCAATTGATCCGGATCAACCTGAGACGATACCATCCAGTCTCTCAGCAGCTGCTTGTGGGCCCTTTCAAAGTACTCTGGTAATTCCCTTCGATCAGGAAGGTCGCCCTTGTTCTTGGAAGCTTTCTTGAAGCTTTCATGGACCTCTGAGACAGTGCAGTTAAATGATTCTTCAGGCCACGCTGTGGTGTTGATTGTCTCAGCGATGTTATCCAAGTCAAACAGCGAGACTGGATACACGGGCAGGCTCTCATGTTCAAGCATGTCGTCAGTGACGACCGGACCTCGTTTAACAGACGTGCTGATGGTCTCTCCAATCTGGTAAAGGAGTTCGGCTGCGCTTGAAGGTTCTTCGCCCTTTTCCATGCATCGACGCCTGACAGAGGTAAAGACATCATGGATCGGCTTGGGGGACTTGTAATCGACGGTTGCCATCTTCTTGCTCATTTTAGACAGAACAGGACATTCCATGTTGTCAGCTCCTTGAGGCCATGGACGGCGGTCATCTATTCGGCAGATGACAGCGTACTGCATTGCAAGAGATAGCCTGCTCCTTGAGCCCATCATGACAGGATGAACAATAAGAGACGCAAGTGTGTCGCAGAACGGCTTTGAGAAGATTCCAGGGTTGGACTTGTTTGGATGATATCCTAACTTGTATGAAAAAGATATCAACTTGATCGGAGTTACTTGTAGGACACGAAGAGATATCTTCAATAAGGACAGGAAGTTTGGGTGAGATGTATGTCCTTTATCTCGTCTCATGGCTTCGACCATCGTTGTGTGGACTTCTTTGTGAATCGAATGTCGCCACATGTGATCCACGGCATCTTCATGGGCTTGCTCCCAGCCTTGCCCAAGAGGGCGGCGAAGGTACCCAACGAATGCGTTGATATCTCGCGGCATGACAATAGTATCCTCGCCCCTCAGGTTCGTCGCATTGTTGGCGGCTGGGTTCCCGGTCCTTTGGTGTTTTTGCTTGGGAGCTGCACCCTGCTCGTTCGGTCGTTTCGCGGCTCTCTGGCCATGATGCTCATGAGGAACAAGCCTCTCTCTATAGGGAATCTCTTCATCCTCGCCATAGCCCTCATAGTCCACTCTCGTATGGTGTTGGACCTGAGGATTTGCGTCGTCTTCATCATCCGAGTCCCGGTTGCGAGGGCTCTCATCATCATTCTCGAACTCCTCGCTACTACTGGCCTGGGATGGAGCGTCCGAAAGCTCCAGTGAATGTTTCGCCAACAGTCGGAAAAGATTCTGCATGCTCTGTTTGTTGGATCGTTTCACATCATGTCTCTGGGGTAAATCGTGAATCCCGTCTTGGGTCTCCTGGCGGTAGGCTTCGTAAATGTCCTTGGATTGAACGTTCCAAGATTCCTGTGGCCACCTGAAGCTATCAACAGCCTTTTGTAGCGACTTCAGGTCTTTGACAGCAACAGGAAGAACGAGGAAGTCGTGAAAATACATTTCTTCTGAATCGCCACTGACTTGGGGTTTAACTGCCTTACCGAGATGCTCCAGGAAGTTGGACATTGTCGATGGCGACTCTCCCGACAGACTCTGTCTCGCCTCAATGTGCATCTGGTGAATACTTCGAGGTTCTCCGTTCGAATCGCTAAAGATACGCCGGACGGCCCTGATAGCAGGGCAAGAATAATCTGCCCATCTACTGAATGGCCAAGGGCGATTGTTGTTGTTGAGTCGACAGAGGACCGCAAACTGGAGGGCCAGCGTAAACTCGAGCGGATCCTGCTTCCAGCATGGATGCACGATGAGCTCTGTCAGAACCTGGCTGAAATCATGGGAGTAGACAGCCACAGATCCGGTTGTGCCTTTGCCGATCGACGGATGATACATCAAGGAGAATATAGGGGAGATCAGCATCGTTGGCGATTGGACAAAAACACGGCAGCAGACTCTCCACAGAGCCGCAAATGCGCGTTGTGTAGATGCAGAGGGGGTTTTGGTTTCGAGGTCCTTCTTCTGGTCCGAAGCTCCCCAGAGATACATGGCGCGTGCCTCCTCCTCTCCAGTCACCTCGGGGGCTGCCATGATTCTGTCAAAGTGGGCCAGTGGCAACGTTTGTCGTGCTTCGGCGCAGAGTCGAGCGAGGCGCACTTTATGGCTGATGCTCGCTGAGGCATTCGTGCTGGGCTTCCTTTTTGTGTGTTCTGAAGATGCAGCGCCTCGTGGTTTCCTTTCTAGGAGCTGCATATCGCTCATTATCGATGACGGTGGATGGATCAAGATTGGAAAGTGAAAGCTCAACGTATGAGATGTATGATGAACAACCTTGGTCGCAGTTGTTGTGAGAGTTCGATCAGGTGTCGCAATCGTACCAGTAAATCAAGGTGATGGGAGTTTCAGGCTGAAATGTTTGCGAAGTGCAAGCGGTGGAATCAAATGTGAGTAGGATTGGGAGCGGTTCAGATACAAATTTTCATCATGATTCGCTCCCACCTGTCAGCTGGCAAGCAGTGCCAGCCCGCAACACAGCACAAGTTGGTGACCACTACCCCAGTCTACTACGAAGATTCTTCAACTCAAAATCACGGTGAATACTGATTTCACTTTTCTTTCATCTTCGAATACTTTCACATCCTTAAAGCTTCACGGCAGTCTAAGATAGCGCCTGGCAATAATAAGAATAGAGGCACTCCCACAACGAATAAACACCCTTTTCGACAGTCAGAGAACTTTATCATCATAAAGCTGACTTGCCTGCTTGCCCGTGTTCGCCGCCTCTTTGTTGCCTCACTTATCCATCAAAACATCCCATAATGAGCTCTCAGGAGAACAACGTTTCCCCTCGCCGCATCGTCAACCTTTCCACTCGCAATAACAATAGTGCCTGGGCTTTTACTGACAACTCTGACGAACTTGTCCTTACCATGTCTCGGGTCACGGACGACACTGGTAGAGTTAGAGGTGTTATCGTCATTGAGCCTGTTCGATCTGCTGGTTCTATTTCTGGCACCGAGGCCGCTTCTGTCTCCGGTAAGCTACTCTCAAATGCATGTGTCCGTCCCATTCTGATACTTGACTAGCTACCCGTAACAACGTCCTCACCCGCAATGCCAATGGTGGTTATACCAACAACCCGGGTCAAGTCATCAACGGAATTGGTGCAGCCAAAATTGTCGCGTCTATTGAGCCCTCTCAGACCCAGGATACTGCTGCCTCCAGTAAGTTACATCCCAATACATTTATCTATCCCATACTTACTCTACAAATCCAGGCCAGCAAGAATCAGGACACCGTCCCTGGAGAGGATCACCAATCCACTAACTAGATATCTGATATTGTCTGTTTGGTTGCCATAGTGAATGGCCATGGTAATGCGGAACGTCTACGCCGCATTCTGGGAAATGAAGGGTATTCTGAGTCTGTGCGGCGCGAGACTCGGAAGATGAGATCGAGGACATGATGAAGGGTGAGTCAAAGAGACCTGGTATCAACGCCAGGACACCCGAAGAGCTACTGGAAGGTGTAAGCGTGAACCGGATCTGGGGATATCTGGATTATGCTGTTGAGAATGCTTCGTACTTGGGTCCTTGGTCTGAACGGCCTTCTGAGAGACACAACCGTGAGAATCGACAAGCTTTTGAGGAGGCAAAGGACGAGGAACTGGAAGATGGTGTGGCCTGGAGTAGCGATAAAGACTAGCTATCAAGGTTTAGACAGATAATAACTTCTTCCCTTGTGTAATTGAGGGTGCAAAGTGTGGTTGTTGTCTGTGAGATTCACGATAAGCTTAGTTGTCTGTCCAAGTATACACACACCGGCAATGTCGCGAGAATAGGATAGAGCGTGTCGAATCGTACTGTATTTGCTGTACTTTAACTGTTGTACTAGCCTCTTCCATTCCCACCTAAGCTAATTTCCATCCGACAATAGAGACCTAGTTGCCAGAAATGACGATTTCCCAGATCAAGAGTGACCAGGGAACTCATCAGGGAGGTTGTTTTCTCGGAGTCGCCTCTGAAAATCTACGATGACAACATCCTTGGAATCCAACTCATTCATAACCTTCAAGTAACCTTCTTGCCATTTCCTGATACAATCCGCGCTCATTTGATCAGCCGTCACCAGTGTTTGAATCCCCTTCATGGCATCTTCCAACATTCTTTCCAGCCGTGAGATTTGGGTTTTGTTGAAGTCTATTACTTGCTCCTGCATGGTCGCCGTTTTCTGTAGTAGTTTCATCGACCCTGCAACAGTATTCCAGGTGGTGATAAGACCCATCTTCTGTATAGGCGGCAAATTTGGATGGTTGTTGACAAGGTCGTAAATATCCTTGGTGAATTCTTCAAGTACTGGCGATAGTCAGCATTTACCTCTGCGTGTTTGAAGAAGCCTGGTGGATGGAAACTCACGGTACTCGTTATGGGGCATCTGATCTCTTTTTTCGTCAGCCATGATGATGTACTGGGTGATGTGATGTTGAAATTCTGATTCGAATTGGTTTGATGGTAGACTTGCTGGTGATGATGAAAGATGAAAGAGAGAGGGAATTGATTTGACGTTCAGAAAATTCATGCTATGGAGCTGAGGAGGCTCGCAGCTGCCGCCAGGTCCAGGTGCCAGCAAGATCAGTGTCCCGAGCAAGCGCCGCCCCCAGGTTGCGACTTCTATTCCTCCGAGATCGGGCTTTTCTTTCCCTCTCTCCACTATCATCAACACTTGCCAGCTTCATTCTCCAGTGCTAGCCATGGCCTGACGTGGATCGTGGGTTTGGTCAACAATGAAGAGAAGGAAACTGGGGTGTTGGTGACTACCTGAGCATAGTTGATAACTAGAGACCTCTGATCTGGATGACATGATCAATTTCATGATGAGTTTATCTAAGTTTATGATGACTTTATGATTAGTTTAGGCCTTCATCTTTCTCCAACTCCCTTTACCACCCATAGCTGTCCTCTTATTCTTCTCAGGAACCGTGTATCCAGTCTCCCTCTCTAACCGATGCCTTTCCCAGAAATCACTCATCTCTTCATTCAACACCCTCCTCCCACTTCTCGACTCTCTTTCCTCTTTCTGTCGCTCGCTGCGTTGTGGAAGCATACTCACTACCTTCGCAACAGCAGGTTTACACAACGTTCTCCACAGCCAGGACATCATGAAGCTGTATGCACGAACAAACCATTTGATCACACGTCGAGCATTGGTACTCCAGGCCGCCACGAGGGACAAGATAATAAGGACAAAACTCGCGGGGAGGGAGATGGTCCCGATGGTTCTAAGAGGAAGGTTGTTCTCACCACCCCATTCCCGGGTATTCATACCGAATAACCCGGTGAAGAAGGTCAGCGGTAAGAATATGACTGTGTATGTTGTGAAGATCATGACGCTGCGACTCTGCGCGCTCGCAAGGTCGGCGTGAAGTCTACTCAGCCGCACCTCATCAACTTGCGCCTGTCGTTGAACCATCTGAAGTAGTTTGTCGTAGTCATTTCTGGTACTTCGCACACGCTGAATCATCTCTTGAGCTTGATGCCCATATTCCGAGAGTTTCTTGATAGCTTCACTGAGAAAAGCCCTCCCGTTTGCAGTGCGCTCACGGAGTTCGGGACGAGTGTAGGTGGAGAGCATGGAGCTGACGACTTTGGACTGACGCTCGAAGAGATGAATCAGAATGAGAAGTTCATCCTCTATATCTCGGAGTTCAAGGAGTGCTGATGTGTTGTCTCGGTTGTCTTCTTCTGTGCGGCGACCCTCGGCTTTGTGGCGTGCTCTGATGGACCGGGCTTTATTCTCTACCGGTTCGTACGCGGACGCTTTATCTCGGAAACCTTCAGCACGAAAGCTTTTGAGCGAGAATGTGAGTTTTTCGGTCTATTTTGTTAGCACGGGTCAGTACATGGATATGGGTGACTTACTAGAACGCTGATAGCCTCTTCAAAGATTCGAAACACTTCAAGATCGGGATGCGATGACCTGTCGAGGAGGACTGTAACTGCATGAAGGACCGCCAAGGCTGCGAGATCTAACGCATTCTCGCATTGTCGGGTGAGATCTACGTTGACTTCGTTGAAGATGCTGTCACGAAGATCTGCTTGTTGGTAAAGGGGTCCTTCAATGGCATCGCCTTCACGCTTTGGGAAGAATGAGAGCAGTGTATCTATAAAGTCAGTTGAGTTCGTCGCTGAGGGGGGCGGGGAGGCGGCTTACGAGAGTCAATAGCCCACAGCCATAACTGATCAACCATGAGAACATTTCCGTTGAGGATAGAATCTTCACAGTCTCCATCATCACTATCGTGACTGCTCGTCTTGGATCTTCGACTTCCACTTCCGCTGCTCCCAGAACTGCTATTAGACATTTGCCCATGAAGTCCAGGGCCCAGTCCGGGAGCAAATGAA
Source organism: Fusarium sp. NRRL 53497 (assembly GCA_013184445.1). Classification (NCBI taxonomy): domain Eukaryota; kingdom Fungi; phylum Ascomycota; class Sordariomycetes; order Hypocreales; family Nectriaceae; genus Fusarium; species Fusarium sp. NRRL 53497. Next base: position 22,343 of record JABCJZ010000122.1, read on the forward strand.
CGCTCCTTGGTCAACTTGTACAGCATTTGGTCATCATCTCGTGATCGTGTATCCCTCAACGAAGGATATCCATATTGATCCAGTGTTCGTCGACAGTTCAACGGTGGATCATGGCCAAGGTATTCCCAAATCACCTGTGCCTCGAGAGAATCAGATTTCGCCACAGACTCGGGAACAGGTCGGGATCTTCCATGGTTCAGTCGCTGTAGAATGAGTTCGCGTCGACGAATGAGTCGCTTGTAAGAGTCAAAGTGGAGATATGGTAGAAAGAGACAGGTGTAGGTTCCTCCGGGCTTAGGCGATATCGAAGACTGCTTGGAGGATCGACCTCGGGGAGACACTATATCATTAGCCCTGGCATCAAAACAATGGACAAACTTACTGTGACGAGGAGCTGAAAAGTAGCATCCTGGTTTTGCAAAGTACGCATAATGTTGAGAGTGTCGTCCTCGAGAATGCCTCGTTGCCCAAAAGTCGTTGTTGAACAAGGGAGTATAGTTGCGGTTGTTCGAAGTCTGGAGCGTCTCGAATATTTTCTACCCAGGTCAGTAAACAATCCCATGCAGAGAGTGGCTTCTTACCGTCACCCAGTTCGGGTTATTGTATGGTAAATGAACCCACAAGAACTTCCGCGCCTCAATCTGAGGTTTTGAGAAAGCAACAGGCACTTCATCCACAATCACTGTCTCGCTGGCTCTCCTCTCGCCGTTATTAGCAATTTTCCGAATCGCAACGATAGCTTCCGGCAATTTTGGCGATGCGTCAATATCGTCATCGTCGCTGAAACCCTCAATTGTACTTCGACTGCGTTGTGAGAATGGTGGAAAGTCTCGATACTCGTATTGAGAAGCTTGAGTACCCAAACTGGCAGACCGGCTGAGGGAGCGACCCATTCGTCCACGAGGAGGAGGCGATAAACGATCAACAGCTAGATCTTGTTCAAAATTAGCGCGGATGAGTGGTGAAGGACGTCGCATTGGGGTTGAGTAGCGTGTTGGTGGTGATATTGCCGCTGGTGACGACGGTGTAACGGGTGTTCTTGCGAATGTCTGAGGTGCTGATTCAGATCTTGTCTTCTCTGCATCAACTGGTCTTATAACAGGTGATGCAGGAGGAGACGCCTCGACTGACCCTTGTGAGATACCAAGAGGGTTATTGTGTGTTTCATCAGGGATTTTCGTCTCAGTCGGCAACACTGTTGATTTCCCTCTGTTCCTCAAGAACCTCCTTTCATCCACCGCCTCAACTTCGTTCAATCTCTCAGCTAAGCACTCCTCAGGGCCTTTCCTTAGGAATTCTCGCAATGGTAGCCTTGTAGACCAAGCTCGAATTGTGGTCACATCCATTGGGCCTGGTGGATCGTCAAAGAACCCGTGGACTTCGATATTGACCTTTTGTTCAAGGTTTAGATGCCAGTTCCCATCCTCACGGGAATATTCATCTGCACGACCGACAAGTGCAGATAACTGTTTCAGGAATAAGCGCATGGTGTGCACATTATGTCGACCAAATGAAGCAATATTGGCGTGATCGCTTTGAAGTGGAAGAATTGTCTCTTGTCGCATACCGAGTATAGCAGACTTGATCGATGTCAGTGGTGCAGTAAAGTACACATCTCCGGAGTTGCCTGATAGACGAGAGTCGATAGTCTCATATAACGTCCAGATGCGAAACTCGTGTGAGATCGATTTAAAGTCGTCGTCCAGTTGGAGAAGAAGACTGTTTCCCACGCGAAGATCATCAGTGATGGATGTTGGCAGAGGCGCTGAGAGTTGAAGAATATTTTGAATGCCAGTTGCCAGGCTTGGCATGGCAAAGTAACTTGATCCTTGATGAGGAGTGCCTATCCTGTCAGTATGAATCAGCTTTTAGAGAACAAACTTACCAAAGAAGGCAGCGCCGTAGCATTGCCTGTAGATATCTTCAAAAGCAGGATCTCTACTCGCCTTTGTCAACAACATCTTGACAATAATCCCACCAATGCTATGTCCCACAAACACAACCGGTCTGGTCTGGTTCTCCCGTTTCCTCAACTTCTCCAACTCATCAAGCAACGCATCAGCCAAGGCACTCAGTTTCATCCCCTCAGCCGCCGATGGATGCTCATACAGTAGAATCCGAGCTCTATCAGCTTCACGCCGAAGACCTTGTCGAACCCATGATGGAGCAGGTCTATCGTGATCTGATCCAGTTGCACCTTCTGCGTCGCGCATCGATAAAGCCCCGAAATAACGACTCATAAGACCATCGCGACTCCATGTTCGAAGGGGATCCGCTCCTGGACACGGAACAGTCACAATATCGACAGTCGTTTGATCGTGGGTGAGTTCTCCTTCTGGATCAATAATGAGCCTTGCCTTTGTCTCCTTCACATCTTCTGTCTCTGTCGTCTCATCACTAATTTTCACCTCAGCATCTTTCTTCGTTGTATAGTCATTCAATGGTGGTAGTTGACTTGGCGGACTTCCTGGGTTGACTTGAACAGAATCTTTGTCGTTGCTGAGTTCTGGCTCAGGTGAGTTCAACTCTGTGACCATGTTGACAGTGCTCGCTCTATAATTCTCCCGGCGTCTTTGCCTGGGGAGCTTTGGACGAGAGGCTTGAGACATGAGAACACGTTGATGAAGAAATCAAGCCATGAATTAGATGGCTTTTGTTTCGTTGTAGAAGTATACCGCGTCGATATTTCACATGACGCCTAGTCACTCCGAGTCATCCGCACAGAGACTTCTGCCTTGGCTCAGCCTCTGCGTGACAAAAGTGCCATTCTTTAAAGTATTTCCGATTCCCATATCAATTGCTGATGTGCTAAATTATCACTGTAGAGTGTAGGCTGACTTCGTTGATCCCACCGTGGGGTAGTATCTGAGACAAAGTTAGTCAAATGACTGTACCACCTGAACCACCCCGATGACTGCCTGCTAACCCATTTCAACCCCGAAGCCCAGTATTTGTCCCAAAATGCCCTTTATACCCTCAAAATAAATAGTATAGTGATGTAAATGCGATGTAAAGTCGCCAAACTCCATAGCCCAGGTAATGCATCCCAACCTCAAGCGCCACGCTATTACTGTAGTGAAAAATCCCCGATGGTAGTGCAATGCACCACCGAGTCTAGATAGAGCCGATTCTCAACCTTGCAAGCTTGTCCAGGTCGAACAACAAACATGCCGTTCGGACCTAGTTGAAATGTCTGCTCGCCCATCGTAACTCGTACTTTGCCTGATGCGACAGAGCAGGTTCGTAGTTTGTCGTCTTCGACGTTCCAGTGATTGGCACTACCCGGCTTGAGGACGATAACGTTAAAACTAACATCCTCGGAAACGGTAACGGGTTGGCCACTAGTCAGATACGAGTTGGAAAAGGCGATATCTGGATATGTTAGTGGTGGTCTTTAGATGCACGTGAAACTCACTGTCTGAGGAAGACTCATCCTTGATTCTTCCTGGAGCAACCTCCCAATCCTCCATCTCCAAATTGCCACCCACTTGGCCTGGTCCAGTCACAATACCAGCCGTGGTCTCGTCTCTCATGTCAAATTGCTCATTGTTACTAGAACGCCTCTTGGCGCGTCGCTGTTTGATGATGTTTGTCACGGTCGCCACCGGCTCGCTGTCATCGAGACTATCGATATCCATTTCCTGGTTGACTTCAGAGCCGGATGATTTTGCTGAACCGGTGGAACCCCGTCCGGTTTTGGGTTCAGGGCACCAATCGCAACCGTTAGAGCGACGCTGAAGATGGCACCAGTACCTGCATCCCACGCAAGACTCCAAAGCAGAAAAGGCTTCCTTTGCTGATATTGGCATACCGGGTGGAAGAGCAATGCAAGGTTGTGAAAGTCGTGCGGATGGTCGAGTGGTGTTGACTGTGCACTGCTCGCTACCCGTTACCACATTTCCTGTGAGGTAGCCCAACGCACAAGCGTAATGAACAGAATCCAGATTGCTACCACAGTAGATAAGTTTCCAGCTTTCAGGAAGGTCGCGTTTGCGGGGTAGTGCCAACATAAAGTTGATGTCCTCTCGCTGATGGTGTTTTTGAGCTGGACTGAGGTGCTGGTGCAGGTAAGACTTCACATCGTCTGGTACGGGGGTTAGAGGTTGACTGTAAGTTGCCTGGTAGCGCGTTGTTTTCGGTTCTGCGGTTCGGGACACGCGGTTTTGTTGGAATGAGGCAAACACGGACAATCCAGGATCGACTGGAGGTGGTGCACCAGGAGGAAGAGGGTTTCTGGACACAACAATGCCAGGTGTACCTCCAGGACCATCCTTTTGATAGCCGCCGACCTTGGATAGAGTACCATCTCCGTTGTCGTTGAAAGTGGATGAGCAGTGACTAGCACCAAAGTGTCCACCCAGGCCCTTAAGCCCTTTAAACACACGGCGACAATCTCTCACAGGGCAGACAAATGGAAGTCTCGGATCGTCATGAAGTGTGTAGTTTGCTGGGATAAGAGCACCACGTGCAGAGGTTGTTCCACCTTCAGGGTCTAAAATTATTAGAACAACTCTCTAAAAAGAAGGGAGACATACTGGGATAGAAAGTGTACGCTCGACCGGGCTCCGCCATTATGATTGGGACAATCTGAGCAGGAACATCGGGCGACTTTGCTGGCGCGGGCGATGGTGATGGCGTCCCTTGGCCAGTGATCTTCTTGAGCAATTCACTCCCAGTGGCGAAATGCATCGGAGGTTGTGATGCGGGAAACATGGCGCTTTTCTTGATAGATGCGCTGCTCAATTCTTCCATCTGGTTTGAGACACTCTGTTCCGTAAACCGGAGTGCAGCTTCGCGGGCGTCAGTGTTTTGCCTTTTCGCAGGTGGAATGTCAGAGGATGAGTTTCTCTTTAGTTGAGGTGGCCTCAGTGAAGGAACTCCAGGTTGCCCTGTAGAAGATGGCCGCGACAGAGATTGTGCTGGTTCATGTCAGATATATGCATGAATGACATTTATGAAACTTACCTTGATTTCTACGTTCCCAATCAGACTGAGCGGCCTGTATTCGTGGGTTGCTTGATAGAATCCCAGCTGCTGAAGGTTTAACGGCTGCGTTTTGGGCGATGTCGTTGACGATGAGCGGAGATTCTGGGGCATTGCTTTTCTTAGGTGGGATCCAGCCTGAATAGCTTGTGCGCTTTATCTTTGCGAGGTCTTCTGTAGACATCATGGGTATCGAATGATCAAACATTGGTCAGTGAGGTTGATAGTTGAAAGTCAAGGGCCTCGTTCTATGGAACATAGAGAAGTGTATTAAGAGTCGAATGGTGAGTGAATGAAGAGGTTCTGTCGCTACAAGCGCATTTGGTTGACAAAGTTGAAGCCAAAGTGAAGTGAATTGGTCAAGACGCGCCGACGCGATTGAGGTTATAGCGTGGTCAAGGGTCTAAGTACCTTGCCGCAAAAGTAAGGTGCAGAGTACCTACCTTCCAACAGGACCTCAACTTTGTGAACATTAATTAATATCGAGTAACAATTGTATTGTATTAGACAAGATATCTATACATTTATATTTTTTTCACTAGATTCTGCATTCACCAATTCGAGTTCAGACATGTCCAGTCATAATGTACAATAGCTACACAAATCATACATGCTTGCCACTACACCCAGCTATTCATCAGCCTATTTCTTCTTTGAGGCCTTCTTGGCCTTCTTTGCTTGCTTCTGGCTCATCATCTTGACAGCCTTAACTTCACCACTCTCAGCCCTCTTCTGCTCAGCCTTCCTTTGTCCCTCAAGTTCCCTCTCACGTCTCCACCTTCTGTGTCGGAACCACTGCTTTCGTGTCCTGAAACGCTTCCTCTTGAGTCCAGTGGTCTTGGCCAACTGTCCAATCGCCCAGTTGTCTTCACGATAACTATAATCCTTGCGCAGCTTGAGCAGTCTGTCTGGCTCACCAGCCTCAACACGGGTAACCTGGAAGGGAATTCCGGACGGGGAGAGGTCGGGTTTGGCGGCAGCTTCTTTGATGGGGAAAACAGTCATTCCGAGTCTTCGCTTGCGTTCGGCGTGTTGGGGATAAGGTAGAGTATCGTTCTTGTCAAAGACTACACCGATGTATTTGCGGTCGGGATGTCGTGCGGGATCGCGGTAGTACTTGACGTAGCCGGTCGCCATCGAGTGAATAGTATGATCTCGGCCCATGATGCAGTTCTCTCCAGGCCACCAATGTGTGCCGCGCTGTTTGTACAGGATGTTTCCAGGAATGACATATTGATCTACAAAGTCAGCCAAGCCCACCCAAGCCATCTCGCAGACTCAACCTACCTCCTGTACGCTTTGCACCCAGCTTCTTGGGAATACCCCTCTTGGGCTTCTTCTTGTACGCTCCCTGTGACTTGACGGAGGCGAATCGCTGACCCTGGACGAGGGAATTGGCCAATTGGACGCCCAGAGGAGCAATGGGTGTAAAGGCCGGCCTGGCAAGACCAGCCACAGCAGCCAGTATCGGCCGCTGTATCGTGAGGAACCTCATGCCGGCGATTTCGAGGTGATATGGGCTGAGGCTGAGGTTAGCTGAGCTGCAATGCCGAAAGCAATTCTGATGGAGTTTTTGCGCTTAGTCATCGCTTATCGATAAGGATGTGGACAGCGTCGCATATAGCTGTCCTTGAACTCCAACGTATCACTGTAAATCCAATCGTGCTCTCGTTAACAAAATGCGCTATCTTTTTGCTGTTCTATCTCTTTTGACTTTGGTCAATGCCCAGTTTGGTGGGTTCTTTGATCAAATGTTTAATCAACAAGGCGGACATGAACACCACCAAGCGCAACAACAGAACAACCCCAGCAATGCAAACCACTACAAGCACAATTACGAGAATTGTATGTTTATTCTATTTACCTTGCGACTTATCTAATTTTTTCAGCCGTCTGCGACAAATACCTCTGCCCCGATACCCTTGCTTGCGTCCACTTCCCTCATCACTGTCCTTGCGCTTGGGAGGCTCAGCAAGAGAAGTTCGAACTAGCTGATGGACAACGTCTCTGCGTATCTCGTGGTGGATTCCGACAAGGCGAGACAGCACGAAAGATTGAACTAGCACGAAAGGGCCTACTGTAAACGGATGAGAAAACACCACAGGACGAACGATAACTACGATAACTGGGATAACCCTTAAATAAATCTAGGACATGCAAATGTCCTTCTATCGAATGCGTACCAGAGACCATGTGCCCTTTCGTCTCATACGATGATCCATCAGAATCCTCAAAGCGAGCGAGTAATCAGATAACCTTATCCTCCGCCTCTGCCAACGCCCTGTAATGATATCCTCAAAACTCCATCCTAATGCCTTCCTAGCCAGTTCACAACCCTTGTCATGTTTCCTTCCTCTCAGTATTCGTCTACGCAGAGCCGTTGGGTACGCGCGGTACCTGTGGCATAGGCGGCACCTCATCACCTTCATCGTCTTCGTCCTCGGGGAGCTCTTCGGGGTGGCCCAGAAGCTGGGCCACATTCTTCATTTCGTAGTGTCTCTTACGGAGTTGTTCAAACTTTCGGTGCTTTTCACGCTCCTCGGGAGACATGCCTGCCAACTCTTCCTCGGCGTCGTGACCGATGCTGCTCTCGTCGTCGACGTGGACGCTCTTTTCGCTGCGGGGTGACGGCGCGCCCGTTTCCGTGATCTCCTCTTCCGGTTCGCCCAAAGAAAGGCCCGGAATGTCATCTTCACGGCTTGGACGTGAATTCTTAAGACGAGCACCAGCGTCCGCCAGAGGATCCTCGTCTTCGTCGGACGGGTCTTCGGCTGGGTCGTAGTGTTTGGCATAGGGAGTCTTTGGTTCTGTAATCTTCATAGTAGAGGAGCGCTCTTGCTCCGTGAGGTATAGGTTAGCCTCGTCCCACTTGAGTCGCTGAGAGGGTTCGAGAACGTCGGCGATGGATCCTGATTGTCTGCGAGATCCTGTAGGACGACCTCCAGAAGAGGAGCGACGGTGGCCAGCGTTGATTTGGGTGTTGGCGATAGTCACTTCCTTATCGTTTGCGGAATGGTCGTGGTTCGGTGAGGTAGGAGGAGATTTCCGGTACGAGTTCTTGAGGATGCCTATATCGTTAGTGGTGATCAGATTTAGAGACAGGTTACACACCTCGAGGTCGTTGAGGAGGATGGCTTGGAGGCGAGTGCGCCGGTGGGGAGTCAACAGCAGAAGCCATTTTGGTATAACGTCGAGCGGGAGCTTGAGTTGAAAGGGTTAAGACAAGCCAAAGCTCAAGCTCAAGAGGCGTTCGGGTTGTGAATAAGCAGGAGATGTATCAAGCTGAGAGTGAAGTAGGAGGGTTGGTCTCAACGTGGTGTTTGCTTGTGATGTAGTCGCGAGATCAGGTTGAAAGTTGGAACCCTCGTGAGCAGATCATAAAGAGGCGGGGGCCTATAATAAGATCCAATGACGCAGTGGCCTGAGACCCCCAGGATTTGGAGGGGCTAGTACGTACCCACTTGCAGGTGACTTTGACGAGCAGACAGCGCAATATGAGATGGAATGATAGCGATTTATGTCATTGGATGCTAGTGAGTGTGCTTCTGTAGAATAAATTATTCTAACCATTTCAGTTTGTGGTGGTAGCACTACAACGGTATGTGAGACCTGACGAAATCACCCTTGGTCATCCCATTCTCCTGCACACCATCATTTTGGATGGTGGAAACAGCCGGCATGAGATGGTATTTATGGTGAGATTATCGCATATTCTATCTTGATTCCTGGATGAAAATCAAGGATCCTAATTCTTTTAATAACGGATTCGACAACTTCATGATGAGAGTCTCGTTCCCTCAGAGTTGATCACCTCGATCTTACGAGAAGGATGTCCAGATTTGTATTGCATCTCCGGCAATATGGACTTTAATGGCTGGCCTCAGGATACGTCATTTTCTCAGTGAAGCCGTCGTTGCACAGCCGATTCTAAGGGGAATGGTTGAATGCAATGTAACCTCAGTCGTCATTAAGCCACATTCGAATTTGGTGATTGGATATCCCATCACGACATGCAAACAAGAGCTTCACTTTGCCTGGTCTAGATCTTTATAAATCACTCATACCAATGTTACAATGAGCATATACTCTCTGTAGCTGCCTACAGGTTTTGGGAGTATTTTCTAGACGGCACAAGGCTTTTAGGGCATTGCCTCTATAAACATCATAGTAAGAATTACCTAAATCTTGTCTAATTTTATATAATCTTGGGCATTCCTCGCCGTGATTCACATTCGCCAAAATATAAAGGAACTGTCATTACACACGAGTTACCGATAACTAGGATTCTGTATTCAGACTATCTAAAAGTTACGTGCTTAAACAGTCGACTTTACCAATGACGACAAAGCTTTTCCAAGATACACTTACCTAAACTACAACCGCCATTGATGACCAGGGAGATAGACTATGTCCATTCACCTCGGCTTCACTCAGACCTCTTCTCCTGAGCACTCTCCTCATCGTGGCTCTCACCAGCCATGTTGTAGTACTGGCCAAACACACGTGTATCGAGATCCGAAACACCTCCAACCGACTTGCGAGCTTGACGGCGGAGATAAATACGCTTAGCCCACTTCCAAGACTCAATACCAATGAAGAAGAGCACAGCTTCAACAAATACAATACCCCATTCCCATGAGATAGGAGCATGCTTGAAGACCACTGTGTTCAGTCCAGGGATATAGATAATAGGAAACATGGTGACAAAACCAGCAACGATGGCCCAGAACAAGAAAGGGTTCCTCCATACGTCGTGCATCCACTGAGTAAAGTACTTCTTGCTCTTGGGTTGCATTCGGAAGAAAGATCTTCGCATATTGACCATTTCCCAAGCAAGGAACAGGGCAAACCATGTCAAGCATGCAAATGTTGTGGAACGGGCACGAAAAATGACCTTGCAGCCTTCGCTGTACTCGTTGTTACAGTTCTCTCCAATGTCAGCGGCACCATTTCCGAAGCCATATAGCACGAGGGCAAATGAGGCAAGGCAAAGAGCCGACATCCAAAGGCCGTAGACAACCATATCGATGAGCAATTCAGGTGTAAACACTCCTTGTTTCAACTGAAGAATGTTAATAAAAGAATTGGAGAATTGGAGGAGATTAGAGGACTAACGTTTTGGGGAGGACGCTGCATAATATCAGGGGCGGCAATCTCAAATCCAAGACCCATATCAGGCATACCAGATGTGATCATGATAATCCACAGAATCTCAACAGGGGCCAAAGGAAACACCGACAGTCCATTTTTATCCTTGAAAGCAAGGCCGATCAGAAGCGTACATGCCTGGGCAATATTCTCAGCCAAAACATGCAGAATGAACTTTTGAATGTTATCAAACATTCTTCGGCCTTCCTCGACAGCGTTGAGAATGGATGCAAAGTTGTCATCGGTCAAGACGATGTCTGATGCCTCCTTGGCCACATCAGATCCAGCCAGACCCATCGCAATACCCACGTCAGATCGCTTCAAACTAGGCGAGTCGTTGACACCATCGCCGGTCATAGCGACAAATGCTTTGCGACGGTGAAGAGCCTCAATCATTCGAACCTTTGTTTGGGGGGCACAGCGAGCAACAACGAGAGGCAGGAGGGGGAGCTGATCGATTTCGTCATCAGATAGCTTGTCGAACTCAGATGCTGCCATGACCATGACCTTGGCGACATCTCTAGGGATCTCTGACATCTTGCTGGGTAGGATGCCAACCTCTAGAGCGATAGCTCGAGCAGTCTCAGGATGATCACCAGTAAGCATGTGAACGCTGACACCGGCTTCATGACATCGTTTGACAGATGGTGCAGACTCTGGGCGAGGAGGATCATACAAGCCGATAAGTCCACGAAAGACGAGATTGTTTTCGAACTTGGATCGATCCAGTTCGGCCTCATTCTCCTGGACGTGTTCAATGTCGGTTCGGCTGGCAAGAGCTAGAACTCTCAATCCAAGTCGGGCAAGAGATTCCATGTTGCTAATAACATCGTCCTTGATGGCATCCGTAAACTCCAAGATCTCGTCACCAGCAGCATAGACAGGGCATGAGGTCAAGACACGTTCGACAGCGCCCTTTGTGAACACCCACTGCTTCTGGGACTCGTTATCGTTGAAGATTACAGACATCTTCTTCACATCCGAGTCGAAGGGGAATTCAGCAACTTCGTGCCATCGTGCGTTTTGACCACTTGACAGTCGCGAACGGTTCCAGTTGAATCGCGATACAAAGACCTGCATAGCAATCTCGGTTGGATCTCCACGGGCATGCCATTCGCCTTCGACTTGATGAACAGTGGCAAGATTAGCGAGGGAGGCGACATTGAGATACTCGATGAGAGTTTTGTCTTGAGAGGTTTGAGCAACAGCATCGATTGATGTGCCTTCAGCCTTTTCGTCCTGAAAGTCGATGTTCTTGGGTTGTTCTTCAGTCAAGCTGATATCTCCAACGGTGGGGTTGAATGGTTCGCTGGTGGATCCAACAGAATATGTGCCACGTCCAGGAATCCAGGCCTTCTTGACAATCATAGTACCTTGAGTGAGAGTGCCGGTCTTATCAGAGCAAATGTCTAAATGGTCAGCTTGTTCATTGACTTTGGTGGGATGACTTACTGGTCACTGCACCCAGAGCTTCCAAACTCTTCAGGTTGCGCACAATGACATGTCTCTGGACCATCCGCTTGGTACCAGCAGCCATTGTGATAGTTAGAACAACGATGAGAGAAGCTGGGATCATAGAAAGACCAGTTGCAACAGCATAGATAATGACCTCTCTCTTGGTGTTGAACTCATTGGCAGCCAACACAATGATGGCGCACACAATAGCAGTTCCGAGTAGGAGAATGGCCAATTTGGAGAGCTTGCGTTGAAGAGGAGTTCCAACATTGACACCTAGGAATCGTCCGACAGCATCAGAGAAGGTCAAAGTCCATGCTTGCATCCAGCGACCGAAATTGGTGTTGCCTTCAGCATCTCTCTTTGGCTGTCGACGCTTCGAAGACTTGCCACGGAGAGCAACAGCAATCTGACCAATTTCCGTGTAGATACCGGTTGCAAAGACAATGCCACGTGCTCGACCTTTTGTCACAGTCGAAGAACTGTAAGCAACGTTGAGTCGATCGCCAGGACCAGTATCGTCAGGAAAGGTTTTATTGATCTCCTTTCGTACAGGAAGAGATTCGCCAGTCAAAAGTGCTTCGTTGGTTTCAAAGTTGATGGCCTCAACAAGACGAATATCTGCAGGAATGGTGTCACCAGTCTTAAGCTCAACCATATCACCAGGGACAATCTCAGCAGTCACAACAACTTGGTTGTTACCATTGCGGACAGCGTGAGCAGTTGGAGAGCTGAGAGAACGCAGGGAATCCATAGTCTTGGCGGCTTGAAACTCTTGCAAGAAACCAACAACAATGTTGAGCACAATGACGGCAGCGACTACACCACCCTCGATCCAAGACTGAATGCCAAAAGAGGCAGCCATAGCAAGGATGAGAACCTGTCCCCCAACGGGCAAATGAGCGACTTTACCGTTATCTCTGAAGCTTCCCAACTCGATCACTCGACGGGAAGCCAATAGATTGAGAACTTACTAGAGTCAAGGCATTTGCGATCTGCCCGATAAAGATCTTGATAGGTTGGACACCTTCCTGTTCGCCGAATTCGTTTCGACCGTGTGTTTCAAGACGATCCTTGGCTTCTGCTTCAGTCAAACCGTCCTCGAGATTAACATCAAGCTCCTTGGCGACCTGCTCAAAGGTGAGAGCATGAGCAGGTGCCGTCATGGGAGAGTTGGCCTGTCCCGAGACGTGAGGGGCCTCGTCGATGAGTTTCTGGCTCATTTTGATTCAAGAAAGTTGAATTGATGTGAAGAAAGTTTCTGGGAGAAGAGGAGGGACAAGGCCCTTTTAAGCTGGACCATCTCACACGGGATCAGCAGTGAAACCAAGATAACAGACCAGGTAACGACAAAGATGAGTCGCCATGTGGATTATGGTGGATGTGCCAAGAACAACCAGAACAGAAGGTGCAGGAAACAAAGGACGTGTGCTTGAATAGACACATCTATTTGGAGGAGGATTTTTCATATGTGGAGATGATTGGTATTGAGAGTAATATGCCAAGGCGTATCCGTAAGTCGGAGGCGGTTGCGACCATGTTGTGTTGATCGAGGAGCGTTTGCTGAAGGACTGGGACACGGAGATGTCTGTTTCAACTATTTTGAATGTCAGCGTCGATCTCTTGTTGAATTATCGCATGTCGAGGAACATGATGGATTCAGCAAGATACGAATATTATTCTTCACTCATTCATTGACTCGACAGTGACAGATAACCCGGTGAATGCCAAGTTAATCTTCAGAGCTTAAGTCGTTAGTGGCTGACCCCTGTGTCTTGGCGTTTGATGGAGTCCTCCAACCTGGTCCTGAAGGCATGGCACGTGGAAATATGGATTTTTCAAGTTTGCGGCGGTGGTTTTGATCTTTCTGAGAGTTTGAATTCATGAATTGGATGATGAGAGGTCTAAAAGCGACAGTATCGAGTGTCTCCATGTCTTTGTTGTTTTCGGACCAAAGAATAAGGAAAGATGATGAGTTGGAAATAGTGGGGCCTCAGTACGGGGAGTCGGTCATTATCACCGACCCCAGATTCCCGTCTCCCCGCAAAGCAGATAAGATTCGGCAATACGTAGTAAGTCTTGGGAACCAGGGATAAAAATTATCAATTGTATGTGTTTGGAGATGATACCTAGGGTAGGATCATCTTGAAAATGTCGGTATTAGGTCGGTATTAGGTCGGTATTGATGGGCACCTGCGGTTGAGGTGCTCTTACCTGTTCAACCGACTCAAACCTAGTGTAGACGACCAGCTCTCACGACTCCAAACATCGACTTTACACTGCCCCTCGCCAAGCTCTGCCAAGTCTACGCCTACCTATCTCGCCATCTACACTAAAGCTTAATGATTGCTATTTGGAGCACGTGAAACTATTCAGAACCCTCACCAATTGACGCCTGACACCTCCCAAACTTTGTGATTCCACCAGCGATGCCGTTCCCTTATCAGCAAACCGGTAGTGACAGACCGTTTGGCTAATGTTCTAGATCCTGGTCTTTGGGCATGCTAGCCGCGACTGCACCAAGCCCGTTAATCGGTGCCAATTCTTTGGGTGCAACCTATATATCCGTCACCTGCCGCGAGCACAAAATATCAGGCAATTCTCTTTTCCTACGACTCTCTCTACCCATGATCACTTAACACACTCAAGCGAAACAACGGCGCCAGAATACATCGCCTCTGCCAATATCCAATATCGCTCAATTGATATAATGGAGCCAGTTGGGATCATTCTTCTCGTGCTCTTCCTATTTGTCATAGTCATGGGCCCTTTGTACGTCTTGGCAGCATCTGTGGACATCTGCTAACCTTGAATAGAGCATGCTCCAGGATGAATTCCCGCGAGGCAGTAGAGAAAGTTTTCAACCCTCAACGCGATCAACTGGATACTGCGCGACGAAAGCTTAGTACCGTTACGACCTCAACGGCCCTTCCGCAAGCGAATCCCGATCCGACCGCCGATGTTGAGGCTCTGACTCCACTATCCGGGTTTGGTGAATGGTGAGTGCGTCCTGTTCTCCGCTTTCATGCTTCTCGGCCGGAGCTTGTCTTCGAGCCGCTCCTTTAATATCAAGGGGTATTCACATATACTACAGTCCTATCTGCATTGGCCCTCTAGTCCCAGAGCCTGCACACATCGTTAACGATGATCCACGTCCAATTCTTGAACAAGTTACAACAGTGATGTCTCAAGAATCAACCAATAGAGCCAAACCCGATCAAGGCGCACAAACAACCCAAGCCGATGCGGAAGACGACATCTTAACAATAAATACGTGTGGACATTCTTTTCATTCGAAATGCCTTTCATCTTGGTTCTTGATTGGGCGCTATGACTGTCCCATATGCAGAGTGCCATATTACCAAGGGATACCACGTCGTGGCCCTCAGGGAGCCTTGAACGTGGCGCCGTTCTGGTGATTGAACTGTCCACGCAATTGTATCACTAATCCAAGAGTTGTTGAATCGGTCGATGATTTACTGCGCCCAGCTTTGATCCAAATAAGGGCTTGATGATGCTTACAAGCAGCCTGGAGACCAAGGTACAGATCGCTGATTAGCGCAACAGCTTCAGCCAGCTCATCTTGATGTCGAATAAGCATGTCTCAGTCGTTTGTGGAGCTTCTTTCTTGGACCCTTACTACGGACTCCCCCGGTCAGTTTTATTGGCTATTCTATTGCTTCCGGAGTTATCTCCTGGTATTTGGTTCGCTGTTTCATGTCGGTTTCCGTAGTGTTGAACAAAAAGCGTCACAGCGGAGCAAAAGCTGGGGACGAAGGATACGTACCGCGGCCGCCATGACGGATCGGCGATGGTCCCGCCCACCCAAAGTCTAGATGACTTCATCGCCATCAACCAAGGCTGGATCGAGGAACTCAACCATCGATCAATTCAACCATCGATCAATTCAACCATCGATCGTCCAACAGCTCCTCTGACAAGCCAATGCAATCAGCAGGTAATGCAGGGGGCTTAGGCCCATTGAATTACCATTGTTTGCTCCGGAAATAATGACAGAGCCCTACCCGCCCTGGCGGATTACATCGTACAAAACCATGCATGACGCGCCCTGCGTCATTGGCTCTTCGGGCCACTTCCTCCGACTACCAGCACTTTAAGTCGTGAGAGAATGTTGGTTACCGAATTTCTCAGGTATTTGACCAGTTGGTTTGCTGTTTTCTCGCCTCATGACATTCAACCCTACTTGTTGTTCACATCCTTCAACATCGAATGCCATCCCGTTTCTTTGCCTCTGCTGGAAGACTTTTTGCCTATTTACACCATTCACACAGCAGAACTACATACAGCAGAAGAGCCTCGACTATGACACCAAAACGAAAGAGAACTGGCGCTCATCCGCCACCACCGATACCTGGAATGCCTGACGCAGCTCCAAGACGAAGTAGTCAAAGATTAAAGGATGCTGCTGCTGAACGACCGTTCAAGATGGAATTGGACCAGATGAATGCAACTGATCCAAAGGATACAAAGGCTGTCTGGGTCACAGGAGAGGGTGTTGAGCAAGCTATGCGTGAACTGAGCGAAATGGAGCACAAGTTGCAGAGTGCCGTCAGGACGCAGCGACAAGCAATTGAATCTTCAGACCTTCTTGTGCAGAAGGAAAATACGAACGAGCCTAATATTCGACCGAAAATGCATTTGCCGGACCAGACTACTATTAGTGCTCTAGGAAAATTGGATGGAAAGTCAAAGGATGTCAAAACTGCTCCGTTGGATGAGTACGACGCCAAACTCGCTGCTGGCGATATCGCTGATGCCAAGGATGAAGAAGACGCCTCTGATAGAGGTGCCAACAGACCTCCTCCTATCAACAGTGAAACTCTTCCTCTTCCATGGAAGGGGCGTTTAGGATATGTGAGTGGTGACCGCACGAGTACCAGGCTTTACTAACACCCTTAGGCTTGCTTGAATACATACTTGCGTAATGCAACTCCTTCTGTTTTTTCCTCGAGAACCTGCCGCATTGCTTCCATCATCGAGCATCGGCATCCACTCGCAAACCCAGATGAGCCAGAACACCCGACCAAAAATCGACCAGACAAAAGCAAACCAGCAGACCACGACCGAGGACTCAGATATGTGCAAGAGTTGGGCTTGGCGAATGCAAGAGATATTCCCAAGATGATTCGCTGGAATGTCAAGTACGGCATCAAGTTCATGCGACTCAGTAGTGAGATGTTTCCGTTCGCAAGCCACCCGGAACACGGTTACAAGCTAGCTCCTTTCGCATCAGATGTGTTGGCAGAAGCTGGCAAAGTGGCAGGAGAGCTTGGTCATCGCTTAACGACACATCCTGGGCAGTTTACCCAAATCGGCAGTCCACGCAAAGAGGTTGTTTCTGCTGCCATACGGGATTTGGAATACCACGACGAGATGCTTACCTTGCTCAAACTCCCTGAACAGTACGACCGCGACGCAGTCATGATCCTTCACATGGGAGGCACCTATGGCGACAAGCAGGCGACAATTGATCGATTCAAGGAGAATTATGCCAAGCTTTCCGACAGTATCAAGCGACGGTTGGTGTTGGAGAACGATGATGTCGCATGGAGTGTCCACGATCTGTTGCCTGTCTGCGAGGAGCTCAATATCCCTCTTGTGCTCGACTATCACCATCACAACATTATTTTTGATTCATCGATCAGGGAAGGCTCCAAGGACATCATCGGCTTGTATGACCGTATCAGAGCGACGTGGACCAAGAAGGGAATAACCCAAAAGATGCATTACAGCGAGCAGACTTCCAGTGCTGTCACTCCGCGAGATCGTCGCAAGCATTCCGCCCGAGTCAAGACTCTTCCGCCATGTGCACCAGACATGGACCTCATGATTGAAGCCAAGGACAAAGAGCAGGCCGTTTTCGAGTTGATGCGTACCTTTAAGCTGCCAGGTTGGGACACCTTTAACGACATTGTACCGAATGAACGACCAGATGAATCACGAAAAGCAATTAAGAAAAAGGCGAAGAAGGGTAAGAAGAAAACAAATGGCGTTAATGGTGTTAACAGCGAAGTGGAGGACGACATCGAGGTGCCCGAAAAGATCGTAAGTGAGGAAGATTTCGGTATGGGAGGTCCTCAAGGGAGGGTCTATTGGCCAGAAGGTATGGAAGAATGGTTAAGACCCAAGAAGAGAGAGGTCAAGAAGGTAAAGGATGGAAAAGAGGGAAAACCAGAGGTGAAGAAGGAGGAGGGTGAAGATGAAGATTGAATGGCTGTTGATGAGTGGTTTTAATTTCTGCGAGCGAAGATCTGTGTAGAATGTACAAATATTTAATCGAGCGTCCATGACCAGGTACTTATTCTGTTGCTGAATTGAGTCTTATTGAAAATTCGAGATGCAGATTGCCGTTGATATACAGGGTAGGGGATCCAGTAAAAGTTTTCTCATGACTTGCGCCAAATCTTCCTGGCAAGTCTTCCTTACATCACCAATTCAACAAACACAATGGATTCTACAAATTTCGACGGCACAAGCGAAAGGTTCTTGTCCTGGTTCAAGTCACTACCAGATGCAACATTCTCTAACGCTATTAAAATCGTCGACCTCCGTGATCGCAATGCTGGTCGTGGTATAAGTAAGCTCCATAATAGCAATGTTTTGCAAGTACTAACAAACCAGTCGCCCTCGAGGACATTCCTGCAGAGACAACTCTGTTCACTATCCCAAGAAAAGGCATCATCAATGTTGAGACTTCAGAGCTGCCCAAGAAGATCCCAGATGCTTTTGATCTCGATAAGTCAGACGAGGATGACGCCCCAGGATTAGATTCTTGGAGCTCACTGATTCTCATCATGATTTACGAGTACCTCCAAGGCGAAAACTCCAAGTGGAAGCCTTACTTCGATGTTCTCCCCTCATCATTTGATACACCCATGTTCTGGTCTGACAACGAGCTTGATCAACTCCAAGCCAGCCATATGCGACACAAAATCGGCAAGGCGGATGCTGAGAACATGTTCCAAAAGACCCTGCTTCCCATTATTCGAGGCAACCAAGGCATCTTCAATGTTGGAAACAAGAGCGATGCAGAGCTTATCGAGATTGCCCATCGGATGGGCAGTACCATCATGGCGTATGCGTTTGATCTCGAGAACGATGAGGAGGAAGAGGAGGAGACAGATGGCTGGGTTGAGGACCGAGATGGAAAGTCGATGATGGGAATGGTACCCATGGCTGATATTCTGAATGCCGATGCCGAGTTCAACGTACGTGCGTCTTGTGGGCGATTGGCAAAGCTAACAATAACAGGCACACGTCAACCATGAAGAGGAGAGTCTTACTGTTACCAGCTTGAGGCCGATCAAGGCGGGTGAAGAGATCTTCAACTACTATGGCCCCCACCCCAATTCGGAGCTCCTCAGAAGATATGGATATGTTACTGAGAAGCATTCTCGTTATGACGTTGTCGAGATCCCTTGGGACATTGTTGAATCGGCTTTGACCTCCAACTTTGGCATCTCAAGTCAAGTCTTGGAGCAGATTGTAAGTTGAATGCACTCAAGATTGACGTAGCTAACATGAGTAGCGCGGTGCTCTCCAAGAGGATGAAGAGTTTGAGGACACATTCGTACTGGAGCGGGAAACAGGAGAGGTCAACTCGGATGGCACCTTTGCTGAACCTGCTAGGTTTGAAAGCATGCCTGAAGACCTCCAGGAACAACTCAAGA
This sequence comes from Fusarium sp. NRRL 53497, assembly GCA_013184445.1. Taxonomy (NCBI): domain Eukaryota; kingdom Fungi; phylum Ascomycota; class Sordariomycetes; order Hypocreales; family Nectriaceae; genus Fusarium; species Fusarium sp. NRRL 53497. The sequence continues at coordinate 41,620 of JABCJZ010000122.1, forward strand.
CGTTCCTCAAGGGCATCAAGAAAGCACAACCCGATGCTGTACCCGATAAGAGAAAGAGAGACGAGATTCACCAAGCCGTATTGACCAAGACGCTGGAGGCTCTGGCGGCGCGATACCCAACAAACATTTCAGAGGATGAAAATCTACTCAAGCAAGACCTCAACCAACGAGCTCGTATGGCTGTTGCGGTCAGACTTGGAGAGAAGAAACTGCTTCAAGAAGCGATTGGGGCATCTTCTGGTGATGTCGAGATGACAATGGACGATGAATCTGGACCAGCCAAGCGAACGAAGCTATCTGGTTGATCATCCCAGTACAATCGGCGGGGTATATGATAGCTCTTGTTCTCTCTCCTCTCATGCAAGAGGTGCAGAAGGCGGCATTGCGAACCATCCGCCGAGGCAACAAACCCTAATTACAATTACAATCGACGTCTACTATATAAATGATACATATCTTGCACGAATTACTCTCAGACTTACTCCTTACTGACCACAGTGACCGTGAACAAACTCTTCAACGATGATGTTGAACCAACAAAAGAGGAATCACTGACAAGTGCATTTCATCCTAGGCTTACTAAAAACAGTACACTGAATGACAACTTAGCCGAGACATTGAGTAGAAGTCTACTCAGTATTCACATTAGGCGAAATGCCTCATTCTGTCGCTAGACGCGGTTCCGCACTCGCCTCATTTCAGCAGCACAGCAAGTGTGAGGAGCAAGTGTGCTGGATTCTGAAACACGAGTTCAATCTGGTTGTAAAGGCTCGCTGCCTGGACATACTGAGTTGAATCGACGATCTCCGTCCGGTTACATTTGTACGCCACCCCCAAAGACTTACAACCGAGCAACAATCAGGTATACGGTCGATACTTGTCGGGTATCAACAAGCCCGAAGTCAACACCATCAGAGAAGAATGCTGGCGTGAGCATTGGTTGCTTTTCTAAAGTCACCTGTCGAGGTTCTCACCACACGACCTACGCAGACACCGATGCCCTTGCATTCTGGCCTCAGACGCAATCCAGCTCCCATCATGGCATGAATCCAACGTTGCCAAGTCGCAAGTCGCTTCACAAGTCCCTGGATGGCTCAAGGTTAGCGCCAACAACTGATCGACAGCTCAAGATCTAAGCTCGTCTCCATTGGTCCGCTTTCTTGACAAATCAATCTGGGATATCTTACCTGGTTGGGACCCCATCCATCTACCCGTGAAGAATGGGTCCCCAGACCGGTGTCGAGCAGAAGAAGCGTGGGAGGGGCAGGGCCGCAGTTGTTTCGCATGAACTGGGGGACGCTATTGAACGTGTGCGTTCCCTGCAGACAACTTCCAGAAGTACCATGGCAGCGTGGCACCAATCCTCGAGTTGAAGGAGTCTCACAAATGGAACTCAAAATTGACGGCCGATCAAGATGTTTGGCAGACTGCAGCTGAAGCTGACAGCAGATGTGGGGTGTCGTCATTCCATGCATTCTTGAACATATGGCTCTTGTCAAGTCACTAGAAGTCGGGGTCTTGGAGTAAAGGTTTTGGTGACCGAGGATGGCCAAAGTCGACAAATCCGAGATGCGGCTCTGCGGTTGAAGTGTCAGTATAAATCTGGCAGTTGCTCAAGTGCCAATTTGGGCTACAGAGGGATCTCGACAATAACTGCAATCATGTTAAAACAGGTAGAGCTCCTGAAGGATCAGCCAAGCTCGGCTAACATCATCAGGGTAAACCATCGAAACATAGTTCAGGTCGAAAAGGGAGCTCGTCAAGCCAACCTGGCCCAGGCTTCTTGTTCATCGCCAACAAGCTTGTCATCAACAGTCCACAACACGACATATATCACCACCTCATCCCACCAAACTCACCAGTCTACTACCGTGGTGAAGTCCCAAGCAAAGTCATGCGCTACCGAAACGGTGAAGTCACAGAGGCTACAGACTATCGCTGGTATCGAGATGCACCCACGCTTCCAGCACCTGAAGGACAACTATTGAGATTGGATGGTCGAGGAAACTACATTATGGACCAATATGGCCAACATTACCCAGCTCAGGAGTACAAGACCTTTGGAGTTGCTGCTTGCAACCCGCTGCTCCCAATTATGGTGGTTGACCACGATCCTCTTGTCACTGCATCAAACTGGGAACTCTTGCGGGTATTTCATCCACCAACACTCCCCGGCCTTTCTCAAGTTGTAACTATCTCCAGTAACATGGGCCCTGGAGGTGCTCCTCTGCTCCACGTTGCTGGCAGGTCTCCTAGTTGGATTCCTGGTCTACTCCCTGCGACATACAAGTCACCCCGACGTGGTAGTGTACCACACTCAGCTGGCCTTGGAGGAGAACTCCCTATCATACTGGGACTAATGGCGCTGAGTGCGGCCCCAGACCACGAGATGAGCAACCTTTCGATAGACAATGTATTTCTTGGACGCGATCGGATATGGAAGCATGAAGCGTGGACAAGCAGCGATGCCCCTAGAGGACGTGAGTTATGACCTTCGATTTTTGATAGCTGCTAATAGTTACAGACCCACAAACGGCTTCGGATGATCCAAGATGTTTCATCGTCAAGGTGTTTTTTGACCCGGATAATCCATACTCAACTCAAGATGATCTCCACAGTTTAGAGTGGGAGAGGGCCATTGTCCGGGAATGACTGCAACATGGGTGTTCGACAAAGTCAGCTTGAAGCTTAGATTGATCTTTAGTCTATTATTCGTTCCTTGATCGGTGTATGAAGCCCCCTGCTCTGCAGCTCTGCCCCATATTCTTATATACACCAGCCATCCATCATGCTTGACCATGGTCAGGTGTAGGGAGCCTGTGTCGATAGTTCATGGCTCGATTATGGTTATGTAAGTAATGTTTCGACTTTCAGACTGCGTCGGGAAGTCGTACGGCAATATCGCCAGACTGTGTGATGTATCGAACCCAAGGAAGCGAGGGGTATTGCAACTATAAATTGTTAGTTTGATCGGATTGAAGGATTGACGATTCGTACCTTTGGCTCGGTAATCTTCAGATACCGAACCTGAATACCACTTGTGGTAAAGTAGGGGATCTCAAACTTGACCTGAATAGGTCGTTTGGCACCCTTACCCACTCCACCAACACCCCCCATGCTGCCACCGAAGCCACCCATCATACCACCACCTTGCTCGTCATCTCCTCTCACACTTGGTAGGCCCAGCTCAGCACGCATGAGAAATTCCTTGCCACCACCAAATTGCTTAATCTTCCAGACAATGGCACTCTGCTCTGGTGCGTAGTGGACGGATCCAATGTTTGTGCGGAAACGGGGGCTGTCAGCGTCATCAGGAACGGGAACCACAATTTCAACGTTGTTGGCGGTACTGCGTCGCTTGAATTGAGCGCGAGCCTTGAGCATGTATTCGATTCGAGAACCAGAGTGTGATTCGACCACGCATTCGACCCAAATCAATGGTTTGACTTGAGTATTGAGACGGTAGGACATGAGCTCGAATTCGCCGTCAGGGGGGATAAAGGAGATGGTGCGGTCGTTTTCGAATCGTGATAGTCGTACACACTGGTGGAACTTGACATCCTCCATCTCGATAGCTTTGCCACGAGTAGCTCGACCGGTTGTCTCGAACATGACCTTGTCGTTCAGTCCCAGACGCAACTCTGGCATACCACTGAGGTAGCACTTCATCTTAATGGCGCCAAGAATCTCTGAGCGAAGAACGTTGCCGTTTGCGGAAACCAATAGGTTAAGGGACTCGACAACATCAAGGAAGACTTCGTTCTTGCGATAGCGGATACCCTCTGATCGCCATGAGACAGCGTTTGTGACAGCAATGGGTGGTCGAGCTTGAATCTCGAGCTTGTGAGATTCCTGGGTGATGTATTCCTGAAGGATCTTTGATTCTGTTGTTTGGGGGTAACCAAAGTCCATCATTTCGTCGAGAAGCTCGTAGATGATGACAAAGTTGTCGCGGATGGACTCTTCTTCTAGCGCCTTGAAGTATTCGGTGAAGACCTCGACGATCTTATGGAGGAATAGGAGGATCTCGGCAGCGTTTGTGTTTCGTTTCGTAAGGGCGAGGAGGTAGAGGTTATTGTGGCGGATGTAGAGGTACTAAGCGGTCAGCAGTTGAAGGGCACCTTGAAAGAATAGCATACGTTGATGCCTTCGTGGGAGAAGCATGGTGGAACGGCAGACGAGTCTTCCTCAGCTTCTGAAAGGAGTACAGGGAACTTCTCGACTGCTGACATGGGGATGTCACCACGATAGTTTCGGGCAAGAAGAGTCTACATAGATTAGCGAATGCATTGGCTCACTGGCGAATAACATACCTTGCCCTTGAGATCTAGAAAGAAGAGTGCGGATGCCATGATGTCGATATGGTCTTGGCAAAGTTGAAGATGGCGGAAAGGAGGTCGTTATATCGTCGATAAGATGCGACGGTCAAGTCCAGAACGGAAAGATCATGCGCTGAATATTTCAAAGACGACAAGAAGCAATAAGGAGAGACTGAAGAGTAATTAAGGACTATAGAGAAGCGCAGGCAATCATCATGGTCCGTAGCGCAATGTCGTTTCGTTGGTTAAGCTGTGTCGCTGGCATCTTTTGGGTGCAGCCTGGCCATTCCAGGTGGTGACGACACGGTAGAACATCGGATATTGGTGGGGTAGCTAGAGCTGAAGCTATAGGTCACGTGAGATTATGGGACAGAAATTTTGAATAAAAGCTTCGATTTTTTTAGTCCTTGTTTTGTTTTCTCTTCTCTTCAACGCACCCTCTAGACAGTGCAGACCATTACCTAGCCTGCAACCGAGTGACTTTCTGTCATTTCAGCCGTGGAGCCGTTGATGTGAGCTGCGATTTCGTGGTGCGGAGAGGGATCTGGATCCATTAAGAACTGCCCGAGTATTATTTTACTTACGTTGCTTGGGCGGTGTCAGAGGAGCCATACATATCTGATCACAGTCTGTGGATTTGCAGCCTGTAGATTGTAAAGTGATTTGTAGGATGAGACATGGAATGTTCATGGTGTGTGGCTTGCTCAGGTGACCTCGCTATGGCCATGAACTTTTGTTGGGATTTGTGACGAACCGAGGATCATTCTTGGCATCACTGTGAACTCAAGATATGTTCGTCGTTCATCGCTTTGGCCTCGTGAAGCTCAAGATCTGCATCCAAGATCTGTCACGCTGGACGTACAAATGCTCAGGAGCATATACCGTTACAGAGTTTCTACGCGTCAAGAGAGACTCGCGGCCTCACGTTTGATGACTTCGATCATGAAGTTGGAGGCGGGCTGAACCTTGCGAGGTCTGTGCTTGCTGGTGCAATTTACATCAAACGACTACCTACGGAATAATTTGAGCTGTTTGAGGCTTTGAGTAGAGTTCAGCTCAGTCCCTTGCGGGCTTGCGATTTGCGCATGTGAGCAACTTCAAATTACCCAAGACGAATCTCAGGGTCCAACGCTTTGAGACATTGAGATGCTCAGCCCAATCTCACGGGTTTGTCAATAGTAACGCATTCATTACTACGGTATCATTGACACATGTCAAAACTTCACATGTTGGCGATGATACCTCCCGAACAGAGGTTAGTCAACATTATCGGGGACCAAATAGAGGCCCGATACAAAATTGCCGAATGCCGACTGGCTTGGATAAAGAGTGTAGCCTTTCCTGAAGAGGCACCTATTACCATAGCTCAAGATGATCAAGCAATGAGCAATCATATCTGACGTTATAAAAGGATTCTATTGGATGGAAAAATAACATTCAAACGCATCAGGAAAAGATGCAATCCTTTGTGGCATGTGCTTGAGTTGATCTTGTTAGTGGATTGCTCATGACTCGAGCGACCCGCTTAACAATCGTGACGATGAGTCCATTGCAAGATCTGTCTTTGCATGTGATGTCGGTGCATCATCATCCCCAGTTTTGACACGTGCTAGAGCCTAGAGTGGAGGGGCTTCAGGTACAGTTCTTAGGTGCGACTTTTAAGTTGGCGACGTTGAGTCCAAATTGATCTTGTGATCCAATATTCAGGGACAGAGAAACAATATCTTCCGTAGCCCCAACAAAATTGATCGGACCATCTCTCACCTCTCCTTCACCTTGAAGCGAGGCGCCCCAGATATATCTTGTGATTGAAACCCTCCACTGGCGCTGGCGCATCTCTAAGCTTCTAGCGAGTCCTCCCCACTACGCCTCTAAACAAGTCACCTGAAGCCACTGTAGCCGGCCCGGCTTTTAGTGGGCTATCGTGTTGCACTGGGCTCGTCTGTTCAGCCGGTCCCTGCAGCTCAAGCAAAGAAGGTCCCGCGAGCGCCTGACGTTAACAGGTTTCTCGTTTCCCCCCACGAACGATCGCTCGTTCTAATTCCCAGTCCATTCTCACTCCCACCCCAACCATTTTCTCCGCTTCATCATCATCATCAATATTGATATCGTTTTCTTTTGTTTCTTCCATTTCTTCCATACTCTTTACCTTCTCGGTCTGCGGCCCTTGGCCGATTCACCATTCGATGCTTAGTTGACATATCCGTGCTATCGCCGACCAGCGCCATGGAGCGCAATCACATGCTTGATCGTGAGACCGAGTCTCGTCATGCCCTCGGACCACCACCTGCTCGACCACCGCCTTCTCTTATGGCATTCTCTCCTCCTGCTTATTCCAATGTCGCGTCGCCAAATGCGATAAAGTTTCCTGATGTCCCTAATACCGACCTGTCGGCCTCCCTCCCTCCTCTGGCCCAACTCGCCGACAACGACATCAAGTTACCATCGTTGAGCTCTCTCACAAGCGAAATGGCCCTCGAAGCGCCGAAAGCCTGGCCTCCTTTACATCCTATTCCTTATGCGCCACTTTTTGGACATATCGACAGCCCGACTCGAATGGATCTCGACGCTAGCAGCAACAGTGTCGTCAGCGCTGCATCACCAGACCGACTTATTGATGCAAGGGCCGGCAGCGTCAGTCTTGATGATCCTGATGTACGACTGGCAGCCGAAGCGCTTGGTGATCTCAGAGCAGGTGTGTTTTTCTCGTCAGTCACCGACCATTGCTAATCGTCATAGACTTTATATCATCACCACCTCTCAGGAATTCGTCGCTTCCACTTAGTCCACCGACTTCTCATGCATTTCAATCATCGAGTCAAACACCGCAATCTCCCCAACCCGAACCGCTTCTGTCCCTTCTTACAACGACTCATCCCTTGTTAGCGAGCACAATTGAAGGTGCTACTTCGGCTTATGGAGGCGCCAAGAACTTTTCACCGCGTTTCCGATCAGGCGCCGAATATGTCGAAGGATATCTCACACCTATTGCGAATACTGTTGGTTCAGTTGGTCGAGTAACTGGTGTTGAGGGAGGTGTACGATGGTTCTTGGGCGCTGGACGACGACAAAACAGCTCGACGTCGGATTTAGAAACCGGCAATAGTAAGAAGCGTCGCAAAATGGACAGCGAAGATGAAGCAGTCAGCAACAAGCGATTTGAAGCCGAAGGCATGCAACAGGTGGCCGATGATCAACTTCTTGATGCCGCACCTTCACCGTCTTCCAAGACTATGTCGCGTCGCATGTCCACCACAAGTACCGTGGACACCCTTCCTGCTTACGATGAGTTGCGATCACCTGCATATACCGAGACTGATGCGAATTCACCACGACCTTCGCGACCCAATAGCGCCTGGCAGTCACGGCTTATCATGTCCACTTCTGGTTTGAGTGTGGCCATGAGTGAGGAGAGTTTACGCAGTCTCAAATACTGCCTACAGTGGCTCCGATGGGCGAACGATCACATTTCTCGTGTTATCACAGCATTGAGAACAACCCTGGAACAGTATGAAAGGGTGCAGCCACAAGATGGAGAGCAATTACAGGTTGGCGAACAGGCTCAAGACCCCGAGTCTCGCTCTCAACTCGCTGCTCGCATCTCCAACCTCAAGGGTGACGTTCTCAGAACTCTCCGCGATGCCATCAATACTGTGTCGAAATACGCAGGTGGCGCATTGCCTGAGAATGCACGAATTCTTGTGCGACGTCATCTCACTAGCCTGCCCCAACGATTCCGCATTGCCACTATGTCGGACAAGACTGCTAACGGGCAACAAGACAATGACCATGCTCTTACTGAAAGTGCACACAAGGTTCTGGTGTTGGCCAAAGAGGGCCTAGATATGGTTGTTCAAGTGAGTGGTGTTGTAGATGGAACAATTGTTAGCGCTGAGCAATGGCTCGACCGCATGGGCAAGCGACGAGCTCAAGAAGACGAGAATCCAATGTTGCCTCAAACTGAGGTTAATGGCGATGTCAAAATGGGCTAATCGGAGTACACGATTGTTACAAAACGCAAACACGCATGTCTACAAGCAGGCCAGCAAATGATGGGGGTGAGGAGGACAATACCTGGCGGGTTCCAAAATCATGAGGAACATCGCATTCTCTTACTGATTTCCTTGAGTGAACGAACGACGAGTTGGGCGAGCTGAGCGATATTGATTGGGTTTATAACCGATTTTGTTTGTTGATTGGGTTATGGATGGCGTTCATGGTGGCTTTATAGCAACGAATATGAGCTTGCTTGCATACAGGCATGTCTTGAGGCCAATCTTGTTGATTGGCGACGTCGTTCAAGGGATGGATGTCATATTTTGAACGACTGTGATGGTGACGGGCCGGAACAACACAAGACCGGCTATAAGTTTAGACGTGCGTACGGGATACAAGTTATACAACTCAATCTTATGGCACCTTCAAAAGGCTCGAGATATTCCACCTCCCGGAAAAAAGCTTGCCAGAATTGTTCAACCTCCAAAACAAAATGTGATCACAAGGAAATCTGCGGGCGATGTGCCTTGCGGGGTTTGACATGCATTTATGCCCACAGGTCTCAAGACTCTATTATCGTAGACGGCACGTTCGAACCTCTGGTACAACTGGACATTGAATCAACACCAAGCTCATTCAATCAGACACTAGATACTCAGACATGTTCTCGGACACCTCAGACACCTCAGATATCTACTCAGACACCTTCTCAGCTTCCTCCTCAGGCACCGAGCACTCAAACACCTACTGGAAATGACCTCGACTTCACAGTCCTGGATCTCGTTTGTCCCATCAACAGCGACGATATCAAGAACCGGTGGCTCAATTCCTACGTTCCTCTAGCCGGTCAGACACGCAAAGAACCCTCTCCTAGTGTCACGAACTTTGTCTATCGAATGCTCAAGTCGTACGCATCTACGGTGATCAGAGGTCGCCTGCCACCATTTATACATCCCATGCAAGCATCACTGGCACCTCTTTCGACTTGCTTTACTCTGGCCCGGATATGCAAACCGTTGCCAGGCAGCGAGAGTGTTGCCGCTGATATTCTGCAGGGAGAAATGATAAGGCTGTTCGAAGAGCGTGAGACATACGACGGCGTCAATTTACTTGGAGTGTTTCAGGCATACCTCATCTATTCCATGGTATTGTTCTTCCATCTAAATCCCTCAATGCCACTTCTTCGCCAGGTCATGATCAACCTCCAAGAAATTGCTTGCTTGGCTTCTCGACAAGGACTCATTTGTGTTGCAGAACAACAGGGTATCCGGCCAAGATGGGAGGCCTGGATTGTAGCTGAGGCAAAGCGACGGACTTTGTGCACGATGTACTTTCTGGATAATGTTTTGTCTGCCCATGATGGCCTTCCAACGTATCTTGGTACTGAGTTGAGGGGCTTGTATGCACCGTCGAGCAAGGCACTTTGGCAAGGAGATCGAGGTGGATGGGAACAAGGCTACAACTCTCACTTGGCTGAGTGGGCGAGCGAAACCTTTCGGCTTGATGAATTATGGCCGTTTCCAGATGGCATGGATGAGGATGATATAAAACGACAACGTGGGAGGGTGGATCGATGGTTAGAAGATGTTGATGAGTTTGGAACAATGCTCTATGCTGCATCAAGCTGTACGCATGGAGGCTGATCAGACAGTCTCCGAAAGCTCAATTGACAAGCAATACCTTGATCATTGAGCCTCGTTGCTCAAATTGGACACCAGCTCGTCGTGAGACACGGACCTCCAGTATCGACAGCCTCGGGGCGTTTAATTCCTGATCCGTTACAGCCTTGTTAACGATCGCCACGAATAATTCTCCTTTAAATTAATCGGGTCTCGCCTCTTTGTATGTCATTCAAGAAACATTGGCCAGTTTACGCCACAGGATCAACGACCCTAATCTATGACCCTGAGTCACTACAGTGACCTCAGCCATATGGAAGCCCTGTTACAGGAACAAAGTTCAGCACCAGCCGTTAGGGGCGTTGATCATCAACGGTTGGGGTCTTGAAATGATCCACTAACCAAAGCTTGTATTGTCTCAGTTATCGTCACTTTACTCGCCTCCCTTGATTTATTATTACTTATTCTGCGTCTACAATTTTTTACAATGAATTTGACTTCATGTGCACGATATGTGGAATGCAACAGGTCCCGATTCGAATCGGAATGCCCCTCCTGGGGTTGTTCCCGATTATAACCATCCTGAGGATGTATACTGGACGCTTAATATTGTCTTGACGACCTTTTGCGTCGTCTTCACTACAGTCTTTTTTCTCATACGAGTTTATGTTAAAAGGACGATTAATCGGAATATTGGGGCAGAAGACTGTATGTCAGTCGCTCGTGTTTGAACCAAGCTGACAAGTTCAGGGACATGTATAGCAGCATTTGTACGACACCAGATATTTTATATGTTCCTTGCTGACTTGTTAGGTCACCGTTATTATGTATTGCGTCACTGTATTTATGAGTATGTGAACGTACCCGTTGCTCTTCATTGCTAACGAAATAGTGGCCCGGTTTGGAGGAGGTTACCATGCATGGGAGATTCGCAAACCAGAATATTACAATTGGTTAAAGGTAAGTCTTTCTCATTCCATCATTGGCGATCTAACTAAGAATTCAGTGGTTCTACGCCAGCACTGTCGTCTATATCCCAGCTGCATTCTTCACCAAAGCGACCATTCTTCTCCTCATGGCACGAGTTTTTGCCGTCGAACCTCGAGTCTCAAAGGGAATTAAAATATTCATATGGGCTCTACTGGTCGCGTATATTCCGATCCAAATACTTCGAATCGTCAATTGCTATCCCATTCGAACCTATTGGGACCCAGACGTCAGGAACGCACGATGCCTCAACCAGCGAAAGATTTTCTTTTCAGATTTGGCAATATCAATCGTCACTGATCTTATTATTCTTTTGGTCCCGATACCATTGATCTGGCGACTCAGTCTGTCAATAGGAAAAAAGATCAAGATTGTTTTGCTTTTGGGGGCTGGAGGAATCGCCACAGCCTTGACACTCTTCCGTGTTGACAAAGCGGTTGAGTTTTTGAACTCGGACGACATTACAGTGGATTACACTCCGATCAGCATTTTAACGTATGTTCTTTCGTCACTGGTAAACATATCTAACGTTCGTAGGACCCTTGAGATCACCATCGGTTTTGTATGCGCATGTCTTCCATCTCTGAACCTCCTAGTTGAGCATCACATCCGCAGAAGACGACGAGAACGAAATCCAAGCTGGCCACGCGACCGAACACGAACGTCTCTATTTAAAAAGCGTTTTCGATGGATTAGTTCCTCTACGGATAATGTGCAGCCTTCTCGTCCTACGAATCCGCCTTCAAATGGGATGATTGACTTGGATGTTGAAATGGCCATGTTAACAGGACAGCCTGTACGATTACGGACAGAAAGAACCACCAGTGAAGGTTCTTTTGATCCTCGACCTTTTGGTCAGCGAATTAATTCCGGTGACGGACGAAGAGAGGGGTGGTTATCGCAGGGTCAGGATGATCAGGATGAATTGCAGGACAGTACATTCATCATGAAAATGGTAGAGGATTCAAGGGCGAGGGCGGAGGGGGGGGCTCAAGAATCTTGGTGTCCAGTCTGGGACGGACCAAGGGATCCTTTGGCGAGTCAAGGAAGTTGGAAGTATAGCATTCGGACGCATTAGCGGGTTGCATATATTTTGCATAGAGTATTAGCGATACCCATATTTGATCATATTAGAGACATAAGATTCATATGCCAAGTTTCACTCTTGTGAACACTGCTGCCATCAACAGCAAGTCATGACAAAGATAGCTTCCATCCAAACTTGTGAATAACCTCCCTCCAATCCTGATTCGTAGACGAGACATGCAGGTCTCTCGTATGCCAGATCAATTTGAGAGCATTCCAAACTGCCGAGATGTTGCTAATCGGCCATTTACTATCCAACAACATGAAATGATCCAACACAACTTTGCGTTGTTGGTCTGATGAACAGGCACAGCCGGCCAAGAAGAGTGGCCACATTGGAAAAGATCTTCTCGTTTGTCCTTCAACGATGATATTGGAGAGACAAGAAAGAAGAGCGTCGTGAAGTTCTAAGATCGATGGATGGGTAATTATGATGTTATAGCAGACAAGGCGGAGGTAGATCTGAGCTGCAATTCTGAAAGACTCTGCGCTCCTTAAAAGATAATCGTCGGTGTTGTCCTGAAAGTGCAAGTCCTCGATCCTTTGCTCGATTTCCTGGCCTGTTGTGTAAAGCTGATCCTTGGATATATCAAGGGCAGGTAGTGAAGATATCTCGTTGATGATGTCGACGAGTTCCATGGAACAACCGATCTGTTCGTCAACTAGATTACGGGCGTGTGGCAGAGTAGCTTCAGCTTTAGCCAAACCAGCCATTGCCTGATGTAAAGAATCGTCCTGATGGGTCGGTTGAGTGGTCTCCATCAGAATATAACGAAACCGGAAATATTGAAGCACGAATTCGGCCACATTAGAGTCGATGTTGTTGCCAAAACTTTCGAGGAGAGCCAGAGCGCCTTGGAGATGACGAAGCCAAGTCGGAGAGGAACCGTGCGCAATGTCGAGAGATGCCAGAAGAACACATGTGAGGAGATTGCTCTCGCTGCCTTGAGAATCAGGTAAGGCGTGCTGTAGTTGGTGAAGAGCCCGTACTTTGTACTGCATTGACAGAGCACGGTAGTCTCTTCCATCTGGGACGATATTCTGCGCCCATTCTGCGGCGCTCATGGCCAAGACTGCGGACAGTAAAGGACCTTGGTAGAACATCCGAGGAATGACTGATGTCCGGAAGCCATTCCGACTGGTATCGACGTAGACTCTGCTGCTGGAAATTACTTCGACGTCTAGGTGTGTTAGCAGCGTTAAGTCCCAGGTCAGTAGTACATACAGTATTGTACAAGAGCCTTCTCAATGGAATTGTCCGACTGAAAAGCAAACGGTGATAACGTGCGGGGAACTGATTCCTGCGTAACATCCCATCCAATTCCTGCACTTTGGTTGAAGTTACAGATAGCGACAAGTTCTCGAGGTGAGAGGTTCAAGAAACTGTGATTGGAAGTGCCAATGGGTACTAAATAATGATCCTTTGATGCCGCCACAATAAACTTGAGAGGATTCGATGCTGAAGCCGGTTTCGGGAAGACACATTCATCTCCAGCTTTTTGGCATCGTCGACAAACGGGCTTTTCTTCGTCGCATCTTCGTTTGCGCTTTCGACAGTTGAAGCAGCCTTCTCGGCTCCGAGAGCCACCGGACATGATGCATTGCTCAAAGGTGTGTTTATGGTGTTGGTTCGTGTTAGTATCAGATATGATATCGGTAGGTGGGGGGAACGGATGAAGTTCCGATGTACGCCACGTGACGATTCACGATACTCACGATATGACCTGCATTAGTCCTACCAGTTCTAATTGACACTTTGGAGTATTCTTTGCCTCCATCAACGCTATCAGTGCCTTGAGTCTAGTCATTCAACGTCAACAGTGGATATGTCTTCTCTGCAGCCACTTACCCTGCAGCCACGGCGGAGACTTGCAGACTGGTAATTAGACGGATGCATGTCTCTAGACAGCCTAAGCCTTGATCATATCCATTAAAGACTACCTAGAGTTATTCTACAGATAAAACAAGAGAAGATTTAGGTGCTTCTCACTGTACTCTTTACAAGGTATGCCCCACAATCTTGCGTCGTTGGGAGAGCTACCATATGCATCATGTCGATCCAGTCCCCAAAGGAATAATCTAATCTAAAGATCTGATAATCTACGCCGCATTCTCCCGCAACTCAACATAGCGGTATATATCTTCTAAATACAGCATATTTCCCTCACTTATATTCCTCCGTCAATGCCGCAGCCACATTCCGAATGAACTCCGAGAGTGGAGGGTTAGCCCGCAGTGGGGTTACTCAGAGTCATACTCGGTCGAGGTACGGGACAAACTGCGCCGAGCAATTCTTTTCCACTTCACTTACACCTTCACTTACACCAAATCTCCCTCAAACGACGCGATTCAACACTGCCCATAACCTTCAACATGGCCAACGATCACATCCTCACCCTGTCATGCCCTGACAAGTCCGGCATCGTCTATGCCGTCACTGGCATCTTCGCCGCCAACAAGCACAACATTCTCGACCTCCAACAGTTCTCCGACCCTGTTTCGGAGCGCTTCTTCATGCGAGTCCATTTTGGACCTACCGAGACAGAGTCCACCGAGCACCTCACCGAGGCTTTCGATAAGCTTGCCGCCGAGTACAAGATGGACTACGATATCCGCCCTGTCGCCCGCAAGACCCGTGTTCTTATCATGGTCTCCAAGATTGGTCACTGCTTGAACGATCTTCTCTTCCGCATGAAGACTGGTCAATTGCGTATGGAGGTTCCCGTTATTGTGTCAAACCACCCCGAATATGCTGCCCTCGCCGAGAGTTACGGAATCGAGTTCCACCACTTGCCCGTTACAAAGGATACCAAGGCTCAGCAGGAGGGACAAGTTCTTGATCTCTGCAAGAAGCACGGCATTGAGCTTATTGTTCTCGCCCGTTACATGCAGGTTCTGTCTCCTACATTGTGCGAGGCCATGTCTGGACGTATTATCAACATCCACCACAGTTTCTTGCCTTCTTTCAAGGGAGCCAAGCCTTACCACCAGGCCTATGAGCGTGGTGTCAAGATTATTGGAGCCACTGCTCACTTCGTCACTGCTGATTTGGATGAGGGTCCTATTATTGAGCAGCGTATTGTTCGTGTTAACCACAGCATGAACCCTAAGGAGTTGTCTGAGGAGGGATCTAATGTCGAGAGCCAAGTGCTTGCTGCTGCTGTGCGGTGGTATGCTGAGAGGAGATTGTTCCTTAACGGACACAAGACTGTTGTTTTCAATTAGACGGCGCTGGCTGGAAAAGTAATAAAAGTGTTGACTTTGTTAATAATCCTTTCCCTGTAACGTGTATTATTAAATAACTATGGTTCCAAGTATCTGAGTCCTGGTACTGTTGTTTCTGGAGCCGGCATGCTGTATGGATAGCAATATTAGGCGAACTTTCAGCCAATCCCCGAATAGCTCAGCTGGA
>JABCJZ010000123.1:0-90246 GCA_013184445.1 Fusarium sp. NRRL 53497
GCTTACAACCTCACCGTAGCATCGCCATTCGTGGGGGTTTCCTAATTGGGAAAGCGGCGCGAGCAACCTTGTATCGTTGAGTTGATGATCACTACCAAGGATCAAGATACGGCTGAGGCTCGCGTTTCCAAAAGGCCGAAGATGCTGAGGAAATATGTATAAATAAGAGTGTTCTATCTACTTAATTTCTCTTCTCACTAATCATCTCATCAATCTTCTCTTCATCTTACACTGCCATATATATATATATACATATATCCACTTACACGAACCATACACCAAGCACATAGCACATATCCCTCCCTAGCCATGAGCTCTCAAACCAAAAACTCTTCTCCTCGCCTCGTGCGAACTACACACACTGAAGATGGAACATCCGTTTTCGCCCAAGACACCCAAGTCACTCCATTCCAGCCCTTCGGCCCCCAAAACAGCGGCTTCAACATCTTTGACGTCCGTCAAAGCGTCCCCGTCAATAACACAGACGCTGTCCCATCATTCGAGAGCTCCCTCCCCCGATGCCCTCCAAAAGGAACTCTCTTCTGTATGACGCAAATTCAACCCGGAGGAAGAGCACCTATGCACCGTACCAAGAGCCTCGACTATGCTGTTGTTCTTTCTGGGGAGATTGTGCTTGGGCTGGATGGGGGAGAGGAAAAGAAGGTTAAGCAGGGAGAGGTTATTGTTCAGCAAGGCGTGAACCACAGCTGGGAAAATAGGGGTGAAGTGACATGCCAGATCATTTTCGTCATGATTGGCGCTGAGACGATCAATGTTAACGGAATGGCCTTGGAGGAAACTGTCTTCTAACGAGCCAATGAATTCATGTTATATAGACTTAAATCTCAGACAAGACACCCAAGTTGGACTTTATGCCTGTACACCCCCTAATCCTCTCAAACACTCTTTGCGCATCAATCTTCTGTGGCTCAGTTGTCAACGCACCGGCACTCTTGATGATCTTCATAGGCCAAAGTAAGAGATATGCGCCGACAGCTTGCCAGCAAGCTGGCTTTGGCCCCGAGTGGCATCGTCCTAAATGATCGATATCACCAAACGATTGAGGGACTGTTGACAAGACTTCGCTCGCCAAGGATTGAACAATGTTGACCGAACCTTTTGTTCGACGTTTGATTTCAGATTCTGTTGGAGACTGCGTGGTATCGAGTTTCTCGAGACAAGTAACGAGCTTCTCATGGAGGATGATCCGTGCAGTCCTGTGATAATTCCATTCATATGCCATCCACAAATCTGGATGAAGTTGGATAGTTTCTGGCAGCCAGAAGTTGGGCTCCTCGCTGTCGATAATATCGTTACAAGATATAGCCCGGAAAGCCCATTCTGGTTTCTTGCGCCAGATAGTAGCCTCGTGATCGAGGTGAAGCATCTCATCGACCAGATCGAGCAGTTGACTGTTCTCAAACTTCTCAGTATCAATGGATTCAAGTAGCTGGTTTGCTTGTTGACAGATGTTTGTGATCGCTAGACTATCCTTCTCTAATCTCACGGACGCTATGTTATCGTTTAGTGCTTCGAGCCAACCTTGGGATTCTGGCAGGGGGTGGAGCTGTTTGGCTAGCTGCTGTTTTTGCTTTCTGAATGTTAGCTTGACTTGATGGAAACGAGATGTTAGAATTAGGTACCAGTCTGTGGTAAGCCAGACGGAACAGACTCCAGCCACGAGGATTGTAGAACTGCTCATGGCCACGTAGCCGCAGAATGTGTGCCATGCCTTGGGCGTGTGCGCTTGTCATGAGTGAGTCTGGCATGAATAGGGTCTGTCGAAGGGTAAGCGTACTTGAAGAGTTCAGTAGTTTTATAGGCGAACCTCAAACATGTCCAGAATAACTACTGTCATCAAATCGTAATCGTCTGGCGTCTTGTTCTTTTCCGCCAAAGACTGACCGAGTGCACCAAGCGCATGGCCATAACACTCTAGCGCTCTCTTTACCAAGTCTTCAGAGCTTTGCTCTCGAGAAAGGTCTGCAAATGCAGACGCTTGAACAGCAAATCTCAACGCACAACGGCCCTCGACGTTGACTTCTTTGAACAAGCAGGGGAGATGCTCGAGGAAGCCTGGGGACGATGACTCGTTGCAGGGAAGTAACACATATTTGTCGATAAATAAATTCGCTACTTGATCATCTTCAGATAACAAGTTTGTATCTGGTTGGGTTCTGAGCCATGGGAATGCAGATGGAAGGCTGATAGACGCAGTTGATGTGAAGGAACTCTCAGAGGCACGTTCAGCTGATCTGCTTCTAGTGCGCCGATCTCCAGGTGACGAATTAGAGCTGACAGATCTGGAGGAATTAGAAGCTGTAGCAACTTGGCTTTTGAGTACAACTTTTGCAGTTTCGTGCTGAAACATGAGATCGCCTTCATCTCGATAGCCAACGCATAGTTCGTTGCGGGCGATACAACGCTGACACGAAGGTCGACTGCGGTCGCACTACTGTGATGATTAGAGAGGTACCCATTAGATTGTATTTTAATATGCAATACCTTGACTCGTCGTTGACGGCAGCGAAGACAGCCTCGACTTCGATGTGACATTGATGTTGATATTGTTAACTGAGGTGCGCTTACATGAAGATGAAAGGTCCAAGTTGAAGTCGCCCCACGACACTAGTCCAGGTTATTGGAGTTGAGTATCTATGAACCACAACTGCTCGATAACAGATTCATGAACAATAGATAATCAGCAAAACAATATAAGAATCCCCATTCAAACAATATCTGTTTAACTAAAGTAGTCATAACAAAGACTTTCCTAGCTTTTATCTCAAAATGTCATACCTATTGGCTTACAGTAGAAGAGCATAGAAGACATCTAGCGATCACTCCCAATTCCATAGAAAGGGTTCAATACCAGAACAAACTGACGATTATTACTATACACGTATTAACAATGGCTTGTAACCTAAGGATAGGGACAACACTCGAGACAAAGGAGATGTTCCGCAGCCCTATGTCTTTGTTCAGCAAACACCAACTTGAACATGAGTGCTGTACACCTGAACACTATTGACAATGGAACACGGCCTGTACTGACAATTCGGCAAGAAGAGCATACACCATCAGATATATAACTGAAGTCTATCTCGTACAAGATGATATCCTCATCATCATCAACAACAACAGCATCAACCAACACATTACAAGTTCACTAACAGCTCGAACACTGGGCTTTCACAAATCACCAATAACCAGAAACTAATCACCACACACCATTAAAATGCCTTCATTCCAAGATTATCGGGTTCGAAAGCCCGCTCCTCGTCCTGCTCCTCGTTCTCGCGGGGCTATGCGAGATAAACGATTCAACCAATCTCTCTATATTACCACCAACACCAACACCTACAAGTCGAAGGCTAACCTCTTCGCACACACCCATTTCTCTCCCACGGAGCCCAACCGCACTTCCCAGCAGCTCGAAGAGACATGGTTTCGTATGGAGCAGAAAGACTCAATCTCTTTTCTAACGGCGTCTCTCAACTCTGCTGCCGATGACTGGGACTGCAAGGATTGTAGTTGGAAACTCCGCGCGCTTGCTGACAAGTTCAACAGTGAATTTCACTCGCCTGCTAACCCTCAAACTAGGACTGCGCCGACATCTCATCCTGCTACACGAGCACTGACTCCTCCTGATGATGAACCTCTTCGACGGAATTTCTCAGGCGTCATGGCTCCTCCGGATTCTCCTGCGTCTTCCTCCAGAAGCTCTGTTTCTTCTTTCCCTCGTGAGGTTCATCACCTCAGACGTCGCACGCTAACAAGAGATTCAGATGATAACGGCCAAACCTTCTACGGAGTCCACCAAGCTCACCTCGATCTCAGTCTCGGACAGTCAGTAACTGTTCATATGCGTCCAACAGACCAGAAGCGAAAGTTGTATGAACTCAAGCCTGGAACTATCATCTCAGCCCCTTTCCACACCCAATACCGCGAGGATACGGTCTCAACTATAAACCAAAATACAGCAGTTTCTGGCTTCGGCGCTATCTATTCCAAGTATCGCAAGATGGTCATCCTCGAGACGTGGGGTGACCACTCCGTGTGTCTTCCCATCTACAGCTACAACGGCAAAGGCCTTGAGAACCGTCGCGGCATTGCAGACGAGTATATAGATATCCGTGACGATGACGATGAGTATCCTCTCGAGGGCGATACTGGCCACAAGCCGTTGATGGCTACTCGGAGCGAAGATTGGCCTGGTAAGAACACCTTCATCACTGGGAAATCAGTCGTCAAGCTAACTGAGAAAACCACCCACCATCCGTTCCAAAAGTGCTCTATCGAGGGCACGATCGCCAAATCTGATTTTCAACGCATGTACCAGGTCCATCTTCAGTTGCTTCAGTCAAAGGCACTGGAAGTCTTTGGCAAACCCATCGATGCCATGACCATTATTCCTAAACTGAACACCAACTAGGTCAGTCACTCATTTGTCTTGTTCAAACAAAACTTTCATAGACACTCGCTAATACAAATTTCCATTGGTTAAATCCTGTTCCTCATACGTTTGACCTCCAGAAGGAGATTCGATTCCATAACCTGTCTTGTCTAGTAATTCAATAACAATGCGCTTGCTGCAACAACCTCTTTATCTCAAGTGAGATACAACTTCCCTAGTAAAGCAATCCACGCCGATCCTGCCAAGGTATATAGTACAACCGTAACCCCAAACCTTCCTGTAACCGTCCGCTATGAAATAAGCTAAATATCCTCCCCCTCGGCGTCAACGTCCTCCCCTTCGACAGCCTGCTCATTTGGTTCCGCATGTGTATCATTGCCGTTGACTTTTGCTCCATTAGTTCGCGTCGAGACAACAACCGAGTCTTCTGCTGGTTCTTCAACCGCCACCTCCTGTTCTGGACCATTGCCTTCCGTGATGGCTCGCAGTTTGGTTTGCTTGTCAACCCATCCAGGTGGTAGACCAGGGCCACTCGCAGCATTCCCGTAGTCGGACTTTTTGGTTCCCTTAGGCCATCGGCCAGGTCCACGACCTGTTCCACCAGACTTTCTCTTTGACGCACTCTTGGGTCTCGACGATGAAGATCGTTTGCCGTTGCTACTGCGCTTAGGCCTTGAGATGCTGCTGGCAGTGCGAGGGGCACTAGGTCGACTGACACTTGGCCGCGCACGTTCTCGTCGACCACCAGGTACAGCAGGGAAGACTTCGAAGCGGGTGAAAGGAATGCTTTGGTATGGTAGTAACCAAGCCGGGGGACCATCGACCTTTACATCTTCCATCTCGACGTCCTTGTCTTTCTCTTGCCCTGGTGCCACGTCCTCGATAGACTGAACTGGCACAGGCTCGGCGCTGCAATTTTCGGCAGAAGCGTCCTGAGGTTGTTCTCCGTTGACATTCATTTGGGCATCGCCATCAGCATCTGCCTCTGCCTCTGCACCTGCATCCGCGTCCGGAGCAGACACACTGTGCTTCTTCTCTCCGTTGACCATGGGCTGATCCTCGCCACCAACAGCAACGTCGCCGTGCCCTTCATCAACTTTGGCCTCGTCATCTTCTCTCGGTGCAATAGTATTGATCGGTGGACCAAGCTCGAAATTGACGGCGTTGGTTCGACCCATGACATAAGGAGTCCAGACAAGGGCCTCCGTTTTCAATTGAACGTAGCCCTTTGCCTCCCACTTGCCCACATATTGTCGGCAATAATCCAAATCGACTCTGAAGGCATACACTTTGGTTTGCGGATCTCTAACAAGGGCTCTCAGACCCTCAAGGGCAGAGATGACATCGTCTGGGGTCATTCCAGTGTCAGCAGATATTCGCTTGACGCTGAGTCCTTCTGTCGCATGTTGCTCATTTTCCATCACCTTCAAGAAATATCGACACAGAATCAGGCGCCAGTAATTACGGTATGAAACCAGGCCCATATCAGAGAGAGGCTTCTCCGGTGAGCCCGTCTTCTCCTCGACCTTGGTAAGTAGGTATGAAAAGTCAATAAGCAAGTTGCCATAGCCTTTTCGTTGGTGTATCGGTAGTGTCAGAATACATGAAACATTGTTCTGACTGCTAGCTCTCTTTTCTTTAGAAAAGTAACCCACAAAGTGGTAGCCTGTCTCGTTGTATTCACACAGAACATAGAAAAGGAAAGGCTCCACGTCGTAGTACAAAGTTTTCGAACCTAAGAACAGCTTGGCAAGAAGGCACAGATTCTGGCAGTAGACCGGATTCTTGCGGCCGTCAACTTCAAAGACCGAGACTGATCCATGGCGATAGATTTCGTCTCCTGGTGGGTGCTTGGCTGGGCATTTGAGCTTATGCCTCCAAGCAACGTAGTCCGAGTTCATGTACTTGAGACAGAACTCGCAAATGTAAAGTACGCGGTTTCTGCTGTACTCGGCAGGGTACGGCGCAGCATACCAAGTGTCGATTTCCCACCCACCAAATTCGATGCACTCGATTTGGCTGGCGTTCTCGCTCGTCTTTTTCGTCCTTCGAACAGGAACGTTTGCGTCTTCTTGCATGGCAAGAATGCGTGCTCTCCATTCATCCTCAGCTTTCTTGAGGGCATCTTTGAACTTATCACGATCATCATTATCTGGGAGAGTTTTGGACGTGTCGGCCTCCGCTTCGGTCAAAACGCCACCATAAGGTTTACCTTTCATCTCATCCGCCTCGCGATCAAAAAATGAATAGAACGGTTGTGAGTAGTTGTCTGATGTAAATGGGGTCGGGAGGGCAGATATGGCTGCTGCTGTGAGGTTGGCTCTGGGTGTTGCAGCTGGTCGTTGAGGAGGCGGACGTGTGACACTACCAGGTTGCCTTCTCTTTTCTCGCTTCTTGCGAGATAAGATTTCCTTAAGGTTGCCAGGTCGGACGTGAAGTTTAAGTACAAGTGATGTACGGGTGTGCTTTTCTATTGAGACGGGTGGGGGTCGTGTAACCTTGAGACGCAGAGTCCTAGAAGGGTGGTGTCGCCCTGGTTCAACGCTTCCATTTCGTGCTGTGCTCTCAGATGCTGCGTCGTTAGACTGGTTTCGTCGGCGTTTTCTCAAGATCAAGTTTCCGTCGTCTTCCAAGGATGAAGATTTGCGTTTTCTTAGAGTGCGAGGTGCGTCTCTTGACTCCTCGTCAAGCTCACCATCGTTGTCGTTTTGTGAGCTGGCATCTTCATCTTCATCTTCATCATCATCCACGTGGTGGTCAGACTGATGTTCGCCTGATAACTCTTGTATGTCGGACTGTTGAGAGGGAGGTTCCATATCATGATCAACATCATGATCCTCCATCTCCTCATCTTCGCCCTCAGCGTCAAATTCCCTGCCGAAGCAATCGGGGCATTTCCAAATATTAGGTGCTACTACTGTCAGTATGAACCGAAGTTTGAGTATATGTAGGCACTCACTGTTATCCGTGCTCATTGCAGCCGCATCGCGTGCGCATTGTTGGTGGGCTGTATCTTGTAAGTAACCAAAAAGTATATCATTGTAGTGAAATAACTTACCATTACCACCACAATGAGCACATGCCAGATACATTTCAAACTCCTCGCTGGGGTCTTCGTCTTCGTTATGGCCACAAAAGATGCAGTTACTTGAGACCGCAGCCTCCTCATCTTCATGGTCTTCCTCAGCTTCTGCGGCATCTTCCCACGCAGCCTCTTCGTCTGACTCTTCGTCATTGGCGCTCGGTGATTCGGATTTGTCGCTTTCACTGTCTTCTTCGTCCTCGTTTCTCGTTCCCGGTTGAAACTTGACTGCACCGACACCTTCTTCGTCTTCATATTCTTCTCCTTCAGCATCAATATCTTCCTCCCCTTCCGCTTCCTCTTCTTCCCCTTCCTCTTCTTCCCCTTCCTCTTCTTCCCCTTCCTCTTCTTCCCCTTCATCTTCCTCTTCCTCCTCCTCCCCCTCGGCGTCTTCTTCCTCTTCGTCGTCCCCTTCTTGTGTAGGCTGACGGCTGTTATGGGAGGATATTTGCGGGGGTGCCATATAATCATTGTCCTCCTCGCCAGATGCATCTACATCCTCGCCTGACGCATCGCGGTCGCTCAAGTTGGCATCGCCATTGTCTACTGGAGTTTGTTCGGTGCTGTCCTCTCCTTTGACTCCGTTCGGTCCAGATGCAATAATTGTTGCTTCGCCTCCTGTTTCGCCTGCCGTCTCATACTCGGCATCTTCGTCTGAAACCATGACGCTCTGTTGGAGCTCCTCTTCCATAGCTTGCACACTTGGCATGGTTACCCCCGCGTCCCAGAAGTAAATATCCTGAAACGAGAGCCTCGAATTTGCATATCGGTTGTTTTCGGAAGTTAACGAAGGGCTTCTCGCGGTGCGATCACGTCTGGTTCATCACGGTTGCGGCTGAAGACGCGGCTTTGAATCGAGGGGCGGCTTGTGAGGAATGCGCGACGTGGGTTGGTCAAAAGTGGATTTGAGCGTATATCAAACCGTCCAAGTTAATTCAAACCACGCGTTCGTAAAGAATCCAAAGATGAGAGAGATGCGATAGTAAAGACACTGAATCAAGTCGCGTCAACTTGGATGATATCAAACAGCAGTCGCGGGAGCTAGTTGCCACAGTGCGTGCGACAGCAACTTAGGAGACTTTGCACTGCTGGTGTGGTTCTACACTGTGTGGAAATCAAGGGTGTTTACTGTGCTTCCACGCAGGGATGGAGTTATGGAGCTGGGTTCAGGCCTCAGGCAGCAAGGTTGCATCGCCAATTGCTGCATCGTCAATGGCTCGGCTCCAGAGCTTCAATTCAAGGCCACCGCAACGAACTCGAACTCGGCAGACAGGTCAGGTCTGGTCAATTCGATTTCTCGTCCTCCGATAAACACACCGAATACCTCAAAGTCTGCTCAGGCAGCGCCGCCGTCACGATGCCCGTCCCTTTTGAGGCTCTTCTTCCCTATGCCATCATGATTGGTGTATGTTACCATCCGATCTCGCAACCCACGATATGGAAGCTCATTGAGTGATAGATGTTCGGTATCTCTGGTACCGGTCTTGCCGTCATCAAGACCTGGCAGAACGAGGGCAAGCGACCTCGTTACTCCGTGGACCAATGGGATAGAGTATGTTGTTGCGCGTCTAAGATTATCTCCAATACTGACTGGTTTCTAGCAAAGTACGACATGACCACCGAATATCCGATGCACCTTGAGAATACTAACAAAAATGCTTAGTGATGGACCGTGACCGTCGACTTACGGGAACTCTACGAGGACAAACAGATAAACCAGAGGCACCCTTAGGGTTCGAGCTGAACAACCCCTGGAAGGTAGGTTTTACCGGTGTAATTCGGATAGTTCAAGCATTGACTCGATTAAACAGTTGGAGACGCGCTTTTCTTAAACAGCAATATGGCGGCCCAGAGCGAATAACCAAAGTACGGCAACCCAGATCTACAACTGTAAATATACAAACTGGGGGCATCAGCAGGAAGGCATTGAAGCCTATAGTATGGACTGAGAGTGGCTAAGAGAAAGAATAAAAACAATGTCAAACTGGTTTACTTGTTCACGTCACGTTGTAATGAACCGCCATAAAGGTTGATCTTGACAGCAGGGGTATTTTTATTATATCGCCATCTCTGCTCTATTCTTGTTGAGACCCTCGAGCAGTGTGCAGGCCTGGCACATAGTCTGACTTGACATGTACCCGCACTTGACACACCTCCCTAGGTTCTGCTTTGGTGCTGGCGTCTCATTCTGCTTCTTCTGCTTCTGCCTCTGCTTCTTTGTCCTTACTGGCAGAGGCACCGCATCGTCCTTGGGAGTTCCGTTAGATGTGATCTCTACCTCTAGAGCCGCAGACTTGTGCTGCTTCCTCAAACTGGCCTCGACCTGGGCCATCTCATTACCAGAAGTCCGTCCGTTGGCTGAACCGCAACCTCCAAGCCCCTCACCCTCATCACAGCCACATGCCGCTTGGCCCTTGTCTGGTGTAAGTCGGGCCATGTCCTCTCCGCTTCTGACTATATCAAGAATGGCACTTGGCCGCACCTTCTCAAGGTTCTTGATAAGTCCACGTGCTGTTCCTCGGAAGGCTTCGGGACTATAGATGCACTCTGTGCTGAAGTAATCCAACTTCTTGTGGTGTGCATATAGGACAATTTCCTTCTCATATGCATACTTGAGAGGCTTACTCCGCTTGACCTCACTGCTTGCGTTTCCGGTGACAATACTGGTGCTTCGAGATAAACGCGGCATATCTCCTCGTAGGAGATTCATAAGAACTGTTTCGGCAACATCATCGGCGTTGTGGCCAGTGATGACATGCTGAATGGCCAGCTTCTTCGCTCCTCGGTCCAAAGCCTGTCGTCGAAAAACACCACAGTAGGTGCAGTTTCCCTTCTTTCCGATTGTCTCGACAACTTGGTCCATGGTCCATCCGTAAAGTTCATCGTAACCAACAATCTCCAGGGGCATATCGTACTGAACGGCGTTCCGCTTGACTGTCTCTAGTGAATCGTCTCGATATCCCTTGATGCCCTCGTCGACACTTAGCAGTACCAAGTCCAGCCCATAGTCGTGTCGTTCATTCAAGGTTTTCATCACCGAGGCCAATACTGTCGAATCCTTGCCACCTGAAGCACCAATAGCAACTCTTTCGCCCCGGAAGAATAGGTCTGACGATGTGATTGTGTGATGGACTTCATCCTCGAAGACTTTGATGAAGCAGTCCCGGCATAGTTTATGATGATTCTTGGGTCGCTTTACAACAGCTCGGTTATTCTGACACCGAACACAAGGTGTAGGTGCCATTTTTCTGTTAAAAGAATGACTGGTTGAGTCTTTGTGAGTGAGTGCTTATAAGTGGGCGACTTGTCAAAGGGTAGAGTCGAGGAAGCCAAAGTCGAATTTTAGTTGAATGTTGTGATCAGTTTGGTGCAGTAGAAGTCATTAGTTTTACTTCAACTTTACATAAGGTATTCTAGCCTTTCTTTCCCTCTCAAGATGCTGCCTCCCAACTGATTGACTCAAGCAGTGAGTTTGCCTGACTCTAAGAGTCACAGTCACGTGCAAGCAGCGCCACTCTGAAAAGATCTGCTCTAACCCCTCCGACCTTCTTCCGCTGGTCTGTGGAGTAGCGATTTTTCAATGTGGGGCCAGATTTTCAGCAGGAAGCCCTAATTATTTTCCACCGAAAAATAAAGCATCTTTCGCGCCTTCTCTTCTTGATTTTGTTCTCCATCCACCATCGTGTCCCGGACTTTTGCTCTTCAACCCACGAGCAATACTAACCCAACAAGTCATCATGGTGAGTGAATGAACAATCGACTCGACTCTAATGGCCACAGTTTTGTGAGTCAAATGCGCTTTATGTGCAATTGAAACCACAGCGTTGTCCCTTTTGTGGGCGACACATGCTGTTGGTATTCCGCCAGTATTCGATCACCGTAACAGGTATCGAGCTGGTGAAGACTTGGCTGGAGATGCGGCGTGTGCAGAAATGCCATGGCCTATTCTCGTTAGAGTTCAGAGAAGACCTTTTGTTGGCTTGAACGCCTCGCTAATGTCTTCTTTTCTCAATGACAGCCTCCCAAAGCCGGCAAGAAGGTCGCTCCCGCCCCTTTCCCTCAGGGTAAGGCTGGCAAGAAGCCCGCGAAGGTTAGTAACTCGATGGATCTCCATCTGGTGACAAAGGTCGCTGACGATCATAGAACCCTCTCCTCGAGAAGCGATCCCGCAACTTCGGTATCGGCCAGGACATCCAGCCCAAGCGAAATGTCTCCCGCATGGTCAAGTGGCCCGAGTATGTCCGCCTCCAGCGACAGAAGAAGATCCTTCAGATGCGCCTGAAGGTTCCCCCGGCTCTCGCTCAGTTCCAGCACGTCCTCGACCGCAACACTGCTGCCCAGGCCTTCAAGCTCCTCAACAAGTACCGACCTGAGACCAAGGCCGAGAAGAAGGAGCGTCTCCTCCAGGAGGCTACCGCCGTCAAGGAGGGTAAGAAGAAGGAGGATGTTTCCAAGAAGCCCTACACCGTCAAGTACGGTCTCAACCACGTCGTTGGCCTGATTGAGAACAAGAAGGCTTCTCTCGTCCTCATCCCCAACGATGTCGAGCCCATTGAGCTCGTCGTCTTCCTTCCCTCTCTGTGCAAGAAGATGGGTATCCCCTACGCCATTGTCAAGGGCAAGGCCCGTCTCGGAACGGTTGTCCACAAGAAGGTATGTTCAACGAGAATCTCCCAGTCGAGTTCATGTCTAACAAGTTCCAGACCGCTGCTGTCCTCGCCGTCACCGAGGTCCGCTCCGAGGACAAGAACGAGCTCTCCAAGCTCATCTCCGCTGTCAAGGACGGTTACCTTGAGAAGCACGACCAGGCTCGCCGACAATGGGGTGGTGGTATCATGGGTCCTAAGGCCCAGATGAAGATCATCAAGAAGCAGAAGGCTCTTGAGGCTGCTACCAAGATCTAAGCGATTTATTTATACCCCTCACAATGCATTGCGATTATGGGATCAAACGGTGTTGCACGGTTCAAGGCATGGAAAATGAATGATTTTTCTCGGGTTACGTTTCGTCCCATCCCACTTCGCAGTGATGTGAGGTCGGTCTTCCGATCCTCCTAAAAAGAAATAGATGATGAGCTTGCTTCTTGGACAAGACTTCAACGTAGAAGTGAATGAATGAATGTTCTCTTGTAACTTGTCCATCTGAGACGATGCAATCGCCATGTGTCTGGCTCCGGCTCAATTCTCCAGTATTCGTGTCTTGTGTGCCTCTCGTCCTTTTGATAAGCGAGTCTTGCTTATTACGTGGAGGCTACGGCTAAGCGCATGTCTTCTGGCAGCGGAACGCTTGTATGCCTAATCCCTAATGGATATGTGAAAAAAAACAAAAGTTATAGAACAGTCGAGAGAAGATTTAGGTAGTTCTTACTATAGATCATCGAAGTCTGGCTGTATAGCCATAGTCGATGCTCCCAATAGTCAACTTGACGGACACCACACCATGGAATAATTTCAAAGAAAATCACAGCAGAGTTCAACACTCGAATGTCTCCCCAAGCTGTGCTCTAAATTCATCATATCGTCAAAAAGAAGTTATTCCATTGCCATTGCTGCTTTAATTTCCCCTCCTCTGTCGCCCCACTTGGTGTGTTTATAATCATCGCTCTCCTCCTCCCAGACAACAAAAGGCGCCAACCGGTAGAGTAACTGCTTAACCGAGGACAAGCTTGAAGAGATCGTTGTAGACGAAGTAGTTGCCACTGGGGTCACGGCCAAGCTGGAAGGTCTGAGTGAAGTTCATGGGGTTCTGCTCCTCATCGACCTAGGGATATTCGTTAGTCGTCGCACGGGAGAACTTGTGTGTGACAGATGTCTGGCACTTACAAGGAGTTGGCCGGTGATGAGGATGATGACACCGCCCTGGTCGTTGGAGGGCTGGGCATCGAGGGTGGAGACTTGGTGCTTGACCTTCTGGAAGGGGAGGCTCTGTTGTAAGGATCGTTAACAAGGCTGATTCTGAGCCGCAGGCTGGACGGGGATGCATACGACAAGCTTCTCGCCGATGGCCGCGGCGCCGAGAGAGGCAGAGGACTCGAAAGTCAGCATGGAGTTTTCTCGCTATCGTCAAAGTCAGCGAATTGTCTTATTGGCCATCGGATGATGCAGACTACTCACGTATAGAGCAGCAAGACCATTGCGATCAGCGTCGAAGGTGTTGTAGTAGAACTCAACGAATTGCTCTGTTTGTGTACGCGTTAGAGATGTTCTCGGGGTCGCAGAAGTCGAGCGTAAGTCAGCCCATAGGGGTTCCAAACATACTGGCAACTTCCTCAAAGTCTAGAAGTGTGCGCGGTTAGTTTCTCGTTTCTCAGGTGTTTTCAAGCAGTATAGACTCACTTCCGGCCATTTTGAAGTCTGGGAACCTGTTCTGGTCGTGTAAATCGCTGAAGCGTCTAGAAGGGGGAACCAAAAGGTTTTGTACGAGAGTCGTTGGGTTGTCGCAAAGTCTGCCCGAGGGGAAAGCAATGGAAGCAAGCAAGGAAGAGATGAGATCAAACCAATGGTGGGGTTGAGGGGGCACAGTGCAGATTAGGCGCACACGTCAACGATGAATGGGGCTGCTGCCACCCAAAGATACTGCAAATTGTGTCCAGGGCTGTGTTAGTACAGTGTGGCTTCGCTACAGGCATAAATGGCGGGATGGAGCTTGGATAGGCCGATAATTCTCCATGGCCGTGGCATACCCCTGTTCGGCTGCGAAATAAATAAAATTGCGCTGGAGCTGCTCTTGAAAAACTTTCTATCTTCAACAACAACTTAACTCCAACAATTGACTCTCTCAACAGTGAGTTTCTTAGGCCGCAATGCCTTTGAGAATCTGCAGGATACGCTCTGCATCATCATAATATCATCGCCATGGGTTTATCTTCACCCAATACCAGTAAGGTACGTTACATGACACGACACCAAAAACACGTCTTGGTGTCTCGTTCTCGTCCAACACACGTTGAACGAGTGCACCGATTCACCCATTACCCACCCCCTTTGCATGATGACAAACTCTTCCATTAAGAACGGCCAACTGAATCACCATGTTGATTTCAAAAATTATCAAGCTCAACAGTCTGACATGTCTCCCTCTCATTCACATTTTCACTCAAAACAAGTTGTCAGAAGCATTAGCTAACATGGCAATCAGTCTAGTAGATTATTCTCATACGCTCTTCAAGGTCCATCTGGGCACTTGTTCCTCTTTGTTAGAAGCTTTAGAATGCCATCAATTGATACTTTCATATTTAAAACTTGATCCCGTCGTGATGTGTACATGGCCTCTCCTATGTCTGTGCAGCAACAAACAAATCTCAAACTTTTGCAAGCTACATGACCTCAAACTTAGGATTGGTATTCTCGGTCAAACAAAATGTAGCAAATTGCATCGTGGCTTCGCGAATCGCGTTCAATCTCTTTGTGTTCTAATATAAGTAGGTCCTTAGTGCAGCACTACAGCTGTACTTAACAACAAAGGCTCGGCCTCATGCATACCTCTACGTAATCAAACACTTCACTCCGCCCGGATCAAGTACGGAAAACCGTATCATGAGTAGTTTTTTTCCTTCAGCGAGCAACGTGCTATATCATACAGTGTTTCGATTCATGGAGCAACTGGTTCCTCTCGTTGGCTCAAAGTACTCCGTTATTGGACCTTCTAACCTCTAGTAAGTAATCCGCTATCCCTCGAGATCAAGAGTCGCTGGTAACAAGTAATCAAATCGTCTTGATACAACACCAGCCACTTGCTTCCTAAACCCTGGAAGCATCCAATGCTTCCTTGATTCTCGCTAATACCCCTGCCATGGTTTTCGTAACGAGTCTTTAGATATTCTGCTACCAATACTCGTATCAGTCGAGCAGCAGGTCCTTCTGATGAACTGGTCCGCCAGTCTATCTCGGATCTGCTCAGACTGTCCACGTCGACACCCAACGGCCGCTTCATATGTAGAACAAGGCCGTCCTTTTTTGTCGTTTTCTTTCGTAATTCAATGAATAGACTCCTTCTGGTGAATTCTGTCAAATCGTTCCATGATCAATGGGTACTGCCATGATCATAGCTCTTCTTCATCCTCAACCTTGGGTTTCTGGGTATCGGGGATGGATGGTGTTCCAGATCCGGATCCCCCGTGGGGAGAAACAGCTGAGTCTACCTCCGTTTTCAAACCAGAGCCCGATCCTAGGTTGAGGCCCCCCGATCCGTAGTCCACGCTAGGCCTGTACTTCTTCAGAGGGCTCTGGAAAGTTGACTTGCTAGGTGTGTCCAGACCTGCAGCGCTTGAAAGAATGTTGCTGGCAGGAGATGCTCCTGTGGTAGGTGCTTGTGATGTGGATTCGCTGGTTGCGTTAGGGGTCTGCGACGTTTCTGGCGTGGCCATGCTGTCTGGGTCCGCGGAATGTGCCCTCTTAAGCTGTACCATGTTGTCAATTCAAAAGGTCCGGCAGAGTATCATGGCAGAACTTACGTGAATACGGTCCACGCCCTCAGCAAGTTCGCCCTGGAATTTGGCGTCTTCTGGAGCAAGATTGGCGTTGACCTCTTTGGCATACACCTCTTCCATCTTGCCCAAGTTCTCGTCGTCGTCATCATCATCCTCGTCACTGTCGTCGGCGATGTTGCCATTGCTCTTCTTTCTAGCCTTGCGCCGTCTTGAGGCCTCGGTAGCCTGGTCGCGGAAAGCGGAAAAGCCGACGGTACCGCTAGTCTTGAGAGGTTTTAGGATGGAAAGGTCAAGCTGGCCTGACCTCCGCTTGGCTGATCCGGGTGTTGTCTGAGGGTTCTTTGATGACTGTAGAACGCCGATCTTTTGCAATTGTCCTGTCATGTGCGTAAGTAAATAATTGTCATGACGCCCAAGAATACTTACGTTCTCCTCGGTAGAAGAAAGTGAAAACAGCATAAGGCTTGTCTGGCCCGTCAATGCCCGTGACCGTCTGTGTACTAATAGTTTTAGGATCGAGAGTCTTTGGCTTTGCGAAGCTTGTTGTATGTTCCACGTCGGCGTCGATGCCGTTGCCCTCCTTGGAGCCCATGTCATCTTCATCGCCGTCGTGTGCGTCGAATTGGGGGGAGTATTCGCCCTTTTTGATTTCGCCGGAGGCAAGCACGCGGAACATAGCCACCTTGATCTGTCCAGTCGCCTCAGGGGGCTCGTCGTCGTCGGAAGACCATGAATCGGAGTCGTCCACGACAGCCTCAATAGGGGACTTGTCGTCGGCACCATAGCGCAGTGTGTCCTTCCGGCCTGTAGATCCTGGTTCCACATCGGCGCTGGCATTTCCTTCCATAGCCCGTTGTCGTCTTCGACGCTTCTCAAACTTCTGGCGACGCTTCTCTAGCTTTTCGGCAGCATCGTGTCCTTGTAGATCCAGGCCGTTGAGCCAGCGCTCCAAGCCAACCTCGCGGAACAAGAACTCGCGCTCGGCCAAACCGCCGCCTTCAGAGTCTGGAACCTGAACCCAGCGGCTGTTCACCCATGTTTCCTCGCCAGGTCGCAGGAGGGTAGCAACTTCCTCCTTGCCTCGGCCGTCAAAGTAGATATAGGCAGCGATGGTCTCGTTTTCGGAGTTGGTCATGGGGATGTAGGGGTTTACAACCCCAGAGGACTTGCTCCGATCGCCAGTGTTCAGACCGCCGACGAACTGAGGCTTTGGGTATGGGTTGTCATCACTGGGCTTCGGGGTCGAGTAAGGGATAGGCAAGCCGGGGGTCAAGAGGGTAATGGAGATGGCGAATTTGGCAGGCTCGGGCTTGTTTGACTCGGCGAGCTGAGGTTGGGGTACAGGAATGTAGGTACTGATCCGCGAGAGACGAGATTGTTTCTGCATGCCATGCTCTGGCAGCGGGGCAGAGTTCGCATGAATGCTGACCGCAATGCCCTTGAAGCAGGGCATCGTGACGGTGTGTTCTGTGCTGGGGGCTGGTGTATGTATATATGATCGAGGTGAGGGGAGGCAGAGAGAGGTTGATAACGGCGACTGTGGTGTAAGACTTGGACGTGACGTCCCGTCTCGTCTCGTCTAGGCTGGTTGGAGGCTGGGAGAGGCAAGGCAGGCGTAAAGAATGAACAGCAAAAGCAGTCGGTCGGTCGCTTGCTGGTGCTAATCACAGCACATGCGGTCAGGTCGGTGTGCTCAGCTCAGGCCTTGTCGAAACTGTTCAGGCACAGGTGGGAGGTGATTCGGGGGACGTCGAGAGGAACAAGCGGGCGGGCGGTGGAGGTAGTCGCAGTAGTTGGCCCGCAATGAGTCCAGGTGAATTGAACTAGTAATAGCGGTCGGTACGTAGCGGTAGCGGTAGCGGCACGATGCTGTCAGGTACCTTACCTTACCAGGTAACTTGGGGTGGTCGGGGGGATGGGGATGGTAAGGTGAGGTGGGTTGTGGTGGAGACGAGAGTTGTTCAGTGATTGAGAGCCATGTCTCACGGCTGAGATACGTGAAGAAGAAGGTTTGCACAATAGAGAAACGAAGGATGGAGTGATGTTAAAGCGATGCCAAGCGGTGTTGTTGAGCTACACCTACACTAGCAACGGAGTTGATTGTTAAGTTGGAAAGTGGAGGGTTGAGGGGCTCAAGAAGAGATGGATCAGCCAGAGCATGGGTATTCCCTACAATGGGGGGTCACAACAGGCCAATTTTAGGTAGAGGGGTTGAAGCATGTGCACTGAAGAATTAGTGAAGGTTTAGGTTCGATGAACCCAGCATGGAGATATGCCCGCCGACCTACCTAACCTAGAACATGATATCCATGGGCTTCGACGTGACAATCAATAGACAGATATCAGAGACTCTTAGGCTTTTTCTATGTGGCATTTTCAAGCAGAAAAAGGCAATGAAAACTTTCCATTAAGAGAATGTGTATTTTCAATCATCGCTAGTGCATGTTCAAGATACGGGACACCAAGAAATCGGTGAAAGCGAATCCCTTCAAACACGTCAGTGCCCAGTAAAAGCCACTACTGTCGCTACCCAAGCAAACGATTTGTAAATTACTATACCATTTCCTGATAATATACCAAGGGTAAATGAGACAAGCCCGCATTGCCTATTCTCAAATGGGCAAATGGTTTAACAACTAAACTTTACCTATCATGAGCTCGTCATGGAATTACTATACATTTTAAACTGGCATGCATATCAGATCAATATAGTCTATCTTACAAGACATACTCCCCTGCATAAACACCCAAATCTATGCTGACAATATATTATTAAGGTACCTTAGTCTATCATGCACATCATACGCCCATGGGTATCTTCTCCCGCTTATTCATGCTCGCTCCTCCATATTGACACTCTTCACACCTACAACCTATTACGTGATGTCCTCCTTCGAATGCTTGAAGCCCCCTCCTCACTGTAACTCGTCCCAATACCAGAGTCCTTGTGCTGAACGTCTTCATCGTCAAAACTTCCCTCATCCTCATCGTCAGCATCAGCTCCTGCTCGAGGAATTTCCGACAGAGGTTGCTCAGGATCTAGCTCTGGCTTAATGTCGGGCTCATACTTGAGAGGTTGTTGTCTTCCATAAGTAGGGAAGGTCTCTGCGCGGTCTGTATCCTCATCCTCATGATTATATCTTTCTCTCTCGAGTCTCTTCGTCTTAGCATCAGCGTCTCCAGGCGGGGACCCGGAAGCGGCGCTCCAAAGTCCCCAAGCAACACCCATAAATATAACCTCAAATGCCCAGAACATAAGGGTTAAGGCCATGAATGTTGAAATGCGGTAGTGCACCATCATCCAACGAAGGCCGCGAAGCTGGGCTGTAAGCTGCAAGTAGGCATGGTAGACCTGAATAGTCTGGCCCGCCTCCACCTCCACATACGCCGACTTTGGAAGTTCCGATGCCTTGGAGAACAAGACTCGCTCCGCCAATGGGATGATCATCGAGTTCGTGCTTGAACCAGGTGTGAATAAGTGATAAAGCAGAAACAGAACACGGGACGCAACAGACACCAGCGGGTCCACGTAAGGAAACAAAGCAGGCCTGCGAGAGCTGAATAGTACATTGGCACCTTCAAATCCTTGATGTAAGGATGCGTGACGTTCTACCTCAGCATGAAGCCCAGCGTCAGCTTGCGAGTCGAGCATGTGCAGGCTAACCATGAAGTTGCCGCGTTCCACGTTTGGGTTAGAACGAGGCATAGCTAGAATCAGCGACACATCGTACTCTTGCTGCGTCTTCATCGGTGGTGTTTGAAGGGATGCAATTCCATATGGGTTGATTCCAGAGCTACACCGAGGCTGTCAGTCAAGCGGGCATCATACGCAGCATTCCATGACCCACCCATATTGGAGATGTACTGGCAAAGTCACAACCTCATGAGGCAGAAAGTTCTGGAAAAAGAGCACCGAAGCAATGGCAGACGTGCAAAAGAGCGTCACTGCAGTTGAGACAAGGAGTACGGTGTTGACGACGGCTCGCTGGACGGGCTTAGACGTGACGACACGGGCGGTCTCTTGCAGAGTTTCCTTGGCAGTGAAAATTAGTCGCGTGTATTGGGAGGATATCGCGATTAACTCACCATTCTGGATGCAATTAGCCCATCAAAACGAACGATAAGGACCTAGGCTTGAGGCGGGGGTGTCGTAGGTTGTAAAATTCAAGGGAGAAGAGGTCCAAGGGAGTGGCATGTGAAGACGGCAAGCTACTGGACGCGATGGATCTCTGATAGCTCCAACGTCATAATTCGGTACGTATTTAATTTCGCCAGGGCCCAGGCATCTCAATATCAAACAGCGAGACTACAATTCGGGCAAACATGAAGTGTAATAATCTTTTTTAAAATAACATCGACAAAGAGCATTTCCCTGTTTGCCCAAAGATACCTAGTATAGAATAATAGCCGTTTCAATCTTTCCCAGTAATCGTCACAAAAATAAAACAAAAGAAAACGAAACAAAATAACTACGACAACAAGTCCCACGCTTCCATGCCAAAAGCTGCAACGGAAAACAGCGAACGAATGGTATAAATCAAATCGTCAACCAGATTCATCAGTGCCCTAATCCATCCATCCATAAACCAAGGTATTCAAGCAATCATTCCGTTAAACCGTTGTCGAAAATGATCGTCAAGTCGCCCATATCGTAAGAAAATTAGCATGCCGCAAGGTAATTACTTGGGACTAGCCCAACACGTCCATCCCCGCCGTGGACTTCGGCTTCCCACCATCCATCATCTTGATGACGGAGGACGGCAAGATAGTCACCCTTGGCAAAGCTCAACTCCTCAGGAATGGCGGCTTGATACATGTACAATGCACGTGCTGTAAGGAATAATGTTAGTTTATTTCGCATATCAATGCTGCTATAAAGGACTCACCATAATGCAGAATAGCTCTGCCATCTCCGGTATACAGTCGAGACGGATCTGCGATGCTCTGACTACGTTGACGAGTACCACCCTCTTCATAGTAGCTCATGGCCCGGGAAGCAGGGCGGCTGCCTCGACTCCTCTGAGAGCCATAGGGATCATCGGTTGGTGCCAACTGAACTGCCATGTCACTACCTGCATAGCTGCTTCCAGGACGGTTTTGCTGGCCGTAGGGTGAAGGAGAAGGTCCACGACTGGCTGCTTGCTGGGGCGACTGTGGATAGTACCCTTGAGCAGAGCCATGCTTTTGTGGTGAGCTCATAACAGA
The DNA here is from genome assembly GCA_013184445.1 of Fusarium sp. NRRL 53497. Taxonomy (NCBI): domain Eukaryota; kingdom Fungi; phylum Ascomycota; class Sordariomycetes; order Hypocreales; family Nectriaceae; genus Fusarium; species Fusarium sp. NRRL 53497. Next base: position 21,133 of record JABCJZ010000123.1, read on the forward strand.
GGGGGAGCGTTGGCTAGCAGCATAGGGGTTGGGCGACACCGACCTATAGCTCATGTTGTCGTTAATAGGTGGCTGGGGAGATACACTCCGAGCTGGTGCTGGCGAAGTTGCTCTGGGCATATCGGAGCCTCTGGTGCCAGGTCGCGAGCCAGGCGACGTCCCATAAATGCCAGATCCCCCACGCGACATATCACTTCCCCGAGTGCCGGGCCGTGAAATGGGAATGCCACGAGTGTCCGTCCGAGACATGTCAGTTGCTTTGGTTCCTGAGCGAGCCACAGGTGGTATACTATAGCCACCAGTTTCTCCCCGACCCATTTCAGAGCCTCGAGTGCCTGGTCGAGGCATGGACGCTGAGCTATAGCCTCCAGACTCACCCCGCCCATTGTCCGTAGCTCTGGTAGCCTGTCGCGACGCGGGAGAAGCACTGTAACTACCAGACTCGCCCCTGCCATGGGTGGGTGTCCTAGTTGCAGGTCGTGAAGTTGTGGGCGGAACGCTCTGGCTCACAGAGGGCTCTGATCGCTTCGTTTCAGTAGCTCGAGTATTGGTCCTTGAAGTAGTACTATTAAAGCCTCCTGGAGAGCCGCCTCCACTTTCAAACATGCTCCGTGTCTGCGAAGTGGCCTTCTTGGTCGCTTCCTTCATCGCCCTTGAAGTAACAGCGGGCGGTGGAACGCCTAGGCGTGATACTGGAGTTTGGTATGATGGTGGCGGTGTTCCTCTCTTGGCCGCCGCGACATCCGGGTTTGCGGGAGCTGGTACTGTTCGCGTGGCCGAGGCTTGTCGTGAAGCTGCTTCGGATGCGGGCGCTGGAGTAGCGAGGCCGGAGTAGTGATCAGCGGACATTCTCATGGAAGACTGCTTGCCCAAAGTGACACCCTTCAACTCTGCAAGAGCGAGCGCGATAGGGTCTGTCTCCTGTGGGGTCTCTACCGCCGCAGCTCCAGCCTTCTTCTTCGTGTCAGGGTTAGACACAGGGAAGACATTCTGCCCAACTCCAAGAGCCAGGCTGGCATTAGCGTCGATGGGTTCTGGACTCTGGGTACGTTCTTGTGTAACTACATTGCTTGACTCCCGTGTTTGCAACGGTGGTCTGCGAATGGGGCTACCTGAATTTTGCGTGCTTGGTGCGTGCCATGTGTTTCTGTTTGACTGTTGAAGATCCTTATTGCTCTTACGTCTGAACGGACTATGGTTTTTCAAGAAACCGCCGCTCTTCTTCTTAGCAACCAACTTCACTGGGCTCGGAGTAGTGGCAGCGACAGGTTTTGGAGCAGGTGCAACAACAGGAGCAGGAACAGGAGCTGGTGCTGGTACCGGGGCTGGTGCAGGTGCTGGATCTTGCTTAATGGGATCCTGTTTAACGGGTGAGGTCTTTCCACTCGGTGGTTCCACACTAGAGAACGAGTTGGGGTTCGAATAATCACTATGCGAATCCCTGCTTGAAGGTCGAGCAGATGTCACCTGAGAACTATGATCCGAGATAGGGCTGGGGCCAGCCCTGCAGAGCATCGTCATACCATCCATGGGATAGGGGTCGTGGGGAACTGCTGCAACCGGGCCATGCTGGTTGGTGTCATATGACACATGACCTGCAGGTGGTTGACGGCGGTACGGGTCCTCCATGGGTCGTCGCACTTCCAGAGATGTCCTTGATTCCATTGCTTGCCTCGTATCAGCACTGGGTCGAGACTGCATTGAAGGTCTCACTTCCCCAGAATGGCGCATTTCCAAAGATGGCTTGGCTTCGTGCTGTCGCATATCTGGCTGTCGCATATTTTGATGTCTCATGTCCCCAGATCTGCCATCTGCAGGCCTCATTTCGAGCGGTCTCATCTGCTGTTGCATATGGTGGCCCATGTGGTGGGCAACCTGCTGAGAAGGTTGCTGGCGCTGGGGAGAGTACGGGTGCTGAGGATGATGCTGAAGCTGAGAGGGATGCTGGAGCTGAGAAGGGTGCTGTAGTTGCGAAGCATGTTGGAGCTGGGAGGGATGCTGAAGCTGAGAGTTGTGAGGTGACTGAGAGGGATGCTGCTGTTGGGGAGGGTATTGCAGTTGAGAAGGACGTTGCATCTGAGACTGGTGTTGTTGACGCTGCAGAGGAGGCGCCTGGATTTGCTGAGGCTGAGGCGGAGGCTTCTGAGTGCCGATTTGGAGTATCTCATCAGGGGGCAGAGTGGCTTGCTTCTGAGGTGCAGCTTCACGCTTGGCGGAAGCAACGTCTCTGTGGGCTAGGTCATTAGCCAAAGCAGAGTTCGGGTCATGATGCGACTCAAAGGTTGATGGTTGAGGGGACGATGATCGGAATGCAGGGTTAATGCTGCGAGGAAACTGGGCTACAGAGTAGTTGTCATCCTCCGATGTCTCGGATTGGTTGTCGGTCACATCCCCGCGACAAAAGTTGATATACTTGGGAGCGTCTGGGATCTCCTGGCCAGTTCCCTTTTCTGTGATGAAGGTGATGATATCCTTTTCCACATCCATAACCTCCAGTGAGAGTCGGATCTTTTCGCACGACGAGTCGTCACTAACGCAAACCGTCGAGGCAATGTTGGCGAATGTCCACAGGCTGCTCTTGCTAAAATCCAGTCGTTCTTCTTCCAGGTCTTGGAATTTGTCGGCCGCCGACTTCCACTCTCTATTCCATCTTGCTGTCGTGTCTTCGAGCGCTTTGACGGCATTCTCATACTCGGTACTGGAAGCTGCGAGACTTATTTGTGTCTTTTCCAGTTTGGCTTTGTTGCGTCGTTCTTCTTGGCCCATGACCATGTGTCCTTGAGCAAGATAGCCCTTGATCTTCAAGCACTCTTGCTCATACTTGTCTCGTGTCTGTTACGTAGGTCAGCTTACCTCAACATGAACAGGAGAGAATAGTAATCTGACCTTGTTGACTTGCTGTGTTTGCTGCATCTTCACCTTAAGCAGCTTTTCGACAGTGTTCTGAATGATCTTTCTCCGTTCCTTCATACCGCCGGCAAAGGCAGCTAGCGGTTCCTCGAGCTCAGACTTCATCTCTGTGCCAATTAGTTGGTGCTGCTTGGCCATCTGTTCAACTTCGCCTCGGACGGTATCCAACGATGTCTTCAATGTACCAGACTCCTGCGACCCCAGAGACTTGCGGCTTAGGTTCAATAGTTTGCGCGAGTACTCCTCTTCAATCGTAGCTCGAGCTGCAGTGACTTGGGTTAGGTAAAGGATAGTCAATAGCTTCACTTGCACATACCGCCATAAAATGCTCTGAGTTCGTCGCATGTTGTCTTGGCCGCAGTCATGCGACTCAAGAGCGGCGTCACTCCAGCATCTTCTTTACCCCAGAAGTTGTTTGCGACTATATTATCAGGTATCAGTCATAGGAACCTTGAAATGACTTCAAACTCTGCTTACAAGACAGCGTAACGGCTGGAGTTTCTACCGTTGATGCAGGCATGATGCCAAGTCGTAAAGTCAATCAACTGGAAAGACTGATTGACGGCAAGATATGTTGATATCAACAAATATGAAGAATTAGAGGACCAGCCTAAGTCACACTACACTCCACACTAAAGATGGAGGAAGCGAGACAAAAGAGATATGTTGATAGTCCATTCAATGGTGATAAGGAAGTAATACGGTGAAAGGAGAGCTAGCTGTAATGTTTTGGTGGCGTCTTCTGTTGGCACAGTAACGAGTCAAGTACTGACCGCCCCCCATGCCCGCCAAACCTTGGAAGATACTTGGTACCTACAAAGCTCTGGCGACCCCGAGGCACGTGATGCGGGTATAGTGTGGAGCTCTCTGACGGATCGGGATTTGCCGTTCTCCGGGGCCTTGTCATTTTCAGTTACAGTACCTTGTCCTCCAAACCCAACATCGACCACCACCACCCTGCGTACAGATTGTCTTGACGATATCAATACTTGCACTACCACGCGCCATACATTATTCGGATCTCGTTTGCTTATTTGACGCCGAATCGCTGCGGATTTCCCCCCAGTTATACAGTTTGTAGCGTTTTCGGCGCCCTCTACAACTAACAACACCGAGTACGACACGTACCTCGATCTCCACCTTCAAGTCGAGTCAGGCTCACGAGTTCCCCCTCTTGTCGACTACCGTTGCACGACCGCGCGATCTCTGCAACGTCTTTACGACCTTTGGTCGCAGCTTCATCTGGCCGCTCCCCCATGTAGGCATCTCATAAACCGAACCATCCTCCTACATACTTCCCCGCTCGCTCGCTTTGTGAGCCCTCCGGCCTGCCACCACACCGAGAGCAGGCGCTCCATCATCTCATCTCCCTCCGCCGCGAATATACCTCCATGGTCCCACCACCTCGAGCGGGATCATTTTCGCCCAATCCTGCGCAGACACTACAGACGGGTGCGAGCCATTCTCCTCACCCATCGCAGGCTGCTATTCTCAGTGCTGGCGCAAGCCCAAGCGCCAGCAGTCCAACGGGCACCAATTCCTTGACCAAGATTGTCGTGGCCCAGGTCTATCTTCTTCTCAGTACTATTAAGGAGGATAAGGACCGTGCTAAGTGGGAGCTGCAGGTTGACCAATTGAAGAAGGTTTGCCTACCCCCAACTATTACCTTGGAAGCCACCGCTCGCTGACGACACATCGTCTTCATAGCTCATCGATGAACACGGAATGGAAGTGTTTTCAAAGTATTTCACCCGGCTCGTTGCCGGCAATGCGCCGCAGATATTCCCTGGCCTCAATAGGCCTGGCTCGAACCCAGGCAGCTATCATATCCTTGTCGGCGAGATGCGAAAGATCTCACACGATATCGACCAAGCAGGCAAAATCGCCGAATCAATTGAGAGCGGCACCGAAGACATCTTTCGCGACTTCGACCTCTCAACTTTTATGGAACATTTCAAGCTCGACGCCCTTGAGAAAACCTTGTTAGCTCTAGCATTTAAGCTTGGTTCTCGATCAGACTTGAAGACCAAAGGTAGGTTTATACTCTCTTCGAAGGTTTGCGCCGTTGCATGTTCTTATTTCTATGACAGCCGATGCTATATTATCCACCAACTTCCCCTCCTTCATCGACATTCTCTCTCGATATGATCTCGACGCCCATACCGACCTCACCCCCTCTTTTATCGCCATGGTTCTGGACCGATTTCTACAATATCATCCTCCCAGTTTCAATGCTTCTTCTATGCGCGAGCTGGAGACACGTGTTGCTAAACGATGGATCAGCCAGACCCCAGAGCGTACGCCGCCTTCCGAAATACTTGCGGCCCTGGACCTGGGTAGAGTGCTCGCCGATCGACCTTCAAATGGCCTGGTTCGATATATCCAAAAGACAGGCATCGAATTTACCAGAGACGAAGAAACGTGTGTATCCTATCTACAGAACCGCCCCAGCAGTTTGCAGTTGGGCCCCGAACAGGTTTCAGCTGCAATGACCTTCGCGGCTATCAGTCGAACCCCACAACAAGATCCTAGTGTTTTAGTTGCCGCCCTGAGGAGAGTACTGCCGAAAACATTCGATTGGATGGAGGTAATCGTTCTATTTGATCAGCCATCAGCTCGTATTTCCTCTCAGCAGTTCCTGCGTCTTTATCAGGCTTTCTTGCCAATCGCACAGGACTCAAAGTCTGGCTTGGACATTCAGAGACTGTGGGGCGGCGTCTGGAGGAATCCAGAGTCTCAGCTCTCTTTTGTTACTGCCTATGCCTCTTTAACTCCCGAGCAGCTAGACGCGATGACAATTCCTGGGCTCCAACGCAGCATTACTATCGAAGAATATGCGAACGCTCCTGAACATGTACAAGAGCGAGCGATGGTCGCCGTCAAGCATCCGCTGATATCCGTTGCCGCGCTCTCTTCGATCTTCAATGTTGCGCTCAGTACTATGTTGGCATCGACGAGTATCGAGGCCAAGAGGCTCTTCCAAGAAGTGGTAGTCCCTAACTTGGACATCTTCCTAGTTTCCGCCTTCGAGGTTCCTCGACAACACTGGGCTGACATGGCGATAGAGACGCTCAGTTCCTTATTCGAGAATTTCGTCTATAAGCGTTCGCCTCAATACGACTTTGTTCTGGATAGTGTCTGGCGGAAAGACAAGGACTGGGTTGTTCAACGCTTGATTGACACCCATGCCGTTAAGCCCGTGGACCTTCCAGTCATTTTCGAGCATGCTTTAAAGCATAACTGGCTAGACTCACTGATGTATCTTCCCAACGGATTTGGTGTTGATTTGGCTGCCCTGGCGCATGCTGAAGGGTACCTAGATCTGTCCAAGTGGGCACGCTTTAATGCTGAGCGGAGCACCGAAATGGCTCGCACCCTCATGCAGTTCCTAATGATCAAGGCAAACTTGGAAAGCCAGTACCAACGATCCGAGGGTCCTCCTGTTAAGAGCACCACGACTCTCCAAGTTCGTACCGTATCAGCGCTACTCAGAATCCTCGAAGACTTTTTACCAAGCCCCCCTCTCCCGGAACTGATCGTGGTTCAGCGTGCCTGCATCATTGCTTACCCTCGACTGATCAATTATGGCGAAGGTTACGACGACATCATTGACGCCAATGGAATGGAGGGAAATCTCCTGACGCCCACAGCCAATACCAGGATGGAGGAGCACTACAAGAAGATGTATAGTGATGAAGTGCAGGTTCGGAATATTGTTGAGGTCCTAGATCGGTATAAGCATTCCAGGGATCCTCTCGATCAGGACGTTTTTGCGTGTATGATCCATGGGCTCTTCGATGAGTATAGTCATTATGCGGACTATCCTTTGGAAGCCCTAGCGACAACCGCAGTTTTGTTTGGTGGTATCATCTCACATAAGCTTGTCTCAAACTTGCCTCTTCAAGTTGGACTGGGCATGATTTTGGAAGCTGTCAGGGACCATTCTCCTGACGAACCCATGTACAAGTTTGGTCTCCAGGCACTGATGCAGTTGTTCGTTCGTTTCCGAGAATGGCCTACCTTCTGTAGACAGCTCTGCCAGATTCCGGGACTCAACAACACAGAGGTTTTGAAGAAGGCAGAAGAGGTCATCCGCGAGCACGACGAAGAGCTGGCGCGTGGGCGCAACGGTGCTGGAACACCCCACGGGCTAGGGTTTCAAGGCGATGGATTTCCTAATGGAACTACAGAGGAACTGGCCAACGCTGATCGTCAAGCGCCCGCGTTTGCTTCTCTTAACGTCGACCCACCACCAACGGATGTTGAATTTGAAGATCCCGACGAGGGTGCTCAGGATAAGGTCCAGTTTGTTCTCAACAACATTACTGAGGGGACGCTCCAGGCCATGTGTCAAGAACTCCGAGAGACTATGGAACGCCGACATCAGCAATGGTTCGCTAGTCATCTGGTCGAGGAGCGCGCCAAGATGCAGCCGAACTACCATCACGTTTATCTCGAACTGGTTAAGCTATTCGAGGACAAGGCTCTCTGGAGTGAGGTCTTGCGAGAGACTTACATCAGTGTATGCCGAATGTTAAACTCCGAGGCAACCATGCAAAACTCAACGGAGAGGACCCACCTCAAGAACCTTGGAGGTTGGCTAGGTCTTCTAACTCTGGCACGCGATCGCCCCATTAAGCACAAGAACATTGCCTTTAAGCAGCTCTTAATTGAGGCACATGACACAAAACGTCTTATCGTTGTTATACCTTTCGTCTGCAAAGTCCTGACCCAAGGCGCCACATCAGCCGTGTTCAGGCCCCCGAATCCCTGGCTTATGGATATCATCCATTTGCTGATCGAGCTGTATCATCACGCTGAGCTGAAACTCAATCTCAAGTTCGAGATTGAGGTTTTGTGCAAGGGCCTAAATCTGGATCACAAGAGCATCGAACCTTCTGGCGAAATTCTGAACCGACCTGTCATTGAAGAGCCAGCAGATACCATGCCCCCCGAACAACTCGACGCCTTTGATAATCTGTCAATCAATGGCATTGGGTCCGGCGTTGGCGCTGGACTTTCACCTCAGGCTCTTGCGCCAACCATCCCTGACCTTGGTCCGTTAATTCATATCCCCCCTACTAATGAGATGGTTGTCAGCACCACTCGGCTTCACGATATTGTGCGTACGGCACTCAGCCGTGCTTTGCAAGACATTATTCAGCCTGTAGTTGATCGATCCGTTACCATCGCCGCTATCTCTACCCAGCAAATGATTCACAAGGACTTTGCTATCGAACCTGACGAGAACCGTGTGCGAACCTCCGCCATTAGTATGGTGAAGGCCACGGCCGGTAGCCTTGCTCTTGTTACGTCCAAGGAACCCCTCCGCGCCAACTTCACCAACTACATGCGAAACCTGTCGACCGATCTCTCTCAGGGACTACCCGAAGGCACCATTATCATGTGTGTTAACTCTAATCTGGACTTGGCCTGCAGCATCATTGAGAAACAGGCCGAAGAAAGGGCTGTGCCTGAAATTGAGGAGATGATCGAGCCCGAACTTGAGGCCCGTCGCCGACACCGCCTTCAAAGACCCAATGATGCTTACTTTGACTCGAGCCTCAGCCGATGGGCCATGGCTATTCCCAACCCTTATAAGCTATCGCCAAATGTCAATGGTCTAAACCCCGAGCAGATGGCCATCTACGAAGACTTCGCCCGGCAACCACGCAGTGCCACTCTTCCCACACCTTCTCATGGCCCAACGGCATCCGACGCCACCAGGTCGCTAGCCAATGAGGTGTTGCAGGATCAATTTACCTCTATTCCCAATATTCCAACTCCTGCAGACACTCCCTCAATTCAGCAGCATCTGGGCGCACAAATGCAACCCTACGCGCCCGCCCATACTGGTGCTAATGCAATGTCCAATGGGAGATCGCCTGGGTTCCCGATGGATATCAGACACATTGCCGAGCGAGCCACCAAGCTTCTCACGGAACTAATGAGGGTGGCCACTGAATCTCCCCAGGAACACTTCCTGGACTTGCCACGACCTTCCCCTCTTGTGGATGTTGTTGATGCGCTTGTCCAGCACATCATCAAGACCTCACAGAGCCATGAAGATTTTGCTCTCTACGCTGCGGAACAGATCATCCAGCTCATGTTCTCAGGGGTCGAGGACAATTTGGCTATCGAGAGTTTGGTCCACGTTTTGGAGACACTTAGAAAGATCGCCGGCCCTGTTCTGAACAGTCGCGTCCGAGCTCTCTTCAGCCAGCAGCCCGGTTCTGCCTTTTTAAGCTTGCCTCACCTCGCAGCCTTGGTTCGGACGGATCTCCTGGACTGGAGAAATATCGATATTGCTATGTCCAAAGCGCTTCAGGCCCGTAAGGAGGGTTCACTCGACTTCTTGGAGCACCTGCTTGATCTCACTCTCCTCGACTCCCGCATGAACCCTATGTACGCCGACTTTGCCTCGACACTGGAGGCAGCGTGGGCATGGATCTCAGAGGAGCCAGATTCCGCCGCCGGCCAACGGATCAAGTCGAAGCTCACCAACTTCGAAGTGACACGGCCGACCCAGGTGGATAACCAAGCTCTCAACCAACGTGATCAGATTGAGTATGTATTCGAGGAATGGACCCGTCTTTGTCACAACCACAGTGCCTCTGAGAAGACTGTTGCAGCGTTCGTGCAGCAGCTGCACGCCAAACGGGTTCTCCAGAACCGGGATGACCTCTTCGTCTTTATTCGTATCACAGTCGACGTCTCTGTTGATCGGTTCGAATACATTGTCCATGGTGGTTCTCTCGTCGATGCGTATGTCATGATTGATGCTCTCGCCAAGCTCATTGCGGCCTTGATCGGCATGGGCTTTGAGCCAACATCCACTCGCCCAGCATTCATCGACTCAATCTTGTCACTCATTGAGCTCATTCTTGTCAGCCACCATGTTAAACGCGGAGAGCAACTGAGCCAGCGTGTTTTCTTCCGACTTCTGTCCATGCTTTTCCACGAGATTCACGCCATCTCGGAGAACCTGTCTGAAGACGAACGTCGCGAGATCTTGCTCAGGATTGCTGGTCGACTCTGCAAGCTCAACCCCGTATATGTTCCTGGTTTTGTCTATGGCTGGATGTCTCTTATTCAGCACCGTGCATTCATGCCAGCAATTCTACAGTTGCCTGACGGCGCCGGTTGGGGTCCCTTCTCTGACCTGCTCTGCCAGCTGCTTAACACTCTTGGAGATCAATTGAAGGTATTCGAGGTTTCCAACGTTGCCAAGGATATATACCGCGCTTCCTTCAAGTTGCTCGTCATTCTGCAGCACGATTTCCCCGAGTTCGTTGCAGCCAACCACGTCAAGCTCTGTGCTAGCATTCCACCTCATTGCACCCAGCTAATCAACGCTGTCCTGGCTGCTAATCCTCAACAGAACCCGAGATTTAATGAGCTCAATGCAAAAATCCAGGCTGACGAGCTCCGTGTCCATTCTGGTCTCATGAATGAGGCTACCTCGACGCTTCAAACTCGTAGTCTTCTGAGAGTTATCGACCAAGCACTCCAGAGCGGTCCATCGGAAGACATTGTTGCTAACATCACCCACGCCATGACACATGACACTCCCAAGGCTTCGACATATGGCCATGTGCCTGTCGTCGCCAATACCAACGTGATTGATGCTATTGTCATCTACATTGGACAGCGGGCTGTCGAGAAGGCAACTCACGCGGGCACAGATATGACATTAACTGGCGACGAGCATGAAGTTTCCCTTCTTTCTCTGATTATTCATGAACTCCCTGCTGAGGCCAGATATTATCTCCTTGTCAGCGTGGTCAACCAACTTCGATCCCCCGAGCCGCACACTGCCTTCTTCAGTCAGGCGCTGTTGAGCGTTTTTGGCAAGGATCTCAACGATCGTGGAGAGGAAGACGAAATCCGTGAGGATATCACCCGGGTGCTGCTTGAGCGGCTGGTTAGTTTCTGGCCTCAGCCATGGGGCCTACTTTACACTGTTGTGGAGCTTGTCAAGGACGAAGAAAAATATGGGTTCTTCAAGCTCCCTTTCATCAGCGCGACCCCAGACGTAAGTAAAAGGACATAGTCTCTCTAGCCCTCGTTAATGCTGACATGTTTACCTTCAGATATACGAAAGATTCCAACAGGTGGTTCGCAGGGTTTAGGTTACAGACCACATAGTTCCACCACGATGGGACAGCTGGGACGACTGGGCAAAACGGCACAAGGAGGGAAATATAGGAGAATAGGACTTTACCATCGGTGGAAATCTTGGTTTTTGGTGGTGCATTATTGTGAGAGGAACGGGGCGTTGGGTCCAAAAAGAATTCAGAATTATTAGAGGAGCAAATGTTATTACGGCCCTGGGCAACCTCGTCTGGGGGGACGAGGACGCCATCAGGCCGATGACATTTTGCAGTAATACTGTATCACTGTACGATAGTCTGTACGCTGTGTCGGAAGAGCATACCAGGCGCATGAGTGGTTTTTTTATTATTGCCCCTTTCTTTCCATCATTTGAATCACTTGAGTTCTGGGGTCATAGAGCACTTTTGCCCATGCAAGCCGCATCGCAATCTCAATTATTAGACGCTGACATGGCCGCGCATCACTGGAGTAGCTGTGCCCGAGAGCTTGACCGTAGCGATCTGGGACTCCATTACATCAACGTCCACTACGATGTTACTCTCCCTGCCCATCTCAACGCCCTGGTCGATCTCATATCGAAAGGCGTGGTCACCAAGGCTAGACTGCTGAAGCGAGAGATAGCTTGACAGCGCACTCGCAGCACTGCCCGTAGCAGGATCTTCCATGGTCGCTTCCATCATCCTCGAGCGAATGGAATAAACTGTCACGCCGTCTTCCTCGCGCTGATTATTGATGACATAATAATACTTCAACAAAAGACCATTCTTCCAGTCGTCGTCAAGAAGCTCATCCATAGGCAAGTTTACCCCGCTCATTTGGACCTTTGCAAGGTGCTCTAGATCCGGGAGCTTGATGAGGGCAAACGTCATGCCGTTAACGATACTGAATAGCGGGGCCTGAAGCTCAGATTCGCGTATCGCAGGGTGGTTAGAGATTTGGCCAGCCACTGGGGCAGATAGATCGGCCAGAGTCTTGCGGTGACAGCGAACATTGTGCGGGATGGCAGCTTGGATATAACCAGGGCGGGTCTGGGTCAGGGCAATTGGGCCTGCCTTGGTAACGACGGTGTTGACGCCCTGGGAGATGAGGGTGACAGCGGCGCCGATAGTGGGATGGCCAGCAAAGGGGATCTCGGTATCGGTGGTGAAGATGTCGATCACTCGACGGGTGGCATCACTGTCAATATCGTCATCAGGACTTGGTTCGTGGATAAATACGGTCTCCGAGAGATTGAATTCGCGCGCAATTGCTTGCTTCTGTTCTTGCGTAGGTTTTGTATTTCTATCTGCGGGGATCGTAACAACGGCGAGGGGATTTCCTCGATAGCGAGTCTTGGTGAAGACGTCGAGTGTAACAAAAGGAAGCTCCATGGTTAAGCTTTGGTGGCTTTCAGCTGTGAATTAGCTTCTGTGAGACCGCAGATCAGATAGATTAGGCACAGGATAGTCGACAATTTGAGCTTGTGATCTCGACAGCAAAAGCTTGCTTGTTGGTGCTTAAGTTTGGTGAAAGCATGATGATAGCAGAATGGAGGGGGAGGATTGTGGTGGGGTGGGGTCAGTTCACAGGATGGGAAAGTAAAAACTGACTCATGAGTTCGACTTTACGAGTGTAGGGTAACTTCGGCACACCCTTTTACACTTAGGTAAGGCACAAAGTCTAACAAAGCGGAGTAAAGACGGAGGCAGGCCAATTGACCAATCATATAATAAGGATTTCTCTTCACTACGGACCCTACCTAGCGTTGGCTCTGGACAAGACAGACGGCTGGGGCGGCCTCAGGCAAGCGAGGAAGTCGGTTGGCTGCAAGGCGCCAAGACACGAAGAGTTCAATGAACGACGGCGGGACTTGCAAGGAAAAGGGAGACATTTCGTAGGTTGGTTTTCGAGGGATCTACAGCCTAAGTCTCACCATGACTTCATGGCGGAGAGGACAAGAGTAGGGCAAATCAAGGAGGTTAAGGGCATGTACATCTACGGATAACGGCATAACCTCGAATATGTTGGAGTTTACAAGCCCAACCGGCAATTGCAACACTGCAGGTTGAGATAGAATTCATCGAACGATGTTGAACAGGGAATTAACCCGGTTTCGGGCGCAGAGGCCTTACTCTACGTACCGTGATCAAAAGCTTGGGCAAGGTCTAGGCGTAAGTGGAGAGCATCCATGTTAGTGGAAGACGCTTGTCGCAGCTGGCGCCGCAAGGGGCAGGGCTAGAGCTCCACCATTGGATGTCCACCTCGTGGCATGTAGCTCTTGAGTGACATTCTGTCAGAGTGCTCAGTGTAGGGTAAATCCACCATGATCATCGAAAGATTGGATGATCAAGAGGCGACTCTTGCGTCTGGAGGATGACGCAGAAGCTGCACAAGAGGACCCAGAGATTGATCGTGCGGTGGGTAATAAATGGATGCCATGTAAGTCGTGTAAGAGAATTGGATGGAGGTTGGGAGACGTTAAAGTCGATCTAAACGGATCTGGTTCAGGGGGGTTCGATGCCTGAGACATTGAACGAGGTGAGGTGAGGTGAGGTGGTCAAAGTTCCATTTGCAAGGGCAGGATATCGTGATCGAGTGTCGGTAATCAAGACCAATGGCAGAGTTGACATGGGATTGTACTGTACAACAGAAACAAAAGAAAATCCAAATCTTATACCCAGAATAACCAATTGCCGCGTAACGTTATTCCATCTTGTTAACTTAGACAGAGGCAAGTGGAGGGACGATCAAGGCTCCGCGGCTAATTGCAAGCCATAAGTCATGAGAGAAAGGAAAACCTCGGTCGGAGACAGCGGACTGAAACCCACTACCGTATCCGTACTTTTAGAGAGAGGGAGAGGGAGAGAGAGACAGAAATATGCCCGCTGAAATAGCAATGTTGTCATTGGCTATCGAGGCATAATGTACCTGTGTCAAGTCAATTCACTTACACATCGGGCTCTTAGCCTTGTGACTTGGCCTCAGGCACATATATCGCCGTCAGTTTTGGGAAATAGGTCACAGGTCACTCGTTGGATTGCCATGAGCAACGGATGAATGGAGTTAAGTGAAGGAGCAGACCAGGGGCTCAAAGAGGGCCTCGCCGCAATTGTCGGGAGTCTTTTGATGATTCGGCCCACTCGTCATCTCAATTGACTTCAATATGGGTACTGTACGGATACAATATTGGAGATTGCGCCAGGCCTCTTTTCCTCTACGCTTACTTATTTCATTATGCATTGTATGATTGTCTCGTACAGCATAAGCGTGTCGAGAGAATGCGGTGTAAGAAGATGGTCGCACGGAGCAAACATCCAATGCAGTATGCAGAGAGATGCAGAGAGATGCAGAGAGATGCAGTTGCAGATGCGGTGTGATCTGTAAGAAAAAAAGGTCGCGTCCAGGGTTTTGACACGCAGGCCAGGCAATGCCTGTCTGTTCAGGTTGAGTGTCATGGTCATTCTCGGACGCTCCCCAAAAAAAGATTTCAGGGTCCTCCGAACGCTAACATCGACCCGAAGTGGTCCGGGTCCTGACCAGGCCTCTAGAGAACAAAAAGACGCGGATGAGGCGGAAAAATCACAGTCCAGCATGAGGCGAGGCTATTAGTGAGAGGCTGCCAGAGTGGTCCAATTACATCTGATCGAATACGACTAGACTCAAAGCAGAAAAGAAACAGAAGACGTTGACGAGTCAAGATGGCTAAACTCTACAGAGTAAGTGCAATGATTAAGGTCATGGTTGATCCATTTCCGAGCCAATGCCTGCCTCTTGGTTGCGTAAGTTCCGTTGCCTCTGTGTGTAGGACATCATCGATAGAGGTAATCATTGATTATTGGTGTATCAAAGGTAAAAAGGTTGCTGGTTGCCTGCTCAAGAGTCATACCTCTCTAGCTGCCTAGGGTACCAGCCAACACTTTTATGCTTACAGGACACGAAAGCCACCCAAAGGAAAAGCAACGAAAGAAAAGGTGTTCTCAGCCGGTCGGTCGCTTTTCATTTTTGGTCTTGCGGCTGGAGACGTGAATTACAAGGATGCTCCCAGATATCCACAAGTTTGACCCACTGATCTTTAGCGCGACCCACTCCTCGGCAGCCATGCACACCAGTCTCGACCAATCGAGTTTGGCTGAAACGAAAAGAAAAAAAAAAAAAAGTTCGAGCTCTGTGGTTCTGCTCTGCTCACTCCCAAAGTGTGACAGCCAGCACCTCTAGCACCGAGCGACTTCTTCTTTCCCGTCATCAAGAGGATCATCGCTTGTACATGTAAGTGAGGTCAGTCTCCCGGGCTTGTGATGGAGACAAGCATCTTTACTCTGGACCTATCAGCTTACAAGAATTGATTCATTGAAAGTCCCTTCTGAGCTAGCTCCCCGTTGTGCCTTCCCCAGCACCACTTACAGTCCCTCATCGCCCACCTTTGCCCCCCATCTAATCCTCTTCCTCGTGGTTGCCATCGTTGCTCCCTTGTTCTTGCCTGCGTCTTGTCCCCGTTAGGTTGCTCTTGCTCTTGCTCTGTCGTCAACACCCGTAGACCGCCTCCACCTTCCCGGCTTCAACTCTCGAGTCCCATCCACTCATCAATAACAAACACTCCCACCCCCTTCAACAATTCCTCCTTCTTCATCATTCACACCCATACTACCTATACCTACCTACCTATACACATAAACTGCATCATCACCGTTGCTCTCGCTAGATCGATACAGTAGACCCTTAGAGATCTCTTCGATCTGTTTCAACACTTGAGGTTACAATTGTTCAGCGACGTTCCGGTGGCCGATCTTCCAAAGTCGACAGTCCATCATCTCCAGATTGACTTGACTCTTCTCTTCCAAACCTGTCCCTCGTCTCGTTTCAACATAATCGCCATGCCTTACAATACGCGCCGAAAGTCGCTTTCTTTACCCAGTCTCGGCATTCACGTCCCAATGACACACGCTGCTCGAGCTGCTGCTGCTGCTGCTTCCAAGAGCGCCTCAAGATCATCTTCGTCGCCTTCTTCCAATGCTGCCTCATCCGCCTTGTCACCGCCCTCATCTGGCTCTGAGGTCACAGAAGCGCATCCCAACAAGCGACAGAAGCGATCGCATTCTGACGATATTGCCATTGAGCAGACACCACCTCCTTCGCCAACACCAGACTTGAACGACACAAATCAGTACAAGATTGACTTCGAGACAATCAACGACGACATTGTCGAGGCAGTTATTCTTCAATTACAATCTACTGGAAACCGCCCTCACTTGGTCAAGGAGCTGGCTACCGTTCTGGCTCAACGTCTGACCTCTGTTCAACAGTAAGTTTGAGACACCTACCATCCCCCCTCAACCCCTCAGCCTCCCGTGCGCTAACATTCCAATCCCAGCTCTGCCAACCCTTGCGCAATCATCTCTTCAAGGCTGGCCTCATATGCTAAGCGACCATGCTGGAGTGCTTCAAAACCATGCCCTCTCGCTAAAGAGCTTGAGAGCGTCCACCCCCGAAGGACTTATTATTTCCTCACTACCTGCCCTCGTCAGCCCATTCCCGAACCTAGCTCCATCACGTCTTCCCATGCCGCCCTTGACACACGTTCAGTGTCGCTGACGGATGATTCCGGCTCCGATGATGATGCTCGCAGACGTGAGCTCAGCCCATCGCCCGAGGTTGACCTTTCGGACCACGGATTCGAGGATGACGACGACGTTATCATGCCTCTTACTCCCATCGGCTCTCTTCCCTCTCACCACCGTTATGTGCCAAACCGTCGCAACAGCCGTCACAACTCACCGCCTCTGGAAAAGGATGAGCGTGAGTTTACCCAAACGGCCGACTTCTTGCAGAAACGCAAGTTTGTCGAGGATACCCCTGTTGCTGAGACTGCCGACCGCACCACCCACACCTCCGAGTATGGATACCGCGACGACTTCTGGTTCGGCGAGCATCGCATCTTCACCTCAAATGCCCTGCTTACCAGCCCCTCGGTAAAGCCTAGCTCCATGTCAAACATGACATCAGGTCCGCGCAAAGAGGATGATGGCGAAAGCTGGTTGAAGTTCAGCAAGCTTATGGAATGGGATCGAGGTGCTGAGAGCATCGAAATTGATGAGCTTGATTGCTTGCTTGATACATGCTGAGCGATTGCGACTTCTCTGGGCAGGCGCAAGGGTGGGGATGAGATGACTGAGATGATAATTCCGACATGTCTGTGACGACGGATATACGACATACACTTACATACTAATTTGCATGAAGAGGCGCCTGTGGAAGTACCTGTATATTTAGACAAGTTTGGTGTTTTGGATTGATTGGGTTTGGGACTGGGATTCGGATACCTGGAAAAGGGATCATAGCATCCCCATGGTTTTGATTATTTGGCGTTAAAAAGGATGCGGAAGCTGGGATTCTAAAAATGCAATGCCGCTCATACTGCTTCGACTTTTGAATATTGTACATAATGCTATATTCTACAACCCATCTCATTCTTTTCATGTCAATCGTTTCCTTTACTTATGTTGTGAATCGTCAAGAGGCTTTGTCGTTCAGCCGTAGCTCAACCCAAACCAATGTGCCCATTTGGAGTATGTTTGGTCGCTCGATCTTGACGATTTCAAGGCCTGGTGTTTTGCTGACTGCCTGCTCGACAAGTTCCTCGATATCGCGATTCCACCAACAGCCGTACTTTTCGAAGTGCTTGCCAGCATTCTTATCGAGAAGGCCATTGACGATGCCATACCAGCCCTTGCCGTGCTCGAGGAGAATGATGCGACCCGATCCAGGCTTCACAGCCTTTGCCAAGTTGTTGACTACAGCAACAGGGTCAGACACCGAACATAGACCAAACGTTTGTATGACCGTATCGTATTTCGTCGTCGTGGGTGTCGCAGGACCGGGAATGGGATGATGAGCGTCGGAATGGATCAATCGGAGTTGGTTATCGAGGTAAGAGAGCTGACCACCAGTGTGGTCAGCCATAGTAGAGGCGTGGACGATGGGAGCCGAGTTCTCCATAGGCGGAACGGTTTTAACGAGGCGCTTTCGAGCGACGTCCATCATATCTACCGAGATATCGAGACCAGTGAAGGATACAACGCCCTTGGGTATTTTTACACCTACTTGGCTAATCTTTCCTTCCGCACGTTGGTTCAATGGCTCCCAGTTGAAGTATTCCAAATTCCGCCCCGTGCCCATCGCCAACTCCAGCACATGCCCGTTTGCGCGCTCTGCTATGCGCTTTCGTAGTTTCGTGATACCCATCCACCATTCAGGAAGAGCTAGCTCTTTGTCGAACTGCTCTGCATTATCACCGTCTAGAGCGGGCGGTCGACCGGTCGGGATGGAGTGTTCGCATGCACCGCTACAGGGAGTCGCTTTGAAGGATGCAGCAGCGGTACCGAAGATATAGAAGCCGAGGGCGCCGGCGAGGAGAGCTGCACCTGTCAGAGGGAGCCATGTAGCTCGCCAAAGATCGAGGAGGGTTTCGGCTTGTGGAGGGGATGTCGAGGATGAGGTCGAAGAAGCTTGAGGGAGTGGCTGAGGTTTACTGGATTCGATGTATCAGTATTGTCGATCTGGTATCGCATACATCAAGGGAGCTGTACGGCTTGTAGGTTTTTGAGATCTTTGGTGGAGGTCGAGAAGTTGATGTCTTGATATGAGGGCGGGGAGATCGAGGAGTAGAGCTCGCGAAGCGGCATTGGGTGCGGAAGGCTCTCATGGCGAGGCCTCTGGTTGGGGCGATCATAATGACAGCTTTTCCATGAGAATTGAGGTGTTTGGTGGTATCTCGATGGTTTAACATGTGGAAGCAGATGAAAATACCTTACCTAAAGCTGAGAGACAAGGGTTTCGTGGAGCGGGTCCATCCGATGGCTGGGGTTAGTGGGTCCGATCTTTGGTAGGCATTCATCATATCGCGGAGCGTTAACGGCTTATGTGAACGTGAACTTGTGACTTACAACAACATCGTCCTGATTTTTCTGCACTTCCAGTGAAGCAACTACATGATACGACCCATGAGAAGAGACCATCCATACTGATCAATCTCTTGTACTCACTGGAAATAAGTAAACATGGCCACTCAAAACGATCTCCAAGAGCTTATACGCTTGCTCACGGCGCGTAAAATGTCCATGATGGCAGCCATGGGACAGGTGAAAGCCCTACAATCAAAGAATCTACGAAGGTGAGACCTCATCAAGTAATTCATACTATGTGACTGACGCGTACAACATAGTATAGCGCAAATCGCAGATGCGCCCTTGGCCACAGTTGAAGAAGCACTCAGTGGCGATCCCAAGGCAGCAAAGAGTCTTCACACAGCGTGCAAGAATCATGAAAAGAAGAGCGGGACAAAGCGTGCCGCTGAAGATGGCGCAACTACCCCTGAGGCCAAGAAACCCAAACTGGAGACGCACAAACGGGATCTGGATTACAGCGCCATGTCTGGAGACGATCTCGAAGCTTCTCTAGAATTGCCTTTGGAGGAGAACGAAGAAGTTATCCGAAACACTACCATCGTCACAAATCGAGCACCTCTTTTCCTGGCTTTTGCTGTCGAATTATTGAGGTTCACCATGCCAGAACAACCCCTGAGCAGCCGATTGAGTCTTGCACAGGCAGTAGTGAGTGTCAACTCACGAACAAAAGCTATCAGTATTGGTATTGAGAAAGCACCTCCAGGGGGTGAAGAGAAGGCCCCTGAAGGCCAACCAAAGATTACTATCATGAACCGTCCGATTCCAGTTCTCAAGCGAAGCGGCTACACTTGGTCTGGGTCTTCTCAACCGGCGTCGTCCAATGCTTCTTCAGTCACACTTCAGGGCAGTCAACCAAATCCAAAGGGTTGGACTACAAGTCAGAAACTTACTTCGAGGGGTTCAATATTTATAGCCCATGCTATACCAATAACATCGCCTTCTACACGTCCGGCGGTTTTCAAATCCCTCATGGCTGAGAAGCCAGAACTGGAGACCGCGACTCATAACGCCTGGGCGATTCGAACCAGCTATGGGAATTCGCCACTCAAGCAGGAAGCATCATTTGACGATGGCGAATCGGGGTGTGGAACCTTTTTGCTTCAGCAGCTACGTGATCTCAATATCAGTAACACACTCGTCGTTCTTACAAGATGGTACGGTGGTGTCATGCTTGGTCCGGATCGCTGGCGTCTCATGAAAGAATGTCTCAATGACGCTTTATCATCACAAAAACGCACATCGAGTCTAAACGGCGAACCAGTCTGGGCCCTCAACCTAGAAGACAAGAGCCCCTCAATATCAACAGTTGGCATGCCCATTCACCGACCAGAAGGCGCGAGAAACTACATACTCCGAGCCTTTGCGCCAGCAGAGGATAACGGAAAGAAGACTGTCGCAGCAGCCAACGAGGAGAAACAAGAAAATCTAGGTCGTGTACTGGGTGCGCTGCGGTTGCTGTTTGCTAGCTGGGCTGGTACATTGAGTTGTGATGAGTTGGATAAACGAGCGTGGAGTTGGTATATGAATCTTCGGCCGGATGTGGATGCTGGACCGGCAGGATGGGGAGCGAAAGGGACGTTGAACCTGGGGAGGATATTAGATTTGAGGAGAAAGGAGGGTGCATGAACGACGAACGAGTTGGCAATGGGGTGACGCATCATTTTGGACAGAATAGTCACAACGCTTTTACATTGAACTTGGAAGTGTTGAATCATTACATCAATACATTTGTCTAGGCCAGAATTACTTAACAGTGATCTTGAACGCCTTTTTTCGCTAATGTGAGGATCAAATTAGGCGTTGTTATGCTTCATGGTTTCGGGTTGCTCGAGGGATGCAACAAACTTCAGGTCTAGGGGAAATGTCGGACATGTTTATATTGGCGAGGCTGGAGAAACTCGTATTCGAGGTTCTGAATTGCCCCAGTACTGATTGAACTGTCGTGTCTGCGTCTTCTACCATATTCGTTTGTGTCCGTGTTATTGAAGTGATGTTGAGAATAACACGAGTGGCCAAGATGATTGCTTTATGCCACAGCACATGGCAGCAGCATCACTGAGGTTTATCGGCATCTAAGCTATCTGTTTAGACAGCGTAAGGCTTATGGGGCATACCCCTGTAGAGATTAATATGAATTACTTAGATCTTCTCATATTTTATCCATATCTTTAGGTATTGCCTTATATTCCTTGATAGACACAATTAAGAACCAGGCCCTATGAGCCTTTAGCCATCCGAAGAGATACTCTACAGGGGCTCGTTTTACTTACGGATATTCTAGTTATACAAGTCTTCCTGTATCTCGTTCAATTAATTCAGTCAGGTTTCAATATGATGATGTCTTGTTGCTCACATTGACATGGCCCTACCCTGGAGTTTGATATGTGTTTCAACGGGTGTTGCCTTTCTTGAGCCACAAAGGTTCAATACAGATTGTTAACACAGCCGTTGTTTTCAAACTCAATCGTCTAAACAACAGGCATGTGGCATGCTGAGCTCAACCTTTAGGAGATCTAAGCTTAAACAAGCTTTCTAGCATGGAGCAACTACCTTCGTGTTATGAGTTCTGCAACAAATTCTCAAACAATCTCTGTTAACAGGTACTTTCTGAGCGCTATGGAAGAGGACTTTTGTCTTATTGGGGTACATAGATGTCAATTGTCCCACGTCTTTTATCAATTCACCAAGGCGCAGTGGCAGAGTGGTCTAATGCGATAGACTAGAAATCTATTCTCCTCGGAGGCGTCTGTTCGAATCAGGCCTGCGTCGAATTGACCTTTTTGCGTCTCGCATGTCTTACACATGTCTTGAACGGAACGATGCATCTTTTTGCCAACCCGTATGGTTGAAATAACTATAAGGATTGACTGTCTTTCTTCGGTCTTGGTCTAAATTAACGATTCAACGTTGCTGGGCGGATATCTGACATTCTGCATAATATTGGCTTTGATATCATGGGAATATGAATCAAAGTCTTAAACATGACAGATAGACAACCTAATGACTCGACTAAATTCCTAACTGACGCTGTTTCAAAGAAAACATGTTATTGTTACTCTTTCATGATTGGAATTCGTTTATAATTATCCCGAAGAATGGTATTATTTAAACTGACCCGAGACACAGACAAAGGCAGACAAAGGCAAAAGGATTAGAACGCGACTAAGACGCGTACCTACTTAGCCTCAATCTGCCTCTCCCTGAGACTTAAAGAGCAAGATCATCTTGGCATTTAATTGAGATTCGAATTCTTCTCACCAATGGCTGAGCAGAAGTTGAACGTGAGCAATCAAACTAGTTGACTGAAAGGCGCTATTGGATGACTTCAGCTGTTGTTGGGCTGAGATCGCTACAGGGGCCCTTCTGAAAGTTGGTGTAGTGATCTAGAGGGGTTCTCGTCATTGCACCACTGGAGAGCCTGGACTGATGCGTTGCATTATTGACGCGCCACTGAACTAAACAGATCCAGTCCAATCTCGTCCAAAAGTAAACATAATTTCCATCTATCGCAAAAGAACCCTGAAATACAGATACAGGCACCGCATCTTGTCGCAACGCCCGCCACAAACCCAAATCTCAGCAACAACAACACCATCAGCATCACCATCTTGACCTTTCCCACTTCAAATACGAATTTCTATTGATGCGCCATTCAAAAAGCCCTTGCATTATTGGCGTCAAGTTTCTTTGTTGTCCTTAGCTCTCGTAACTGAACTGAACTGGACCCTTTTTCTTTCGTCTGCCTCCCCCGCCTTCTTCTTCTCCCCCCACCACCGGTTGAACGAACCTCTTTTCTCAAGTTACCAACAAGTAAGAATAGGCAAGACATTTGTGCTGTCCGAGCAACTCGAGTCTGGACTTGTTTCACCTATCTCTTTCATATCGATCGCATAACGAAACGAGACATACACACTGCAATCCTTGACGTTTAGTGTACAGTCTGTACACTGCGGTCTGTCCCACCGCATCGCGAGCTCTACCTTCAGCTAGCACCGTCAACGCCGCCGACGCAGAGTCTCTCGCTTAATTCCTCTAGAGGTAACCCGCGCGTTTGCGTTTCATCCTTTCTTCAATCCGATCATCGATCTGCGTTTCCTTCGCCTACCAGGTACACAGCGCAGCACCGACCATGGAGAACTACCAAAAGCTGGAAAAGATTGGTGAAGGTATGTCTACTTGTCTTTGCGATGCAATGTGATGCGATGCTTCCCTGAAACCTGAAAGCTAAAATCAAGAGCCAACACTGACTTCTTCCAGGCACCTACGGTGTAGTCTACAAGGCTCGAGACCTCGCCAATGGCGGCCGAATTGTCGCCCTGAAGAAGATCCGCCTCGAAGCTGAAGATGAAGGCGTCCCTAGTACCGCTATCCGCGAAATCTCCCTTCTCAAGGAGATGCGAGATCCCAACATCGTCCGTCTGTTCAACATTGTCCACGCCGATGGCCACAAGCTGTACCTCGTCTTTGAATTTCTCGATCTCGATCTCAAGAAGTACATGGAATCCCTCCCCGTGAGCGATGGCGGTCGAGGCAAGGCTCTGCCTGATGGCTCATCACCGCACTTGCAGCATCTCGGTCTGGGCGACATGGTTGTTCGCAAGTTCATGTACCAGCTTTGCGACGGTATCAAGTACTGCCACTCTCACCGCGTCCTTCACCGCGATCTCAAGCCCCAGAACCTCCTCATCGACAAGGAGGGTAACCTTAAGCTCGCCGATTTCGGTCTTGCCCGCGCTTTCGGCGTGCCCCTGCGCACCTACACCCACGAGGTCGTCACCCTTTGGTACCGAGCCCCTGAGATTCTGCTAGGAGGACGTCAATACTCGACTGGTGTTGACATGTGGTCCGTTGGTTGCATCTTTGCAGAGATGTGCACACGGAAGCCTCTTTTCCCTGGTGACTCTGAGATTGACGAGATCTTCAAGATCTTCCGGTAAGCTTTGCGGTTCAAAAGGACATGGTATTTCAGGGAGCTAACAACTATCTAGCACCCTTGGCACACCATCTGAAGAGAACTGGCCTGGTGTCACATCCTACCCCGACTTCAAGGCATCTTTCCCGAAGTGGCAGCGCAACTACAGCAATCCCCTCTGCCACAGCCTCAACGACCATGGACTCGAATTGCTTGAGATGCTGTTGGTCTACGACCCTGCTGGACGTATATCGGCCAAGGCTGCCTACAACCACCCCTACTTTGAGCCATTTCTGGCACAGGAGCAGGCAGCTGCTCAAACGAATGGCTACTATCACTAGATGGGATATGGAGCTCCATACCAGATGATGCAGATGCAGATGCAGATGCACTAACTTAACCCGCCGATAGGCTGGCTGACAGGCGAGAGCAAAGTATTCTTTCTTTCCAGGATACTGTTGGCACTTCTACCCAGGCCGAGGGGAAAGTGACATGGTTATAGCAACAACAGCAATGAAATACCCAAGCAACACTGCGCAGGGGATGTCTCTTGGGTGTCAACTATGCTTTAGCTCGCCTTGCTTGGCTTGACCTAGTTTATTCCGAGGATACACATCAAGCTTCTGAGGGTACTTATGATGACCAACAACGCGCCCGACTTTTTGAGTTGTTGGGTTGAAAGCTGTTGAGGGCTCAGGTCTGGCCAACTAATGAGGGAAAATGGCATGAGTTTGGCGTGACAGCAGAGAAAAACAATCAGCAATGGCCTGACTTTTGGGCGTTTGGAAGGCGAATGAAGGACATGATAAAATAAGTTCTCAGGAAGGGCGGCAGATCTTTTATTCGCAAGGCTTTGGTTTTGAATGTGCTTTGTAGTCATAGGGCTCAGCGTGCGGTTTGATATCCGGGGTTGCATGGCAAGGCAGGACAATTGATGAAATTACTTTCATACTGACGTATGCGTATATCCCAACATGGCTCCTGTTAGTGGCTATTCTGGGGGATCAATTGTAAATTGGAGATGTGCCAGTCGGCCAACAACGGCCGCATAGTGGCGATGCAAAGAGGCAAGAAGGATTGCTGGGAAATGTGATAGACGGCCAACAGCTCGTAACCCATCGTGACACAGCCCATTCCAATCCAACGGCAACACGGAAGAGTTTGAGATTGTTTACCGATAACCCGGGACGAACCAGGTCCGATAGCAGCCGGCCACTCTGATCGACCACGACAAAGGCATTGTCTGTCTACCAACAGTTGTTGGTCTGAGTCGCCTTGGCATAGTTGCACTGCCACAGAGGAAATGAGAGGAACACAATCAATATGAGATTCTACGGGCGTCTATTCTGTATCAAAACATAGCACATAGGCGCCCGTAGCTCATCCAGGCGGGTCGATATGAAAAGAGCCGCCGGTACTACGATACAATTCTATTCTGGTACTTTTGTTTACTTCTGCAGGATCAGGTAAGCCATATGGCGTGTTTGGGTAAATAGCCGCCTGACAATAATAGCGAACAAGGGTCTGTCGTAAAACGCGGCGCTTGCAGCAGAGGAGCGTAAGCGCCTGAGCTGGAGTGCAGGATAGATGCTAGAATGCCGTGTTTCAGCTGCAATGGAAGATGTATCGAAAGCTATGAAACGACTCCTGATAATATTGGGGCTATGTTATTCGTATAGTATTCTGTTACGCTGGTTGTGTTGTTGGTATTAGATGGATACTGGGAGGCAGCCAAGAGAATAGATACATGGCAGCCAATTTATTCATGGCCTTGTCTTTCGATTCGAACCAAATACTAGTGACCTCTCCTACAAAAACATCGTGAGAAGCTTATTCAAGCTATGTCATTATGCATCAAACTTAGATCCCTACACTGCTGAGATAGTTCACCTATATTCAGGCGAGCCTCAGCGGCAGTGCAGCAGCCCAGCTGGACCGGGGATTTACAGCGGGAAGCGCCAATCCCAAGGCTCGAAAAGTGGAGACTTGAGGCAGCCCGGAACTCCGGTGGAGATTCGCCCGGACCGACCGATCGACCGGAGAGGAGACCACGGAGTAAGGAACTCAAAGAGGATGAATATTTTTGACAGGTTTTCATAGTATGCCTATATACTTGATTCATTGGTGTGGTTGGATTAATCGGTTAAGAGAAGATCCAGCAGTGAATACGAGTTGGGAGTTCGTGTTAGGTGGGCAGCATTAATTGAGTAAATGGATATCCCATGTCTTCACCGCATTGTGAGGAGTCATCTATTGGGTTCTTGGTTCCCGATCACGGATCCAAGGCAATACAGTGGCATTAGGCAGGTAGGGTAGTTTAGTCGACTCTTAGTTAGCACCATCTTCCCCGCATCGTCACAAGCATTAAATCGGTGTTGAATGTTGGGCATGAGCATGAGCATGAGCATTACTTAGCATGAGGCTAGACTAGCCCAACCACGCGGACAAAATGGCCCAGACCAGGTCATGAGATGGCACTGACCCGCCGTAGCCACGTCTGCTGGGAACGACCTTGAATGGAGCATGAAAGGACCGAGATAGTGGCTATGCAATCCCTGGGGTTTATGGGTTTGTTGGAAGAGTTCGAGATCAAATGATTATGGTCCAAGTGTCTCGCGAATAGCTGCATAAACCGAAACCAGGCCGTTCGAACCTGCAGTTTTCCGTCCTTGCAGGTCAAGCTCCGAAAGCGGTCGGTCTCATACGTGTTGGCGTCGCCACGCAACGAGCCACATACCACACCCGGAGCATGAGCCACACTCTCTTTGCGTAAGAAGACGGGTCTTTATCTCAGCCACATCAAAATCTCTTCGTTACGAGTCAGAGCCACGCAAGTTTGACATGCAGGCCGTCAGGGATACATACATGCGATATGCGGGGCTGGCCAATGAGAAGCGACAGATATGAGGGAATCTCGGGGGCGTGCGACGATGGCTTCAGTGAGTTTGTATCCGGTTTGCTGTGACTGGCTCAGGGGTCAGGGGTCAGGGGCTTGACTAACTTGACTTATCGTGAGAGGATGGATGGGTGAATGACTCCATGTGAGTTGTCAGTGGTTGATGTTGATTCATGGCTCCAACCAAGATCAACACCTGCAACAGCGGTGAGAAGAGTTTTGACTACTGTAGTAATAGTGGCATGCCTTTTCAAGAACAGAGACGTGAATGCAAACGGTCATGTCACTCGGTGAGATAGAGCCATAAAGTCAATCAGACCACTAGACCTCGCGATATACTCAGATGATCGCTGCATGCCCGATCTTCAATGTCCCCATGAATCCAATGGGCTAACAAAATCTCGACTTGGCCAGCGAATCTGCATTAACTCATGACGGGCCGACAATTTGCGATGTGATGTGCTTTACTGCACTGTAGGGCTGCTGTGAGTGAAGGCTAAAATTGGGAATGGGGACGAAGATCCTGGTCGAGCTCGATGGGTGATCTCCAGGGCTTGAAAAAGAAAGCCAAGGGGCGTTTGGTTTAGTGCAGGGGCCTCCACGTTGGTATGCAGATTGCAAACATTTGATCGCCTCTTTTTTTGGTTAATATTTAATCCATCACCCTGGATGAGTTTATTGACTGGATTGTGGTTCTCCAGGGCAGGGCTGAATAGTGCAGTAGAATAGATAGACTGATACACCATAATCATCAGCTGTTTGCTGTACCATGCAGGATCAGGATCAAAGTCTCCCTCGCGTGAGCCATTGGCGGTGATGCCCACCCTTTTTATCTGTGCATTCCTCAAACGGGCTGCTCCCGAGCCAAGCTAGTGGCGTCTGCCGACCGACGGGATCAGTCTCTGATGTCTGGTGGTTGCAGCTTGCACCCACTTGTTGTGCAGGGGGTGTTTTAGTGTATCCCCTTGTGGCCTAGAGTCTGGGGACTATTTGTGTGGACTGAGACAGATGGCAAGATGATTCTGTTTGATCTTCACGGACAATGAGCGAACGAACAAGACAAGGGATGAAACGGTGACTATGATTTGAGGCTGGCTGATAGCGTCAGGTGAAGGAGGTTTGTGATTGACGATTATCACCACATGCATCAGTAAGGGATGAATATAGTCACCGTGATAGTACGGAGCAGTACCTAGTGATTGCTAAAGACAGTCGAGGCTCGGAATGCATATGCACGAAATGGGAGGCCCTCTTGGCTCTCTGCACGCACGATTGACTGGACTGGATGAGTCTATTGCGGGCTGGCCGCTGTGGATATCTAGAGTTGCGCCTGTGGTTTGATCGCCAAGACGTCGTTTTTGAGGCATTGTTCGTTGTTGGCCGTCACTGAGTACTGGGTATACACAGCATATTATGTCGAGTCCTGTGGCTGCTTTCCGAACGCCATCGGCCCCTAGACGAAGCCATCGTGAAGGGGAGAATAAGGCACAACCGAAAACAGAACAAGGAAAAGGGAACGGTCAGTGACGGGAGGAATGTGACTCGGTGGTGAACGACTGCCAAGATGACGCCCCGTCTGGTTTCCGCTACAGGTCTCGTCTGGATCCAATGCTGAACCCAAGGGTTTGGGCCCATGAGGCGCGCCACGAAGTATATACTTGGCCATGATTGTGATATGGCTGCGCTTGTAAAGTATTTGGATAGTATAGAAAGGGCACCCGGAGTGGTCTGATAACCTAAACCTCCATATGAGCCTATGAGGTATCAACTTACACACAGACCATTTCGACAACGTGGACGAGAACGCACTGGCCTCAGGGCGTTTCTTGTTTCTTCCAGGCTGCTGGGATTAAATCGAGGTACTTGGATAAATGAGAGTTAGCCGATGGGTCCAAAAAACTGTGCTGGCGTTTGTGTTTGTGTTTGTATTTGTGTTTGTATTTGTGTTTCTGTTGGCTTCGCTTCAGGACAATAGCCATGTAACGGAACCTCTACTAGTTGTCGCGCAAGTTAGCTCCTCTTGGCGTCTCACATTATTTGCTTCTGCCGTCTAACTATATTTTGGGTTGTTTGATTTGCGTAGGGTAGGTAGAGGCGCAAGAAATGAATCATGTCAACCAGTGATTTTGTTTGTTTTAACATTTCACTTAATGCAGGGCCTGTAGAGGCCTAGGCAAAATGCAAAGGTAAATGCATACAGCCACCGTTATAACCAGGTACAGGATTAACCATGATTTGGGCTTTCAACCTTTCTGAGTGAAACGCGTGTGCGATCAAAGATGCAAGATACAGCGGCTCTCGGAGCGAGATGTCTTTGTCTCTGTGTTTGTACGAGTGCTGCACGAGGCGCGGGACGAGGGGCTGTTAGCCAGGTACTGTTCAAGCGGCCCGTTAAAGATACAGACGGAACGGGGTTCTTTGTCATGCTTCGACATTCAACGGGGGTGCATTGCTATTTAATGCCTGATGGTTTATCCATATATCAGCGCTTAATATAACAACTCTAAGATAAGCACATCTGTAACCGTGTTTGTAACTCAACTGAGGGGTTTTATTACTCGAGCCCTGTAGATCTTCTGCTTGTGGTACGCGTTCAAATTCGACAGAAATGCAGGGTCCTCTTCTAGTTTCCGTTGATCTCTTATTCCTATTCCTCGAGGTGTCTTGCCGTCTTCGCCTCCCCCTCACCAGAACACCAGCCAGCCCCAGTTTTGCATCAGATAGCCCGGTTTCATGTCAACCTCTCTCCCAGCCAATCGTGGGATGCAGAGCCGCCCAAAGAAATGCCTGTAACCAGTTTCGCGTGTTTGATGTTTCCACCAGCCAATCATGTCCCGACAAGACAGCCCAGCCCCTGGACGTCTTATGCCTGTCAGTGGCTTCCCAGCGTTTAAAGAGACGCAGAGCGTGAGGATTCTACTGGTCGGAGAGAAGCCTGGTTTCTAAAAACTCCTACATGGTCCTGCTTGACAGGGCATTGGGCGGTTCTTGGGCCTCGAGATGAGGACATGTTTATGCCGCTTGGTTGGAGGAGGATTAATTCTGCTGTTGAGGGCTTGGCTGTGCTTCTATTCGTAGCCAGCGCAAGCAAGTGTAATCCATCGTAATCATGTCGAGTTGGCCAATGGATATTGTGGTTTCTGACATTGTCGCGTAAAAGGCAGAAATGGCATGGATAGTCCTAGGCAAGGTATTACTATTAAGATGCTCATCACTTCCGTTTCATCCTGTGACTTTTCCATCTTCATCCCATCCTACTCCTACTCCTGCTCCTGCTCCACCTCCTCCTCTCCGTTCCGTCTCCTCTCCTTCTCTTTGCGTCTGGAATTCTTGGGCCGATCTTATTGTTTCTCGTTTGCCACGTTTCGACATCCCGCATACCTCTGGCAGGTACAGCACATCCATCCCTTGGACAACAATAATTACGTACTAGACTGTACAGAAAGAGAGTCTTGACGATTCTCGCATCATTAATCCCCCCGCCCACTATCGATTTTCTTTCCGGTGCAGGTTCACCACCAACCACCAAATCTCAACCCTTGAATACTCTACCGAGGAGCAAGACTCGCTCTCCCTTTGTATGCAATCTTAAAATTCCAGTTCAACTTCACCCTCTGGATTAATCAAGAACCGAATAACCAATATTCCTTCCCTTGTCAAGCCGGTCTTGATACAACAAATTGGTTATATAACTCTTGGATTGTTCATATGTTTTTGAGTCTCAACATCAACATCAACATCTTCATCAGCATCACCAGACTTTACCGATCTTGATCAATCGGCCAACCTTGTCTATTCCACTCACGTCACCTATTTCAAATACCCAACTCAACTCACTTTAACCACCATTCCGGTTCACTCCAGAGCATTACATAGCACTCAACGCCTCCCCCACAGCTGTCAACTTAGACTCGCATCTCGCCCATATCGAGTTCAAGCCACAGAGAAGAGATCAAAAGTCTAAATCGCTTCAATTTATTCCCGCGCAAACTATTCAGTTCCTGAACGAACGTCTTGGGAAAGGTGTCGATTCTTTAATTCTCTTTTTCCCGCTATTCGCTCCTCGCCGTGCCAAACAGAAGGCCTCGACCGCTTATCCGCAGAGCAAATCCATCAGCGACATCACGCACTTATCCGTCGACTGAATCTGGACTTTTTGGGAACAATTGTCCTTGGAATTTTAATTAATATCAAAATCAATTAATCAGTCAATCAGCCGAAACAGAGACCCACGGCGCGTTTCTGAAAACATACGCCAGAAGTAACAATCTCGTTGTTTTACCGAACAACGAACCAAGACTGAGACATAGCCAATACCGAGACGGACGCAGCACAGCAACGGGCGAGACATTGATATTTGCTACGCCGCATCTGCAACGCAACGATACGCAGTACAGGGATCATTCTGTTACTGTTGAGGTTTCTTGTTCTTGTTCTTGAGACGTAACTCCTCCAAGCCACAGACCGCTCTCGTTTGTTTCGCCACTAAAAAAACTGTCAAGTTTTGAGTGGCATCTGGCTCTTCACGGTCTAAGCTGAAGGCATCCAACCAACGCTTTTATCCCACTCCCGGCCAGACCGCCGCTGTATACGGTTCTCTCCAGTCCTGTTATTCAGTGGACCTGACCTAGTCTCGAGGCATCTCCGACTAACAAAGCCCAAGACCCAGTGAGTGACCTCTAAAACTTCAACCCCTACCCCCTGCACATCCGACCCCAGCCAAGCCCAATCGCCCAAGCCCAGCCCAGCCCGCTTGTGGCACTGGGCTCGCTCGCTTTCACTTTGAACCGAACCCCTGTCGGCCTCAACTTTTCAGCGACAGACAGCGAGACCAACGCGGCGCACTCAGCCTCCAACAGACACGCCCCCTGCCCCCCTCCATCATCTGTACTCTCCACATCCACACCCCAAAACGTCACCCTTAGCTCCATTACTTACGAAGCCAGTTCTCTAGGGTCCTCACATGAGCCTCTGGCCTCTTGATATATCTAGTCGATCCTCACGCACCTTCATCTTGACCCCTGGTTCCTCTTTCCAGTCACATTCAAACCGATATTAATCATCTGCCTTTGCTTTTGCTTCGCTTTGCTTTGCTTTTGCATAGGTCAAGTTAAGGTCAAGGTCTATCAATCCTTTTTAGACCACCCCACCTTCACTTACACACGGTCCTCTCACCCGTGTATATCACCATCAACATCCCACTTACACATCCACCTTCTTCTCTCACACACACACAAATACACAATGGCTTCTGCATCATCACTACGATACCTCACCATGGAGGAACTCAACAAGACCGCCTTGGACCAATTCGTCTACCAACCTGTGGGTCGAGACATGATCGCATACCTCGCCCAAGCCGCCCACAACGTCATCGCCTGCGACTCAACTCTTATGCCTCCCGCTCCCGCCGAGCCTCGCCAGAACCTCCCAACTCCTCCCCGGAGTCCCGAGCCCCGAACCGTTCGATCCGAAGACGGAGCTCTTCCCACCCTCGAGGAGTTCATCACCCAGCTCGTCGTCTCTTCCAACGTCCAGGTTCCTACTCTCATGTCAACCCTCGTCTACCTCGGCCGCCTCAAGTCAAAACTTCAGCCAATGGCCCGCGGCCTTCGATGCACCGCCCACCGCATCTTCCTCGCTGCTCTGATCCTCTCCGCCAAGTACCTTAACGACAGCTCACCCAAGAACAAGCACTGGGCCAACTACAGCCATATCACTACCGAGTGCTACAACTTTGGCTTCAGCCGCACTGAGGTTAACCTCATGGAGAAGCAGCTTCTCTTCCTTCTCGAGTGGGATCTGCGAATTACCGAGGAAGACCTCTACCGGGATCTCGACGACTTCCTCGAGCCCCTCCGCCACAAGATTGCCGAGCGACATGCCAGGAAGCTTCGACACCGCGAGGAGAAGCGACGACAGAAGGAGCTCTATGCCGCCTCCACCCGTTATCCCAGCCCTGCCTCTTCTCGTGGCCACTCCCGATCTCGAGGATCAACTCCCGAGCACGCACGAAACCTCTCTGGGAACTTCACTCCTCCTGGTCTCAGCTACAGCAGCTCTTCTAGCTCTTACGCCTCATCTGTCTCTTCTGGCCGCGCTTACTCCCAGGCTACTACTCCTCTAGAGCTTTCCGAGCACGAGCCTTACTACTATGAGTCTCAGCACGGCAGCCTCTACGACTCACCTGTCCAAATCGTTCCCGATGTTGACTACCCCAAGGCGCATATGCCCAGTGGCCGCATGCTTCCTTATGAGATCACTGCCGACGAGTACCAGCAGTACCAGCAAATCCATGAGACTTCTTCCAAGAAGCAGCAGCAGCAGCAGCGCTCAAGGCGCGGTATGTGGGGTCGCCTTCTCGGTGGTAGCGTCGCTGTGCGATGAATAACTACCCACGATCGGGCTCACGCTTTGATACCTAATGCATAGTCTTGGCGTTTACACGGACCGCCATTTGGCATCACATCAACTTTGCACATTTTTTCGCATCGAAAAAGAAAGCTTGGCATGGCGTCGGTTGTTGATTTTTTCTTCTTCTACATCTGCTTTCTTAGAGGACCAGATACACCATGGGACGGTATATCTACCACCCAGCATTATTCCCTTTGTTCTATTACAACCACTGTGTGTTTTTACAGTTTTCTTATCGGAAAACCGGCGTTTGTTGGGGGTTTGCATGAATGACAGAAGCCTTCCTGGGGATAAGGGGGGCGTGTGCATTACTATTACTACTACTGTTACGGATTGGGTGGCTTCGGGATTACGCACTTATGGATGTTGTTTGACGGCCTTTACAAAGTATTACGCTCCATGTATGGGATTGGATATACAATGAGGAGCGGGAATAGGAACAGGATCAGGTTCAGGAGTAGGCATGTCAAACACTGCCTCGTTTTCAAAGGATTAGGATCATGGAGTTAATTGGGGGATCATTATCATTTGGGGTCGGGGTATATTACAAGTCTGGAGGCACAACAACATCGATCTAAGAAGAATACAGATACCATTTACATCTTAGTATTAACTTAGCTTACTGTTCTAAATACAAATCGGGCGACATGCTGCGATCTACAATTAATTTTCAATGAATCATTTACCCTTGCGAGGTTGTCTGCAAGCCATTTTCTTATAGTACCTACAGTGAATAAGCCCGGATGCTAATAATACGATTCAGTCCATGTTTGATGTGTAAGTCAATGTTGGTAGTGCCTTAAAATAAGCCTTCCTTACAGCCTGACGGTCCGCCTTTACAGGGTTATTCCCTTCTAGTTACCACTTTTGGTAGGCTGACCTGGTCCAACGGCCAATCATGGATGTCATCTTTTCTACCGCAAACGATCAAATCCTTCGAATTCGGATTCTGTCGAGTCCGACGGACCATCGCATGTAAGCAAAGCAAAGCACAAACAAACAAAAATGGAGATTGACGTGCGTTATGTGCACTGCCGGATTCAAAGATCCCTACAAAAAAAAAAAAATGAGAAAACTTATGATGGAATTAAACTGCATTTCTTGAATGACTCGATCAACAAACTTGCTGGCGGCTTCGAAAACAGGGGGTGTAATGTAATAATGGAGACGGTTGCGTATGCGGGTGGCGGGTGAATACGAATTGAGCTTGTTTTATGGAGTTTGATTTACTTGATACGAGGTTCAAGAGTGCATAAACATCGTTATGTTTCATTCGCAATTGAAACGTGTTTTGAACTTTGTAGCCAGCGTGATATATTTTTAGGACATAGAATTATTCATGCCTTGATTGTCTGAATTATATTGTGCACATCTTGACTTCTTAATGCTGCATAATGTGACGTTGAACTGAGTGGAAATTAATCGTGGCTGTGAAGTCATCGCGGATCCCTCGGGCGGGCGAAGAGCGAGAGTTCGCTGCGAAATGGTGTGTGTATGTGCATGGCATGACATATCCTTTGTGTTTCCCGTCGGGCCCGAGGGACAATCAGATTGGGGGAATTGTTTCGAGAGATGGTGATTGCGAGAATCCATCTATTGGTTCACCGCGTGAGATCAACACGATGGCATATGCATGGCACGGGGCGTCTGAGATACTTGACAGAGCGGAGAAGTAAGCTGTGCATATCTAAGAGACCCTGAATTTGAGAATTTGGGGGCTATGTTCGTACTTAGTTATCTAAACGATGGCTTAATACGCAGCTATACCGCTACTACTACTACTACTGCTACTGCTACTCCATGTCAACCTTGCGATAGCGAAATCCGACACCGGGAACCCGAGTCCGAAGGCTCAGGCTGCTCAATACTACACTGATGCTCGACAGCGCCATCGCGAGAGCCGCCCACACGGGATCCAGCCTTAGGCGTTCCCCGCCCGAAGTCACAACCGGATAGAAACACCCAGCCGCAACGGGCACGGCAAGCATATTGTACACAAGGGCCCAGGCAAAGTTGACACGAATCCGTCGAAACACGGCGCGGCTGAGGTCCAACAGCGTGACTACGGCCGTAAGCTGTGACGTTGCGAGGACGAAAGCCGCACTGCTAATGGCCACGTCGCTTCCCGTTCCTATGGCGATGCCCACGTCGGCCGTCGTGAGCGCGGGGGAGTCATTGATCCCGTCGCCGACCATGGCGATAGTTGCGCGTTTGGTCGTTGAACCGCTTGCGTGGAGAGAGGCTTGGAGCGATGAGATCTTAGCTGCCTTGTCTGACGGGAGAACCTCAGCTAGGACATTAGACGAGGGTATGCCTACGCGCTGCGCCACCGCGCGGGCTGTCGTGACATTGTCACCAGACAACATCCAAACCTGAATACCACGAGAAGTCAGGGCTTTGATGGCGGGAATAGTCTCACGACGGATCGGATCGGAGATGGAGAGTCCTACGACAAGTATCCAGCTTTCGGCAGATGATGGCTTTGTGGCGACCAGAGCAACAGACTTGGCTTCGGATTTCCAGGTCTCAAGAAGTGGACAGATGTGAGACGGTAGAGTTACCGAAAAGTCTCGCATGAGGAGTTCGTTGCCGACAATCATGTCCGTCTCTTGGTCCTCGATGCCCCTGAATGAGGCTTTCATACCTCTTCCAGCCAACTCCTCCAGACCATGAACATTGGTGGCAGGGGCATCACCACAGAATGAGACAATCGCCTTGGCTATGGGATGGCTGCTGCTCTCTTCAACAGCCTTGAGCGCTGATAAAAGAACACCTCGTTCCTCTTCGTTAGATTGAGTAGCCGGGAAGAGAACAGAATCAGTAATCTTCGGCTCCCCGCCCTCGGTGAGGGTACCCGTCTTATCAAACACGACGCAATCAATCTTGCTCGCCTTCTCAAACGCTTCACCACCACCTTTGGCAAGAATACCGTGCTTAGCCGCGATACCTCCGCCTACAAAGATGGCAGTGGGTGCTGCAAGTGCAAGGCCACACGGGCATGCGACAACAAAAACGGCAATGGCAAACTGGAGAGCAAACACAACCCAACCACCAGAAGAAGCCTCCTCATGACCTGGCACAACTCCGGCAAAGCCAAGCACCATCCAGATAACCCAGGTGAGAACTGCTATAAGAGTGATGACTGGCACGAAATATGTTGTCAAGAGGTCGGCAATCTGCTCAATAGGCGCTCGCTTTGTCTGA
This sequence comes from Fusarium sp. NRRL 53497, assembly GCA_013184445.1. Classification (NCBI taxonomy): domain Eukaryota; kingdom Fungi; phylum Ascomycota; class Sordariomycetes; order Hypocreales; family Nectriaceae; genus Fusarium; species Fusarium sp. NRRL 53497. The sequence goes on from JABCJZ010000123.1 coordinate 57,524, forward strand.
CCTTCTCGGACAACTTGAACGATTTGGTCGAGCATCGATTGCCCAGAGGTACCGGTGACACGCATAGTCACGGCTGCTGCCTTGTTGATTGTCCCAGAAAAGACCTGATCACCTTCTGTCTTCGTGATGAGACGTGACTCGCCAGTGAGACTCGACTCGTCAAAGTTGGTCTCTCCACTGACGAGGATACCATCGGCAGCAGGAGATGCACCATGAGGCACGCGAATGGTATCTCCGGAGTCGAGTTGATCAACAGGTATTGTGCTAGTTATCTGGCCTCCAGCCTTGTCCTTTTCAAGAAGAAGCGCTGTTGTCGGACGAAGCTTGCCCAGCATTTCGACTGCATCTCCAGTCTTGGACTTGCTGTACGCCTCAATGAGCTTGCCCGCGAGAAGAAATAGAGTCAAGAAGACTACAGAGTCAAAGTACATCTCTGCTTTGGATCCGTGGTGATTTCTGTTAGATGCTCCCGCGGCAATCATTTGTGCGACCGAGGAGGCATAGGCTATGCTGGTTCCCAGCGAAACAAGCATATTCATGCTGCCAAATCGGTAAAAACGCTGCATGACGGGCATGCGGCTTCCCGTACGCCACATTGTCCGTACCTCTTTGATTGCTCGAATGTGAAACACATCGGCGGCAAAGAAGTAGACGGGAGTGGCAAGAATGAAGAGAGAAATGTCGAGGCGGCTGAGTCCGGAGACCCAAGGTTTCATGAGATACATCTTCCCGTGGTTGGAATCGGGAAGCAAACTCATGTATACTATACCCAGAATGAAGGTAGGAATAGCGAAGATGATGGTAAGGATCTCACGGTATAGCAAAGCTCGCTGATGCTTGGCTCTGATGATTCGAGATCTCTCCTCGAGGGTTGGAGGATGGTAGACTGAGGCTTTGAGAGATTCGTCGGCAGCTTCGATGGCTCGTAAAATGTGTCTGATGGTAAAGCTAGGAGCATCAGGGATGTATCGAAGTCTCAGGATGGGGTTCTGAATGGTAGGCTCTTGGAAAATCCGAAGTCGACCTGGGGCAAGGCTCTTGAGAGTTGTGACGATTCGTTCTGGGCATCGCGAGCAAAATATGCCGTCGACGCGTACTTCGACCTCACGTTCATTAGCCGGCACCTTCTGCTCTTGTAGGTTGACAACTTGATCGATTGCAGCTTCGTACCCGAGATCCTCGATGGCATCGGCAATCTCCTGTGCTCGGTCTCCATCGGTGTATTCGATAGTTGCACTGTTAGAAACGAGGTTGACTGCGACCTTTGTGATCCAGGGATACTTTTCGATCTCCTGAGTGATTGTATTGACACAAACAGCACATGTCATGCCACCGATAGAGAGTGTGACTCGCCATGAAGGCGCAGGCTTCGTTTCTGTGACAACTTGCTGGAGAGGATAAGGTAGGGAAGAACGTCTTGTAGGGGTGTCGGACACGATGGAAGAGACTCGAACCAGCTCTCGCTTATCGTCAGATGGCGAGGCCCTTTCGGGAGTTTTATCGGATTTGCATGCTTCGCAATTCTCGAGATGAGCGGCGTGCGCTGCCTCTAGCGCCAGAGGTGATACCTGAGGGCGCCAGAAGTGAAAGAAAGAATCTAGCCAGCCATCGGAGTGTTCAGCGACACGGCTGCTTTCCCCATCGACTTGTGAGGTACGGTAAAGATCATTCGCCGATCTCGCGGTGGTGTTGAGGCCACTCACTTCGAAGCCAGCATCTTGGAGGACCCTTTGCATGCTGCCAACCGAAACGAATGAGTTTTCCTTGTGCTCTATTGTAACGACGGAGGTAACGAGGTTTGGAGAGACCCATAATACATTGTCGCCGAAGGTATCGTGTAAGAGGGAGCGGATCAAGGTGACACAAGTTGGGCAGTGGAGGTTGCCGAGTAGATAGGAAGTCGTGACAACGGAGTTTGTGGACGCCATTTTGGCGGTGTCTCACAGTCGAGCTGTGTGTGTGTGTGTGTGTGTTGTGATGAATTTATAGGTTGAGATGCGCTCAGTGATGTTTTGATTCACTTCGGCTGTTTGTTGTGTTTTGATGTCAAAGGGGACGAAAAGTTTATTATAAGTGAATATAGATGTGTTGTTGAAAGTTTCTAATTGCCTCGAGCCGCTTCCACGGCCGTTATTTAATACCATGGCGTCGTGGCCAAAAACCGCACAAATGTCGCAAATGATGACTCTATCGTCATGATCGTTTGTCACTAGTGCAATATTAATAATAACGATGGGCTTGTTGTTGTACCTTTTATTTGATCATGGTCATTTGAGGACCATTTTGAGTACTCGGTTAATAGGTGATAATATTGCAGGAGAAAAATATATTTTTGTTAGATTTTGTCCAACCTTTTTTGTTCAAAGCCAATACCCAGTATCGTCTGCACTTTCCTCTCGGTCGGCGCAAGGTGAGCGACCAGACGAGCAACATCCAGATCAAGATAACGGCAGGGGATAGCGGCCACTAAACTGAAACAGGCAAAGCGCCCTTGAGCGGTTTGTGCCTGCGTCAATTGTGCGTTGCCCATCAACTCTCACGATCCCATTCCAGATTGAATTGATTAGTCAAATTCTATGGCGCCGCATGCCAGACGCCACGTGCTTTTCTGGACAACACTTCTTGCCAATATCAAAGTCGAATAAAGGTCTATCATCATTCGTAACTGTACATCGCTAAGAAGATATGCTCTGCCAAGAGTACATCACCACTATGCATGGAACCCAAAGCGAGAAACTTCATCAGAGTTTTCTTCTGACTCAATCTACACCCGACGATGTCAAAAATACACGCCACAAGACAATAACTCTTCTGCCTGATCATGGACCTTTAAGCATGACCATAGGCAGAAAACTCTACTACTGTGACCAGAACTTGTCGTAAACAAGGTAGTCCATCAGAACCCGAACAGCAGAAACCAAACTACCTGTATTTAGCCAAGACTTTTTTCGCGAATCCCTCAGCCAAACAGGTGACGAAATATGGCCAGACCAGAGCTACCGGGTTAAAAAGAGCGCACATATGGATCTCAGTCGGTCGAGTCGACACATGGCATCTTCTCGTACCTGGCCAAAGCTCAAGTCAGCGCATTTCACTCAAGTCAACGGAAATCAGTAGGCATTGAGTTCCGGTTAGACATCGGGAGCGACCTAGTCAGGGCTTCGAGAGGATCCATTTGTCGGATATTTCCAGTATCAGGACTGCCGGTCTCCCCATGTTCCCCTTTTCCCGAGCCACCAAGGTTGTCGCTCAGGGGGGCATCTATTGCCGTTAGTTATGCACTAACGGACGCGAGCTTGTCGTAAGCTTAAAACCCTAATAAACAACGACTAACGTTCACCTTTTGACTACCTCTCCATAAGCTTTCTCCTCCACATGTCCGAGCCTGTCTCAATCACAGGAAATTGCGGAGAAGTTGCTGATTGTTAGTATTCCATTACGTACAGTACCAACTTGCCATCCCGGAAGGAACAAGAAGCCTTCCTGCGTTGCGGGGGATCCAATCAGCAACGTGATATCTTCTTGGCCTTCGTCTGGGGGAGGGGCAAAAAACAAAGGCAAGAGACGGCTATAAGCGGGCTGGTTGGTGGTTATTGAGAGTGTCAGCGACTTTGATCACTCGTCAGATTAACCCCAATACAAAGATCTCCAACTCTCCAACCATCCTCTCAGGGCTCCCCTTCCATCTATCTTCCAAGACTTTTCCAAGACTTCTCCAAGACTTTCCCACATGCCCTTTACGGAATGATCAGTTCCCAATCTCACTACTCGCCAAGCACGCTGACGCCCGCAGGCGAGATTGTGACGCCCAAACTTCAAAGCTTGTTCTGCATGCTCTCGTTCCTCTCGGAAATGTAAATGCTTCCAGGCTTTGTAGGTGTTCGTTATCATCGACACACATCTCGCAATGCGGGCATATGTTGCGGGAAAAAGCGCCATTTGGCCATTTGGTCATTTTCAAGTTGGCTGAGTGTGACGGCGAGTCAAGTACTCCTTCCCACCTCCTCTGCTCAGCGGGCAGAGGTGGATATTCAAACGTAATAACTTGATAGTCTGCGGGGTGGAAGCATGGCTGTTTTGAAGAATGTAGGATACCTATGCTATTTCCTCAACGTGAAATGGTGCGTTGGAGGACCGTGTCGAGTGTTGGCCGCAGGATCGCCCGGGCATCGAGCCGTAGAGGGATAGGCTCCAACACCCTTGGCCACTTCCAAATATCCCTCGTTGTGATGAATAGTACCGACTGTAGCGAAACGAGACGAGGCACCAGAATCCTAAGGGTTGCCGCGCTCCGTCATGGGGAAATTTCCCATTGCCGTATGCTGACCGAAACCCATGTCCCTCAAATCAGGTCAGCTATCCGGCGGCGACCCCCATATGTCGACATAAGGCGTGGTCGCCCTTCTGAGTAAGGTTCCAGAAACTTTTTTCTTTTTGGGGTTTGCACGGAAGTTACTCCAAACAGGCTGCTTAGCGCGTAGGATACAGATTACCTTTTTTCTACCGGCCGCCTCTGCAGTAGCTCGTTCGGAACCCGAGTCCGGTTACGCTGAGTCGCTTCATGCGGTAGTTGTGAGGATTGTCATGCCCGGTTATATCCTGACGCTGCCTGCAAAAAGTCCTCATCTGTAATTGCCATGCCTTGCAATGTACACCTTAATGCGAAAGAAAGGGCTGGAAGTCTTGACGTTAAACGACAAGATCGTTCCGAGGCAATGACGACATGGGTTCTCGATGGAACGTAGCAGTTGTGCGCGTGATGATTCAAGACACGGTCAGCCAAGAGAATGGGGCAGAAGAATATCCACAAGAAAGCCATCCACTTTGGTGGTGCGAGATATCATTCAACAGCCAGCCAAGGTGTCGTTATCTGGGCGAAGAATTAGCCGCCAGGTGAACAATCTCCCCACAGACTCAATAGGAGGAACCCCCAATTTTGGGTGCAAGGAAACGGTGCCGGGTTTAGCTCAGAATTCCGCCCACAGGGGGTAATAAGGACAGGCACAGGTACACTGAGACCCTTGACTTAACTCTTTCACCAGGTGGAGACGTCAATATCGCAAGCTTCTGGAGACCGCTGGTTCAGCGAGAGGAAACCTGTATGTGACTGTAGCATTCAGCAACCAGTGATCCCACCAGCCTCAAATACCCTCAAATTCCTCCCGTATGTGGGCAGGGATCCAATTGTGGTGTGTTCTTTGTCCAGGAGCTGCATGATGGTGAGACAAAGCATTTACTGCTCCGAGGTACGAGAATTGAACTGAACCACACTGCCAGATTAACAACCACACCAAGCCACCAAGTAATGCCGTTAGTCATCCTGCGCTTAAAGTGCAGCTAGTCCAGCAGCCTAAACACGCCACACTGTTCATCCTGCTCTGGTGTCTCGTCATTTGACGCGATGCCATCACATAGGATGAATTTGCCATAGACATGATGGCTATCATCAGCGACAACCATTCGAATCTGGCCCTTGATGCCTTATCTCTCATTGAGATACGCGGGAAGCTGACCATGTCTCGGTACTGTATTATCACTGTTGGTATTTCGTAAAACATGCAACTTCTTTGCATCCTCCGCGTGCTTGGCTAGATAACACAAACACTCATGCCCCGTCTGTGCAATCCCCATCTCAGCGGCGTGGGGCTCATCCCAGTAATGCATGGTACTCTGTCGTGTGTGGCGGCTTGGCTTGGGGAGAATGTACAACATGTTATGGGCTGGAATAGTGTCTCGACTTCTTGGCTCTCTTGGCTCTTCTTCTCAAACGACTCGTCCGCTTGCACTCTCTCTTGGCATCGTCGCCTCCTCGGGCAAATCCCAGCACTCAAGCAACGAGTGCTCCTTAGTCTTCTCCACATTGCCTGCCAACAAGTGACTCTTAGTCGGCTTATCCGAGCCACCAGGTTATCAGTAACAAGGAGTTGATGCTTGTCGTCTTGGCAATTGAGAAAGAATTTTGTAACGCTCACCTTCTCTTCTTAGCCAGGCCAAGCTTGAGCATTTCCTTCGATGTGTTGCATCTTTGCAGGTTCCGGCACGCGGTTTCCTAGCCACTCCATCCATACCCTGATGTAACTCTCTTGACGGAATCTCTTGGTGCTCCATAATACCTGCTCCCGTGTGGCCAGTTTGGCTTGGCGATGAGGAGCAGCGTGAGGTATAAAAGCTGAGGGATGCTCTTGAGTTTGCCTAGGAATTCCAGTATCAGTCCTTGCCTCCTCTTCCATCACTCGTCAAGCTCTTTAGCAACTCTCTCTTCTTCAAACTCAAGCCGAGCTTGCTGTTGTTGCAATGGCCACCAAGGAAGAGGTCAAGGACGTCTCTGAGGCACACCCAGTGCAGGTGCCCACCAACTCGAGCAATGACATTCCTCACGACCATGCCGAGGAAGTGATTATCAAGAAGCCCTGGTGGCATAGCTTCAAGGAGCCCGGTTCGGCTCTTCAAATCATCACAGCCGCCCTGCTCGCTATTGCAATCGGTGTAGTCGTCGCTACCCAAGTCGACAATATCCCTCCGGCCGTACCCGTCATCATCGGTATTATTGGCAACATGTGGCTGAGGGCCCTCAAGGCAGTTGGTAAGTTTCTGGGTTATATGGGCCAGCAACACTGACTTCGTTCAAGAGTCGGCCACTAACAAGTTGCAGTCCTTCCACTGATCGTTTGTTCCATGCTGCTCGCTGTGACCAGACTTCGAGAGATGTCTAACGGGGGTTCTCTTCTCGCTCGATGGACCGTCGGATACTATATCATCACCACGCTAGTCTCCATCACCCTTTCTTGCATCATGCAAGGCCTCGTCTGGTCCAAACAGTACTCGGAGGTGGGCGAGGACTCTCTCACTCTTGATGAAAGTAATAGCTCGCTGCCCGACACCTCTGAGCGTCCAATTCATAAGGTCGTGGAGGATATGTTCTTCTCTCTGATCCCCTCCAATGTGATTTCGGCTTTGGCCAACGATGAGCTGCTCGCCGTCATTATCACTGCCATAATCGTCGGATATCTTATCGAATCTCCTCGCTCGCCCATCGTTCGCGTCACTGAAGAGATCGAGCGCATGATCATGAAGATTATCACATTCCTCATCATGGTGGCCCCCATCGGTGTCTTCTTCCTAATCCTGCCCAACCTGATGAAGCTCGACATTGGTAAGATCGGCAAGAACTTGGGTCTTCTCATCGGTGGCACTCTGTCCACGATGCTCATCCACATATTGGTCATTGTGCCCCTCATCTTCTTCGCCTTCACCAGGATGAATGCCTATTCGTACTGGCTCAAGATCTCTCCTGCGTGGATCACTGCTTGGGGATCTGCTTCGTCCGCTGCCACTCTTCCGGTCACTCTTCGATGCGCCAAAGATCGTGGCATTCCTTCCACCATCTACAAGTTCTCTTGCCCCCTTGGTTGTCTGATTAACATGGACGGGTAAGTTCCTGTCTCAAATTCGTTTTCGTACTGCAAGACTAACCTGATGATAGTACCGCCATTTACCTCCCTGCCGCTGTTGTCTTCATGGCTGCGACCCAGGGCATCACTCTGAGCCCCGTCGACTATATCATTGTTGCTCTGCTATCAACCTTGGCCTCAATCGGTGTCTCTCCCATTCCTTCGGCTTCGCTTGTCCTTTCTATCATGATTGCCCGCTCTGTCAACGTCGAGCTTACCGGAATGTATGCTGTCATCGTTGCTATTGACTGGTTCCTGGACCGCTTCCGAACCGCCGTCAACGTTTCTGGCGATTTGTTCGCATCCATGATCATCTACAAGATGACCAAAATTGAGGACCCGCCCGAGATGGTCGAGCAGAATGCCCGGGAGGCTGATGAGAGTGAGAAGGATGCCTCCAACAAGGTTTAGAGATGACTCATGTATGGAGAAGTTGTAGTTGGCGTTATAGCGTTGTTATTTGAAATACCTACCTTGGCTGAATTGAATAGTTGAGAGGAAGAAGAATCAATCGCGGTTATTGAAATGAGTAATGATTTGATTGAGCGCTGATGATTGTGAGTAACAAGGTTGATGATTCAGGCCAAGAATATGTCGTCCATGTTACGTGGGGAAGGAAGGCGCTTGGCAAAGGAGAAGCATGCTGTAAGCGCTTTCAAAGCTCTATAAAAAGCTTGGAAGACAAATACAAATACTGAATAAGGATAGGCGTAGGCTCTTTAGGCCATATGTTTAGTGGATATATTTAATATTGAGAGAGTGGTGGCATAAAATAAGACATGCCAAAATGGAGGCAAAAAGAATAAAGAAGGACAAAGTCTTGGCTCGCAAACACAAGATATATAAGGGAGACCAACGCTTGACGCGCCTAGTCTAATCTAGGTAGGTAATAAAGCCGGCCGTTATCTTAAATCATCTCGTTCCCTCCCTGTTGCTTCTAGACCTTCTGGGCCCTCAACTAAAACGAGGCGCAGCCATGTAGAGATGGATGTCAAGTACAGGTACACCTACACCTAACTAATGCGATATTAATAAATGTAGAAAGAATGTTCAACCCATATAGTTAGACCAAGGCCAATTGCTCGTTTATATAGAGGCCCTTCAGTCTTGATACAACCTTTGAAACGCCACATTCTCCAATATCCTCGAACCATTTAAACTGAAAATACCATTTCCTCCAAGCTCTAACTGTTTGTCATACTTGCCCATCGCCATCTCCATCAAAAAGGGCCCAAGCCTTTCCGTTGGGCTATGTAAAGGTTGTAGTACTGTTCGCATGAGTGGCCCCATGAAAAAGTTCATCGTGTTGTAAAATACGCCTGGGTTGGGAATATGTGATTTAATGGCTTCGTGGTGGGTGGGATCAACGCCGGCAGGACGTACAGCTTCGGTGTGAAACTGGGGTGTGCGCAGCTCAGATAATGCCCTCTCCGTTTCTCCCTTGACACGCGCGAAGAATGGGGTAAATGAGGTCGGTTCAAGCGTCGCTCCATGAGCAGAAACGTATATAAAGCGGAAAGGTTCGTCGGCGGGCGATAATCTGGACAATGCTTTGGCTGCAGCAAGAGGGAAATCTTTGGTAATGGTGATATATTCCCTGTTACGAGGTTGTCAGCTCACAAAAATTCATGTCAATGGCTAGGTATAGAGTGTTGACGAACTCCTTTGTCACCTTCAGCTGGCTAATCCCCAACGCCCAGACCACTCCATTGGCGCCTTGTAACTGGTCGAGGACTTGTTGCTCGTACTTTGTGAAGTCTTGGTGAGTGATAACATTGACTCGCGAGTCGCCTGCCGCCATGGGCACTGGTCTTCGGCTCAGTATTGAAATCTTGGTGATGTCTTTCGATTTGAGCATGGCATCCAGAACGCTGGCGCCAACGAGGCCAGTAGCCCCAGTGAGTATGAGATGCATGGCCTTTGATATGTATTTAGAGAGTATCGTGGGAAATCAGTTATGAAATTAAAAAAAGAACTGAGTTGCGCAGAGTTGAGATATAAAACTCGGAACTGTGGCCGCTTAAGATGATGTACTAAGGTGGATGTCTTCACGAGTGCTGACAAGCCCCTGATATAGACACTTCCACATAATCTCACTTTGACTTATAATTATGATAAGGTCGGAATCATGATCTATCTCCATAGCGGGTCCCGGATTTAGTATATTTAAGTCCGCCTTTCCGCATAACTTGTGAGCTTCTCCGCTCAGGCATCCGTAAACGAGCCAAGGCCCTCGGAGTTAGAATAGTACAGGCCACAGGGGTCTGTTTTGTTAGTTTTTTACTTACTGAGTACCTACTATGTCATAGATATTATATAGACACATAAGTACCGTACTATCTGTGTGGTAGCCAGTATAGCTTGACGGCTCCAATTAGGTCGTGGAATATCGTCATCTAGCCAGTCGGGAAAGCGATGTGGTAGGAACGTCGCAGAACTAACAAAACAGACCCCTGTGGCCTGTACTAGTAAGCATAACATGTCTCTGGAAGAATTTTGCCCTGGGTATCCCGACTTTGTCATATCCTCCAACTGTCTTCTCTCGAGTAAAAGTTAAATGTATTTAAGATCCAAGGAGGGGTAGAACATGCAGCTCTGGCGTTGCTCTAACGCGAACTGGTATAGTGCCCGCTACCTCCACTTTTCCGTGTAAGCTTCTGGACAGATGAAGGAAGTATCGATTGAGAATTGCACCCTCAAGACAGCGCAGACTTATCAGATTGAGGGCATCTATTTACACACATATATAATACTGCTTAGCTCCTGTTGTTGCTAACTAGACGTTAAGTCCTTTATATCTTATCATTCACACTGAATTACAACGTAGTCTGTCCTATGAGAAGAAAGCGTCACATGTATTAGGCGTTCGTTTCTGATATCTACAATGCGGAAAATTAAACATGTCGAATCAGTGTTATAAGATATAGACAGTTGCTCTGGCTAACATATTACACTGTACTGCTTTCTAAACACAGGGAGTTCCATAGGCGGGATTTTAAATCCGTGAGTGGCTATTAAGATATTTCATTTACGGCTAAAATGGCTAAGTGATAGTATTTCTAACAAAACTGGAAGCAGCATTCTAATTCTCCAAACCTACAGAATAGCCCAGAGGCTAGGCAGAAATGGTAGAAGATGAACTAACTGTGGTAGAGCAATGGGTTAACGGGGAGCAACAGTGAGTCGGAACCAACTAACAACTGAAAGACGCTCTTTCTGAAGCTACATGACCATGAAAACACAATGAGAACAGATGTGGCACATCTTTTGCCATGCCGCATTTCTTGGTGCGCTCCAGGCGTCCAGGTGAGAGTTTTCTTCCAGCTTTAGTCGTGCGCAAGCAAGTAAACTACTACTCGATCAATCCCATAGCACTGAGCATATACATAGACAATCTGATACAGATCCTTGGGATCCTTGGTACCCTCGTCGGTTATTAAATCTCGTCAAATTCAAGTTCTTTATCATAGCGATTCAAGTTAAGGCCATCAATAGGCTGCTCCAAGGTACCCACATGGGAGTTCCACTCAGGATGTGGTAATTCCTTTGAGGCCTTTACCGGCGAGGCCCTGTTAGAATTTAGACTAAGTCAGCTGTTTCCCAGGTCCTGAGCCTATGTTATTCATCTTTGACTTTATCTTCACACGGTCTCGGCGGTGTGGAAGGATCTAGCCTTGTTAGAGACGCAGCGTCTGAGTTTGGTGGCTCCAGTAGAGTAGCAATGGGGGCTCGCATTGTTGGTGAAATAAACGTCTCCGAGGTCATTGGAATGCTTCTTGGGGCTGGCAGCGTTCGGACCAATGCCCCCGGCAGGGTTTAAGGACGCCGCTAATGCCAGGCCGAGCCTTGGTTCTGCTGACCTTGCCCGGGTTTTCAAGGAGTTTGCTTTGGTATTCCCCTTTCGGTTCTCTAAAGCATTAGCCTTTTCTCAAAGGACAACTATAAGTAACCAAAATGCACTAGGATTTCCCGACACAGCGGATAATGATCTGCGCGTTATCCATTCTATCTAGCATCTTACACGTTCTGATCATGTTACAGGAGACAGAGCACCGCTACGAAGGAAATTAACGATCAAATATTTAAGCCGAAAGCTCTAAATAGTAGTTACTGATATTGGTAAACGATTGAATCGAAATCTAAGTATGCAGAAACAAATTGCTATCCTCTATATGCCTGTTATCATTCCCAAACGCCTTGCTTTATCATTTTCCTCTCGCCCGCAGTCCCTCTTTAGTTGAAATCAGGCTAAGTGAACATTGAGAATCATTTGCTTTGAGCAAAGTTGTTGTTGTTGGCGATCATATTTGGTGAACCTCGGCGGTTGCCGACAACCTTCTTGGTAGTGGAATATTTCTTGATGTAGTTCGTCGTAGTGTCAACGCCAACAATGCCATATACTGACTGCGCATACAGCACGAGACCAGAGACGTGAGGAGTAGCCATTGAGGTACCACTCTCCACGTAAGTGCCCGTGTCGCTAAGGTACGAGGCAGAGATAACATCAACACCGGGGGCCATGAGGTCGACACAGCTGCCATAGTTAGACCAGCTAGGGATCTTCCAGGTTCTGTCAATGGCACCCACGGTGATAGCTTGAGGGGCAGAAGCAGGAGATGTTAGCTTAGCAGATGTTCCTTGGTTTCCAGCGGCGACCACGAAGATAACTCCCGACTTGGCAGCGTTCTTGATAATGTCGTTGAGGGCGCCAGAGACACCGTCGACGCCAAGAGAAAGGTTGATCACGGAGAATTCTTGCCTCTTCTTCTTGATGATATCGTTGACGGCCCACTCAATACCATTGAGAATGACCGACAGATCGGCAGAGTCGCCCTGGAAAACCTTGACGGAAATGATCTTGGCATTCTTTGCAACGCCGAAGGTCTTGCCAGCGATGGTTCCAGAGACATGAGTACCGTGACCCAGTCGATCAACGTAGTCCTTTCGGAAAGCTGTCCAACCGTTCTTAGCACGGCCTTGGAATTCCTTGTGAGTGATGCGCACGCCACTATCAACAACGTAGGCGAACGAGTCGGAACCGCCCTGCTTCTGGTAGAGATAGTTGTTGTAGCCCATGTTGCGGTGTGAGATAGTTCCGAGGCCCCATGTGCTGCGCGTCTGGTTGACTGCGCTCCTTTTTTCAAGTTGATCGTTGCCATCCTCATCTTCGTTATCATCAGGGCCCTGGTCTCCCCCTGGTGTTTGCACTGGTTGTTCTGGTTCCACAGGTTGTTCTTCACGCTTGTTTGGGTTCCACGTCAACTTGACTCTACGGTCAGGCTCAACACGGGCAACCTAGTTTCTTTATTAGACGACATGTACTTTCTCCATCAATTTGTCTGTCTTACCTCAGGACTGTTCTTAATCTGCTTGACTGTTTCATCGTCGAATGTACCAGAATAACCGCGAAAGCCAGCCTCGGTCTTAAATGTCTTCTCAAGGCCATTGTCGCCATCACGCTTCTCGAGACTTCGCTTATGAACATCGCCAACCCAGTTCAAATGAGCCTTGACTGCGGGTGCCTTGATCTCAGACTTGAGGGTAATGATATAGCTGCCAGGGATAGTGCTGTCGACGTCGGAAGAAGTTGTGGGAGCTGCTAGAGTATAGCCAATGAGCGTGGTTGCAATAACTGCGAAACTCTTGAATTGAACCATGGTTCAAATGATCGTGTTGAAATGAATAGAAGGAGAGACAAGAGGTGAGAAGTGAGATGTATTGATAATGAATGTGAGTGATGATTGTGGAACAAGAAGCGAGTTCAACTCCAGACGTTCTTGTTTCAGACTTAAATAGAGACCAGGAACTACGCCAGAAGCCTCTTCTTTGGTAGACCATGATTCGAATGCCATCATACCAGGTTTACGAACGAGACCCTCGAGAGGCGTCATTGCCATGACCAGCTCTACGGTTAAGGAAACGCCTCGTCGTAGTCAAATACCGGATCTCCCGCCACATGGACCACTTTTGACGCAGGAACATCGCATCCAGGGGCTAGAGAATGGAGGCGCCGCGTGGCCATAGCTCTAGACAGGCAAACATTAACGGGTGGTCAGTTTCCTGTATGAGTAATCTGAGCTTTATGGAACCACGAGATGATCGTGGGGACCAGGTTGCTAAACTCAGATAAGGCTAGCTGGCACATTCCTCGATGTACGGAATCGGAGCTCTGATGACGATCCAGCCCATGAATCTTCAAGTGGCGGTTCGGTTCATGAACTACCTATGTGAAGTTGCGTGGCTTCCACCTGGCCGCGAGAAGTTGTATCCTGATAGTGGCCAATGAGGTCTGAGGATATAACCCGGAAATGGTATAACTTCCCACAGTTTGGTCCAGACATTCAAGCCGCATTCCTCTCTATACAGACCAGGCTCGAACTAACTCCTGGACTAAAAACCTCCGGATACTCCACAATTGGAACCCGGAATGGAGCTGACGCTGCCGATAATCCTCGTAGGTTTAAATAAGAGTGTTCTAGCGCCTAAACTGGTATTCCAATTATCGATAAATTCTATGTGCCAAGTTGCCAACTGCCACGGGACGTATTTGAACTTTTGAGGATTAGAGTTGGCCCGTCAGTGTAGTTTTCCATATCATAGTTTGCCTCTCGCGCAATGCAAATAGTTTCCGAGTGCCAAGATTGAGTTCGTGGCAGGCAGTTTGCTTGAATGTCGGAGGAACCGACCCTGGAGAACCAGCATTTCGGTATTTGCCACTGCTAGCTCAGTACTCAAATTCAAATTCTGCCAGGAATATTCCAGACGTTTTCTGCTTTCATCATGAGCACGTCATGAATCAACCGGGCATATCCTCCAACACTAACCTATCCTCCATGGTAGATGAGAGACAGTCTTGGAAACATAGACTTCGCAATGAGCAATGGCACTCAAACACAGACATAGAGTGCCAAGTCATGAAAAGCAATCCAGTGGCAAATACTATTCGATTCAGAATAAGACTCTAGATTTCGCCAAGAGTGCTGTAATATGAAAACTTGAGCATAATCTATAGATCTTTTAGCTTGTCAGCGTTCCTTAAAGATGGGACAAAAAAAGCGCAAGCATATCTGACTTGGCAAATTCCAGCTAGCTATAAATGGCAAACAGTTCCCAAAGGTGTAATATGAACCATTATCGAGTCAATTATCATGTAGTGAGTGGATGCTTAGGCCAGTTACGGGTAGGGTAGATTGACTGTATGCTGGTCACTCCTCGTGTGTAGGGCAACATTTGAAATTCGTCATGAAATAACTTGACTGTTCGATATGTGAATATTTTGCCCAGGAATTGTATTCTTGGTTCTTTAGATAGGTCACACATTCCTCCTTTTAAGTGTTGTCGTCCCTCACTAGGTACCCGGAGGTCATAGAGCGTCATCATATGTCAATCCTGCAAGACACATATCACAGAGTCTACGTGCCTGTAATAACCACAGCTTTATAAAAGATAGAACTTGGATATTTTATGACTGGAGTATCGACAGTAGAACGACAATATGACCAATTTCAAATTTGTTACCTCTGCTCCAATGAGTGATACTGGCAAGTTGAGCGAAACGGATGATATACGTCAGTGGTTAATACCAACAAGTGAATCACGTTAATACAATTTGAACCTTTTACCCGAGTTGGATCTCAAGGCATTCAATGCTTTAAGCTATGGAGGTTTGGAAGTTTGGAAGTTCATGAAACTAGGTCGATAGATTTGGAGATGTGGGTGACTGGTCTGTCTAAGATTCTAATTAGGTATCTATTCTAAAGGTTCACTGTAACTGGTAATGCAGCCTGTGTTTAACCCCAGCTCCTTTCAGAGTTACTATCTCTCAGCTCCCAAATATTTTATATTGGCAATACGAAAAGGCGTAGCATTCATTGGTTCTTGATACTCAACTCTTCGGTATTGCTTCCGATGCTTAGTAAAGACGGCAACCGATTGCGACACCGCCGAGTGCCGGTCGGGCCATCGGGGGCGCTAGAAAAAAAGTTGTCCCCGGCAGGAGGGATCGGAATTTCGGGGTCTCCATTTGGGACCAGACTTTGATGTGGGGTATCGAATAAAACGTTGACCATACAACAGCATGATCAGTGTTGTCAGTTGCCGCTGGCCTTTTTGTCATCCCACTTTCCCATCTTGCGACATCGAAGTCCTTTCCGAAGTCGGCCTAGTTCAATTGCGTGATTCTGTCGAAGCATCAACAATTCTCAAGACCGAGCAAGATCCGTCAAGTCAAGGCCAGCGACAGGGGGAAAATAGAGCAATCAGCGCCATGGCTTTCGTTACGGTTACAATCCCGACCCCGTTGAGTCGCCTCTTGAAGGGTTCTTCTTATTTGACTCCGCCCCTTCTTCTCCTCTCTCTTCTTCAGTCTTCATCACCCTGAAAGCATCTCATATCGCTTCAGAGCCAGCGACTTGAGTTTCAGTCGGTAGACCATCTTTTTGACTTTAAAGTATAAAGTCAACCGCGGGGTTTTGTTCTTTCTCTTAATTGACTCTCAGGACTCCCAAGATGCCTCACCAGGAGTCGGCCCCCGTGGCCAAGACCAACTCGGCAGACTTCACCAAGCTGTCTTCCAGCCTCCCTTTCGGCCAGCAGGTTCCTCTATCATCCATCTCCGGTCCTACATATGTGACCGCGCAACTGCTCGTTCAGCAGATCGCCTACAAGTTGTCCGATAAGATCTTTTCTTACTCTCCCGAGACCTTCGACCTCGATGTCGCTCTCAAGGAATGGGCCTCCAAGAACGAGAAGAACATCCACGGATACTCCACCGAAGTTCTGCCTCTCCAGACTCGAATTGGCGCTGGTGCTCTCGCTCTCGGTTACATCTTCTCTCCCGACTTTGATGTTTCTAAGCGTCACATCCCTCAGTCTCTGGTTGCGCCCTCAGGCAGCCTCCAGCAACTGCGCGGAACTCTCGATCAGCTCTCCCTTCTCTATGGCGTCTCCAGCCCCTTCGTTGCCCACGTCGCCGCTCTCGACTACTCTGACAGCAAGGGCCTGATCTCCAACTACGACACTGCTCTTCGTCTTGCTGAGGACCTCGGCCTTGGACTGGTTGCCAGCACTTCCACCTATGAGGCTCAGCACATGTCCATCTTTGCCACCCTCCTGGCTACTCTTCTGCCCACTCTTCATATCTACGATGGTGTCCGCGTTGCTCGCGAGACTCTCCGTGTCGTTGATGCTTTGAGTGAGAACGGCGTTGCCGACCTATACAGCAAGCTCTCTGCTGAGGCTGGCAAACTCAACACCCGCCTTGACACCGCTGGCAAGGTTGTTGAGCTCCTCAAGCTCTTCAATGATGAGCTCGGTACTGTCTATGAGCCTTTCGAGTATCACGGCCACGAGACACCCGACGTTGTTCTCGTTGCCTTTGGCAGCGTTGAGTCCCAGGTCGCTAAGGAGGTTCTGGCCAAGATCTCTGCTGATGGCGCCAAAGTTGGTGTTATCAACGTGCGAATTTACCGCCCCTTCATTGAGGAGGCTTTCATCAAGGCCATCCCTGCTTCTGCTCGCACCATTGCCGTTCTCGGACAGGTCAAGGACGAGCTCGCCGTTGAGGATGAAGCTACCCAGTCCGCCCTCTACAGCGATGTCCTGACTGCTGTCACTTTCTCTGGCAAGTTTGATAACGAGCCCGAGGTTCTGGACATCAAGTACACCCCTGCTCAGACTCTCACTCCTCAGGGTCTGGTCAACACTCTTCACAAGATCTTCAACAACGACGGTGAGGCGAAGAAGCTGCCTTCTCTCGTCCAGGCTCAGCAGTTCACCTTCTGGGACCTTGACAGCTCTCCTGCGCTCAACTCCCCCAGCGTTATTGGCAATCTCCTCTCCAAGGAGTCCACCTCCAACATCTACGTCAACGAGATCTTTGACAACCTCACACAAGGTGGTATCGTCCGCAGTGACCTCAGAGCCTCCAAGAAGGCTCTCGAGGCTCCCTACGATATCGACGACGCCAACACTATTGTTGTCGGCGATGAGAAGATCCTTAAGGAGGTCGATGTCCTTAAGGGTCTCTCTGATGGTGGCAAGGTCATTGTCAAGCTTTCCAACTTCAAGGATGACGAGGTTGAGAAGCGTCTCCCTGTTGCTTTCCGAAAGGGACTTCAGGAGAAGACTGCCGAGCTTTTCATCCTTGACTCTTCCTACTCCCCTGCTTTCGAGAAGGACCCTCTCTTCTCCAAGCTGCTCCTCGAGTTGTCCTTCTTGAAGGTTGCTCTTCCTGACTATGCTCCTCAGGAGATTGCTAAGCACATCCTTGCTGAGGGTCATGCTCCTACTCTGGAGGAGTCTATCGACGCTATCAGCCTCTGCCTGCGCCAATTCGAGGTTCCCGCCACCTGGGCCGAGGTTGAGGCTGACTTTGTTGACCCCAACCTTCCCGCTACCATCCACAGCAACAGCTTTGTCGTCCACGATAAGGAGGAGGCTGAGGAGACCCTTGCGCTCCGTGACTGGCAGGCGGCTGCCAAGTCCCTTGCTTTCAAGGAGGCTTATGGCACCAAGAACGTTTTGCGACCCGAGTTGTCTGTCAAGACCTCCACCATCACCGTCAAGGAGAACCGTCGCCTTACTCCTCAGGATTATGACCGTAACATCTTCCACATCGAGTTCGATCTTGGTGACTCTGGCCTCACCTACAAGATTGGTGAAGCTCTGGGCATCCACGCCGAGAACGACGAGGAAGAGGTCAACCAGTTCATCGAGTTCTACGGCCTCAACCCTGCTGAGCTCGTCCAGGTTCCTGCCCGTGAGGACCCTGCTCTGCTTGAGACTCGCACTGTTTTCCAGGCCCTCGTCCAAAATGTCGACATCCTTGGCAAGCCTCCAAAGCGCTTCTACGAGGCCCTTGCTGAGTTTGCTACCGATGAGACTGAGAAGCAGAAGCTCGAGGCTCTCGCCAGCTCTACTGGTGCTGAGGAGCTGAAGCGCCGCACTGAGGTCGACACCGCTACCTACGTCGATATTCTCGAGGAGTTCAAGTCAGCTCGCCCCAGCTTCCACGACCTTGTCAAGATTGTCAGCCCTGCCAAGCGCCGAGAGTACTCTATCGCCTCTGCTCAGGCCGTCACTCCCAACTCGGTTTCTCTGATGATTGTCGTCGTTGACTGGGTTGACCCTCGTGGCCGTACTCGTTACGGCCATGCTACCCGCTACCTCAGCCGTCTGCCAGTCGGCGCTAAGGTCACTGCCTCGGTCAAGCCTTCCGTTATGAAGCTCCCTACCAAGGACACTGCTCCTCTCATCATGGCTGGTCTCGGAACGGGTCTCGCTCCCTTCCGTGCCTTTGTCCAGTACCGTGCTATGCAGAAGGCTCAGGGCAAGGAGATCGGTTCCATCCTCCTGTACCTCGGTTCTCGTCACCAGCGTGAGGAGTACCTCTACGGCGAGGAATGGGAAGCCTACCTGGCTGCCGGAGTCGTCACTCTTATCGGCTCTGCCTTCTCTCGTGACCAGCCTCAGAAGATTTACATCCAGGACCGTATGCGCCAGACTCTCAAGGAGATTGCCAAGGCCTACGTCCAGGACGAGGGCAGCTTCTACCTGTGCGGTCCTACCTGGCCTGTGCCTGACGTGACCAAGGTCCTCGAGGAGGCTATCGCCCATGAGGCCAAGGCTGCTGGCAAGAAGATCGATCCTCGCAAGGAGATTGAGAAGCTCAAGGAGGAGGGACGATACGTCCTCGAGGTTTACTAGACGATGTATGCAGTTTTTATGATATATGCCCAAAATGGTGCTTAGGATAGTATAGAAAGCATTGAAGCGTTTGAATTCAACTATACAATTTGATCATTCACATCACATCTACCTGCTTCACGGTGATCTTGACAACTATCATAACTATGAACCGTATCTTCCATTCAGCTAGGGATAGGTCTTACTGTGAAGGACTTTGGTTGCCATATTCATATCAAGAGCATGAGCACGTTTACAGTCGTTGATCAAGACTGGCATTTCCCAACTACTTTCCTCGAAGGTCTCTGGCCTCGATCCTTGGCAACTGTTGAAGCCTGACCGTCACCTCTTAGGCTCAGCACTGCCTATCCCAATCTCAGCTGATTCGCCAACCTCTTCTAATCTCGTCTCTCGGCCCATGATCAAAGCATCGGACGTTTACGCGCGCGACTACCGGTAAATCTTCAAATTGTTACCCGCCTTAACAATAATCCCAAATCGTTGCCCAACCTCGAGATTATCTCGTGTGGCAGAGGTGTTCTAGACCACGAGCGAAAAGCAAATATCACGTTGATGAAACCGACTAGCGACCAAAGAAGACAGGTTACCCGCCGCGGTGAGAACAAATGTGGAAATCCGAAGCATTCTTTTCTTTTGTCTCTGGAAGCGACATTTGCAGATCCTTTTGGGCATCAACCCTAGCAAGTGCGCGCAAATGGTCCCTCAGCGGCTCAGCCCAACCGGTGAGTGCCCAATATTGCTCACGCGAAGGGATATAATTTTTTAGAAAAGGAGAGGCCGCGGAGATGAATCACTGGGTATCGAGATCAGTTGCATGGGTTTTGTGCTGAAAAGAGTTATCCGGGTTTTAGAGGCTGACGGTCGATCCTTTGGGGTTTGAGCGATCGGTCAAGGTGTAAGCGAACCGATGATAGCCATATGGCATGCCTCAATGCCGAGATGGCATTGGATCTTGATATGATGGAATGGTCTCATGATGATATCGGCAGTGCTCTGAATGGCCTCTTCCATATCTCAACAAAGTTTAATACCAATATTCATCCAAACAGCTGGGAATGAAATGGATCATTCAGCAGCTACGATAATGCACGTGGTAAACATCCATGCACCAAAGTCAGATTAAGTATGTGATCAGTCAGCTCTATCTATCTTGATATCGTACAGTGGCCTATCGCTTGTGGTTGTTCGGGGCCCAACTCCTGTGTATTCTATATCTTGCAGCTCTACCATGCCCCTCAGAAATCATCAAATGAGGCAAAAATAAAGCTCTGATGCCCCGTACTGGAATCGAACCAGTGATCTTATCATGTCGTGATGAGTTACTAGTGATACGCTTTACCACTGAGCCAACGGGGCTTGTTGAGAACTTGTTGAAGCAATGTGCGTTTTCGCGATTCATGTTGATAGCATAATAGAGAGAGTTGAGCAGTGTTGCCTTGCTCATAGAATTGTCTGTTTTCTCTGGAGGTACAAATTGGACATAGTTATTGATATTAATTCCAATAAATATATGCTTTCGCGTGTTATGGATCGCTGAAGTTTCAGTGTCAGGTTGCCAACATGTCAAAGAATACAATAGAGCTCGTGCCTTGAAAGAAAATGCAAACATAATATCACCTAGAATTGAAAAATATCTCTTAGTTTACTTGAGGTCTTGCCAAGTATTCCTAAGTTAGTTTTCAACTCTGAGGACAACAACAGGCAATTAAACCCAGTTACACGATTTGCTGGAGATATTAAAGTTGATTAGGAGAGAGCAAGCGTTTAACCAGATACCTGGGTAGCAGAAATAACACAAGGCTTTACATAGACATGATCTCTGGATGGTGTTTGCTTTAGGTATGGTCGCAAAAAGAAGACCAGAAGAGCAAAAGAATGAGATGCGATGCATCTCCCCCGGGAAGGCTCGAACTTCCGATCTCCCGATTGTCTATGAATAACAGTCGGACGCTTTAGCCAACTAAGCCACAGGGGACAAGCTGGTTGATAAGAGGCATGACAGTATTAGTCATTATGTGCATTTACTGAACTCTCGTGGAAGCCTCTACACTGTAGTTTACTGAAGTTGTGTACAGTTTAGTATACACCATTTATTACAACAGTTCTCCTTTCAGTCTTAATGCCTATACAAGTTAAGTATAATATAGCTTACAAATAAGCTCTGTAAGAGTCACCACGTATTGTGTATGTTTGTATTATGATAAACTATAACTTGGTAATCCAATACAGTGTCCTTCCCTAGGTAGCCCATGATTTATGGAAACTACCCTATTCTCATTTAGGTGGTTGATTATCAACTCCATTTCCAAGCCCAAGTACCAGTACCGGTACCGGGCACCGTCCACACGGTACGATCCCCTCATCGATCTTTGACGATCAAGATCAAATCTCAAAGTTCCAAGATGATGATCTGATCTGAACCTGATTCCATTTGCCCCCGATTTCGGCCCTAGGATAGAACGCCAACGCGCATGAACCCATCACCGTTAGTTTGCGGTGACGAACGCCAAAAAGCAAACATTATTAGCTTCACTTTTACCCTGCCCTGGCCCAGTTTGTCATTCGCCAAGGGCGAAAAAAAGCAATAAGAATAGCAAAATTTTTTGCTCCCCCCTCTTCGCCAAGGTGGCTGTTCAGATAGGAGGGATCTTCAGATGAGGCTACTGCGAGGAGCTGAAAATAGGAGAGAGCAGAGTCCAAAGCAAGATCTCATAGAAGCACAATGCAGATGGCCATCGTATACACTTGCACACTGTATATATGCGTGATGTGTTTTCGTCACAAAAAGATCGACGACATGGGTATCTTACGTGTAGGTACTGTACTCCTGAATTGGAACCGATGACTCATACAAGGCTGTCAAAAAGATCGACAAGACGGTTCGAGAATGCCGTTTAATGAAGCTGCGACGATCTCTCAGCCGTTGCGTCCAGAGTTGTTATTGTCAAACTGCAATTTTTCACATTTTGTTTCATGACATAACATACACGTACTTTCTGCATCATGTATAGGAAATAATTTAATTTAGTTGACAGGTTATATTGGATTGACTCAGTACAGCTGAAGCCACAAGGTAGCTCATCGCGATGCCATATCCACAGCGACAACACGCCCCCATATCAATAGTCCAGACCTACCTCTACCTCCCAGCTGCAGGGAGACAAGAAGCCATGGCCACCAAAAAAAAAAGAAGGAAAATAGACCATGCCAAGTGCTTCCATCTGCAAGTTAGATATTCATTCGTCCATGTATGCATGTCTCGTCTCTCATTTCATTCTCTGTCTCAACCTATCGAGATACGTATATATACGGCCTTGAGAGCCAAGTCAAGTTTGCAGACCGGTATGGAGATCTCATGATGCATATCTTGGCGCAAACATACCACACTGGTCGGGAATTAAGATACCCGGCCTTCCTCCAATCGCTAGCGATAGAGGAATAAGGATTTCAAGAGACAAGTCAGGAAAAATGCAAGGGCTGATTCGAGAGTTGACATATCAGATAAGGCAAGATAAATTGAATCTTTCGTAGTCTCAACCGAGCCGTACGACAATCTCCTAATATCATCATCTACCCGTAACTCTGTTGGCTTCACCTTGCCATGTATGTTGTCTCTTTACTCGCCATGCCGCTAGGAGCGCATCCTCCGACAGCCTTGTTTCTAGTTCCAGGACAAGGCTTGAACTTTTGAAGTGAGGCCCTCGTAGGATCAATTCTTCAGGGATTCAAACTCTCTTCTCCACAGCCATCGTAATCGCATCAGCCTGCCTGGTCAGGCCCAGAGAGGTCAAAGCGAGATCTGCAATACCCCTGCTTCATCTCTGCCTCCCTGAGCATGAACTAAACCCGCAATGCCATCTCATCTGCTCAACACCTTGTTATCTAGATACGATCATACGATTTAGATGTTAGATCCGGGCAGACCGCCCTATCTTTGAGGGGCTTGCAGTTACAGTTGCATCACAGCAGTAGTATATGCAATGCACTGCTATGCATAGAGCAGTCGTAGCATCAAGGTGAGAAGAATCAGTGAGGCAAGAGAAAGGGCCCTGTTTCCAGCCCAAGTCTGTGCTTTAATTAGTCTGGCCCTTGGATCGGTATCATGTCTCCCGCTAACCGAACAGTCCTGACAGGGATCATCAACTACCGATACAAGGGATTGACTAGTATAGTGGCTGGGGGTGTTCCTCGTATGGGACCCTGGACTCTCTTTGACGTCCTTGTGATCCAATTCTATGTATGTATCCGTATGAGACGATGTGATCAAGAAGGAGCATGCACTATTGCCATGCCATGTATCCGTACTACATACACTACGTGGTAGTGTTCTCTCACCTGCTCCTGACACGGATATATGCCAAGTTTATGTGCCGTAGTATGGGTCGTCATCCTGTCACATATCACTAAACCCCATTAATATTCTCCGGCCAGACCAGAACAAATCACAATTATCCTTTCTGGAAACGGGAGCCGGAAGACTGGCCGAGAGAGAAAATGTCTGAAATCGAGCGGTTGCATAATGTGTAATTGAAAAAGAAAACCTGTTGGCTACCTCTTAAATGCCAATGCCAATGCTAATCAAATATATGTGTTCCTCGTACTTCACACCGTTTTTAACCCCCATGTGTTTGAGAATGCTGACCGTATATAACACAACACAATATCCATGCCTGGAAAAGCAACGAGACGCCGAATGGACGAATGAAATGAGACACTCAAACATGAATGTGACAACAAAACTCAAAAGGCAATGCAATGCAGAATATGATATGTTATGATATGTCTAGTTAATTACAACATGAGAAAGCAGAACCAAAACGAGGCGGAACAACAGAAAGCAGGGAGAGAAGAAAGAAATGCAGAAGAAGAAAAAAGCTGAAAAAGAAAAGAAAAGAAAAGAAAAACACCCCATGGATATCGCAATGAAACAAATCAGCTCAAAAGCCACCGCATACTCCATATCCCTCATGAGATTTCTTCCCAGTTTGTATCCGTTCATGCCCATGCTCGAAGAAAGCAAAGCCTAAAATAGTGAGAACCAAAGGGGCCATTGATAGCCATAGCTTAAGTGAAGGACTGCCAAACTCTGAGCGCCTGTCATCCATCGCCAGCCGTCATTCCCAGGTTGCTGGTTTAGCTGGCAACTCTGTCCGCCGTAGCGTAGCAGAGTGATAGCGATACGGCTGTCGACTGCTGGGGGTTTCAAACTTTGGCGCCGATCCAATGCTAGACATGGGGTAATCCATCGCTCGTCTCACCCATGTCGCGACCATGACCTGACCCCTAACCCTCAACATCGATCCCTGCCCCTCTGGTCAAGACCCCTGTCACTGGCGCTGTCACTGACCCCGTTGGTTGGGTTGGGTTGATCTTGGTTTCGATCCCTCCCCCCACATCCTCGGGGGGTTCCAACGCCATAGGTAGGTCTTGGCTGTCGTTTCTCAACTTTTGTTGACAAAGAAAGAAAGGAGAAAAAGAAAAAGAAAAAGAAAAAGAAAAAGCAAGCTCTTGTCTCCTCGTTCTAGTTCGCCCAACCGCGGGTCCAGTCTTGTAGGTCCCCGACGATTTGGTATGTTGGGTTCGCCGAATGGCCATCGCCGCCCTTCTTGTCCCAGGCCCATCGATCGGCCAAGTCGCTATCAAGGGTTCCCTGCATCATATCCACGACATAGTCGCCAATGACAGGCAGGAACTTCCATCCGTGGAAGGAACCTCCAGTTGCGATATAGAGATTGTCGCTTTGCGGGTGCGGTGATATGAGAAAGTCATGCGTTGGTGTCGATGCGTCCCTGTGGCAGAGACCGGTCAGCCCAGATACTATACACTGATGAGAGTGGGTGGCCTTGCTTACCAACACATTCGGTAGGCCTCAATCTTGATATTCTCAACTTCCTTGCCGTATAGGCCATTGAAGGTCCGTCGCGCCCTGTCTTCAAAGAACCTGAGGAAACGAGGTCCCGTCCACGTGTTATACATGGACTGGTCAGGCACAACTGACATGGCCTCACCGGTTGGCGGGAATACTTGATAGTTGGTAAAACATAGGTCGCAGTTGAACTTGATAGTTCCGTCATCGAGAATTGACATGCCCTCGCCTGCAGATGAGATGAGTTGTTAGCTCAGCTCAGCCCAGTTCAGTACCGATAATATCCGCCTCGGCTGCAACATAAATCATCAATCAATACGTACCCTTTACCTGAGGTAAGCAGTTCTTGAGCACTGGAATTGTCGAGAACTTGTCTTTTTGCGCGCCATGCAGCTTCGCATAGAAGCTCACAGCACCTGTAGCCAACAGTCTTTCGCCAGCATGGAGTAGTGGCTTTTCAGGCGCGCTTTGCGCAAGTAGCGATGCCGTTCGAGCTCCAGCAGCAAGCAGAATCTTGTCAGCACGCAGCGTCGTGCCGTCCTTGAGCGTGACACCGGTACATTGGCCCTCGGGCCCAAAGTCGAGTGTCGTCACCTCTCCAACGACATACTCGGCTCCGAGGTCGACCGCAGCCTGTACCACCGCGCCGAGAGCCTTGTCCGCTCTCGCGAACCCTACGTCAGGGTTCCAGAGAACCTTGTCGACGCCCTTGAAGTCGGCCGTCTCAAAGGCACCGTTCCAACGACGACGCACCTCATTGACAGGCAGGAGCTCAGACCTGTTGGGGATCCCCATGTCGCTGTAAGACTTGATACTCTCCTCACCGAACGAGGTAGAGTCGGCACGAAGCATGCCTACCTCATGGTACCAAGTCTTGTATAGCTCGTCTTGCCTCCAGAGGGGCATGGCCTTCTTCAGCAGGCGCATGTAGAGTCTGTCCGGATAGTCATCGCGGACAATCTTGTTGATGTCGTGAGATGCGGCTCTGGGGTTGGGGAAGTAGGCCGAGTCGACAATGGTAACTTTGACGTTGCCCTTCCTACGGAGTGAGAGCGCAGTCGCAGCACCAAAGTTGCCGGCCCCTATGATGAGGACAGAAGGAATGGCCATGATTGAGTGTTGGTGTATGCAATTGAAGTCTTAGAAGCCAATATGCATCAGAATGGTTATGAAAGGAAATGTTCTTGGTGTATAGAAAAGTGAGACTTGTTGGCGTCATGCTAGCTCTCATGGGTGCGCACGGCAACTTTATATTGCAAACCTTCAACTCCTGAACCCATGACCGGGCCGGGAATTGTAGGCCAATGCCAAATAGCGGTCGACTCAGAGACGCCAAAAAAGCCGAAACTAGTAACCGTTGAGAAAAGACGATTGCCGGTCAATGTAGGTAGTCTTGTGTTGTGTAGTGTAGTGTAGTGTAAGGTACCTAGAGTCATGGCCGCATGCGTGCAAGTAAGGCTAGGACAAGGCGTCCAAACATCCAATAGGTACATGGCGTACAGCAGGGCTGTACGCGCAGTGCAATGTAGTGTACCCGTAGTGTAGAGATCAGCTACATTATTATCCTTGGCCCCAGCGCCTACACCTTGGTTCCACACTCCTTGAATAATACGTTGATTGATTGACGTGGACTCACGCCAAGGGAGCTGTCTCATTTTGACGGCTTCGGCAAGGGGGGGCGTTGGCCAAAAAAGAAACAACAGAAAGAGAAACAACAGCCAAAAACCAAAAGAAAAACTCTCTCAGACTCAGATTTAGACTCAATATCTCCTGGGCTGCGCATTCATTGGTTGCATGGGGGGTGTCAAAGGTGCATTAAGGAGAAGGAAAAATACTTACGAAAGGAGGCACACGAACAACTGGTTGTGTTGTACTTTTCTCACAGAGTAATTAACCTGGTCCAGCTGGTGATCCTTGGTAAATTGAGAGGTGAGAGAAGAAGAAAAGATGCTCTTCTCTCTCATCGCATTCTCCACTCCCCCCGAAACGGCAAAAAAGTAAAATAACCCAGCCAAGGTGCTGGAACTAAACAGCAAGCTTCGCCTGGCTCACCTCAACTATGGTTGAGCATGGTTTTGGTTGGGTTTGGTTGGCTGCGGGGCATTTCTTGGCTGTTCCGTCGCACCAGGTACCACAAGCCTCGCTGTGTGATACTGATGATGGATCAAACTGATGATAAGCGTCCTGGCCTGATAAACTCAAGACATGGTGCTCGCGTTGCATATCCGTAGTCGTTGTTTGCATCGCCTAGTTACAGTAGGCTAGGTTAGATGCAGTTATGCAATTCCCGCAAGCAATCGATGCTGTACAGTACAGTGCTCTGGAACCCATAAACGCCATGCATTAGGCTGGTTGCCATGTAAGGATCCCCCACGAGATCTGCTTTATATGGGTACAGTACGGATACAATGTACCGTATCCATTTTACCCAAGCATTGGGTGACAGCTATGAATCCCAGATCTGACAGGTTCAGCACGGAGCGCTCTGCAACTCAACTCAACTCGGCCAGGCACAAGAAAAAAAGAGTCTCGCGCACTGCTGAGTATCCTTGGCCCTTGCTGAGTCGTGCCTGGTTGACCAAGGATGGACAGAGTTGAACGGTATCCGTTCCACTGAAGCTGAAGCTGACGCTATGACAGGAGTGCCTTTCCGTGGTCTCCGGAACACACCGCTCATCTGACTTTCTTTTGTTTTCTCTCTTCTTTCCTCTTCCCTTTTCTCCTCTCTCCTCCTCCTCTCGTCCCGTCCCATCTCGTCTCGACTCGTCTCCTGGTCCATAAATCCTGGACTGGGGCGGAAACTCCCCTTACACAACCCATGCAAGTTCCCAGTTGCTAGCGCCCTAGTCCCGCACCGTTAAGAAGCCACGTGCGCCACTAAGGGTTGCGCAAAGCCTGTTTGTCTTGTTCTTAGAGTCGAGATGTCAAGGGGAAATGTCTGCGGGGAAGGAAATGTTAGATTGGCCATTGAGATCGGATCGCAGTGCCGGGTCGAGGCTATCATGGTATTGTGCAGTGCTTGAGATGCCCTTATCTGCCTCGTCACGGTCCCGAATCACAGTGCCCTCATTACGCGGGCAGTCAAAGACTCCCGTCACCATACATGATCCCTCACAATCGCTGTTTCCAACTGGCTGGTTCACATTTTGATCGCCAGGATGCATGCCCGAGAAATGACCCTAGTGCCGGGATCATCGTCTAGGGCGGTTCCAGAGAAGAAGGATAGAAGGTGTTGGCCACCTCTCTCCCTCCCCTAGAAGCCTTAAAAGCACCCTGAAATTGAAATGTCACATTGCTGCAGTATAAGATCGTATGTCTGCGAGTCATTTGGTGGCCAGCATCCCACGAGTTTGGGAAAGCCACCCGCTTCTCGTAGTAGGCAGACCTAGTACTGTATTGTACGTACTCTAATAAACCTCGTGCATTGCCTTCCATGCCACGCGCCTCTCGCGCGCGGGAGCTGGCATCTTGTCCTACTCCTCTGGTAAGTCCCCAGCCTGTTTCATTCTCAGACATGGCTGTCCTTCCTTTTCTCGAACGATCTGGATGCATGGTCCCGTCGTACGACTTATCGACAATCAGCAGATCCATGCAACCAAAATGTCAAGCCTTGATATCCATTTCTGATTTTCCCCATGTTGCTGTCCGTTTTGGCCCTGCAAGCGCAGGCTGACCTGTGACTTTAGGTTGCAGCGTTGCTGGGCTATTCAGCCTCTCCTGAGCCGCTGAGGCCTGCCATGTCTATCTCAACTACTCAATGTAGTAGTGTATCCATTAGCAGGCCGATCCTTTGCTAGGAGGATGCCCTGCGATTGCTGCGAAAAGTTTTCCTGCATCTTGCCCGAAGGCTAGCTGCATATGTAACGATTGTTTGTTTGGTGACTCTGACCGGTGATGTGCCAGCTTACAGTTGGTCGCATCATTCTCATCCAGAGACAAGATGAGTTGTCCCCCACAAAAGGTTGTATGGCCGGTCGGTTAATGACCAGGAATTGTGCCCGGCAATCAAGAGAATTCCAACTATCTTTCCATTGCTCAACTTCGGATAATGCGCCAATTGGCAGTCTCCACTGTAGAGGCCAGTCATGCTCGCGCTATAGCATGCATGCATGCTGCCGCAAAGGCCATATGTAAGTCCGAATCAATTTCCATGATTTCGTGCATCATTCAATCGTTGACAGATGGGCCTAATTTTGACAGTTAATCCCTCGGCGCGCTGTGATTGGTTCATGCTACATTCGGGCAGCTTGGGTCTCTATGAGCCGCATGATATGTTTTCACCGGCCATATCTCCCCCAATCAAAGACAAGTCTCCGAATGTAAGGGAGCTGACCGGTCGAGGTCACGCAACCCATAAACCAAGCACAAGATTGAGCTCGTGACTGGGGCCTCAAGATGTAATGACGCGATGCTTGACCGTCAATTTGTGCCTTTCGAGTCCATCTCGGCGAGCAAACTTGCGTTTCTTGGGCGGATTCGGGCACCCAGGGACGTCGCACCGCCAGGGTTTCCGGTGCTTATTGCAGTGTTGTCTGTGACAAGGGTCAGTTGAAACCAGCAACTCAGGATGACAACCATACGCGAAAGAAGAATTTCGATCGAAGAGCACCAGGTTTCCCTCCTTGTCAACACCGCCCTTATCGCAACGATGTGCCAAGGGACAGTAGTACGACCCTTTACCTCTCTGTTTAAGAGCGTCCATATCGATTTTGCTGAATTGTTCATCTTCGTCTTCTCCCGAATCTTCTGAAGCGGAAGCGTTTTCGCCAGGCGATGGAGCGTCATCTGTGCTTCGAGATGCCAGCAGGGTTCTCTGACCCTCGCGGGTTCCAGCATCTACATCGTTTCCTGCAGAGAAAGACCGATTCCAGCTTGCAGGTTCGGATTTGATAGTAGGCAACGAAGAGGCGGTCTGGTAAGTTGGTGCAGATAGTACTCCTCCAGGCTCGGGTGTCCTCCGCCAGATTTCTTGCACATCCTCAGAGAATCTTTCCGCCAGATCGCGGATCTTGCTGTCAAGATGGGTGAGCCATGGCACACAGCATTTGGTTAAAGAGTAAAAAGATTTACCTGAGTTTGCTGATATTCATGTCCATTGTAGCCATAGGCCTTAAATCCGCCATGTGAGTCCTATTGAAAGACAGCTCATGCGCCTCCTCAGCAGCTAATGTCACATGCGGTCCTTGGACTAGTCTATCTGTCAAAGACAGCCACATCTGAGCGGTTTGGGCAAGATATTCTCCCACATCGTTGATGATATTCTGGCGTTCAGACGATGAATCAGTGGCGGTGAACTTGGTCTTCGATGCCAGTTCTCTGGAAGCAGCTTCTAACTGGCGCCGGACAAGGGCATCCAGAGAATTGGGCTCCATAGGGTTGCTGGGGATGGCCTTGATCCCCGATTCAAAGACAAGCGCAGCTGATGGAATTGACATGATGGTAATACCTCTCTCGATACTATTGTATTAGCTGTTGGCTAGCGTCGATATGTGAGTATACAGCTATAGTAGGTACTGTATGTAACTCGAGTCACTATGTACTCAGTACTATACTGAGGAGCTTCGACCAACCACGCGGGACCTAGCAGTAGCGTGTTGCAAGTTGTTGTGGCACGGAAGCTAACAAAGGGCTCCAGACCGGCGCGGCGCGGCGGCGGCGGCGGGAAGGCAAAACTTTGGGGCGATTGAGGGGGAGGGGGAAAAGGCAGTTAGGATCTGTGTATCCGTCTACCTAGGGTTTCGCGGTCGCTCTCCTAAGACAGAAGAAAAGAAAAAGATGCGCATGTGTCAGTCAAAGGAGGGCAGCAGACCGTAGCGTAACCGTCGGAGAATACGATAGGCGGGTTTGCGTGGTATTCAGGCCTAGAAGCCGGTGCTGAGAGGCGAAAGACAAAAGTCACAGTAATGTGCTCGGTGAGTGTCCTGCGTCTTTGGCTCGCGTAGGAGGACGACGGCAACACCCAACGTCGGGTTGACAAAATGAATGTTGTGGTCTCTTCAGTCAGTCTCTTGGAACTTGCTCCTTATGAGGCCGGTAGAGAGGCAAGACACGCGGTGCCGGGCACAAGCACAGCTTTTTCGTGTGAGCAACAACTGACGAGACAAGAGACAACAAGCCTGGGGGGGAAAGAGACAACTGAGTCTAGGTAACGCTAATGCGTATGGGGGTTACCGCAACCCGTCTCACAGATTGTACCAAGCACCGTTTGTAGTATTGTTGGCACTGGACTGCACGCAGGCCCCCGTTGTTTGTGCCTCCGGTCAGGGTTCATCGTGACTGGGTTGTTTCTATACCGGTAGACCCTCTCGACCCTGAAGAAGCAAGGACGGGTGATTAAGTTGGGAGGTGCGCCGCGGCGTTTTCCCCCTGTCGTTAAAACCCCATCTTGGGCCACTTCGTAAATGACACCCTGGTCCTAGACCGTCTAGATCCCCTGCAAGACCAGGTCCCATCACATTGGCGGACAGCCACACCTGCTAGGTCCTTTCATCCCCTCTCTAGCTCTGTCCTGACGGCGGCAGGAGGCGCGTAAGGCGCGTGAGGCAATGGTGGGTGAGATTCGCCTTCAGGTTGCCGTTGCCCGCCCTACCGATCGTGACCAGGCGGCACTGCATCTAATATCGTGAGGCGGCATACTGCTAACCATTGGAGAAGCACTTTCTTCCCTTGTGTTAAGGGCTTTAAGCTCGTCAGGTTCCAAGTGGGGAGGCCTGCAATCCAACCATCGACCTTTATGTTTCTAACGGCTCCTAGACATCGCTTTATTAGTTAAAGCTCTAAACGGTTTCTAGAGACAGAGAGTAGCACCTGGTCAACGTGCCTTTTAATGCAGGTACTCTCCCCAGACTCACCTCACGCCATGACCTCACGCTCTTCTTGACTCTGCTTCAACACCCCTCTGCTGGTCTTTTGGTTGTGTTGTTTCCTCTTCGCTTGTTGTTGTCTCCTTTCGCCCCCGCTATCCTGGTGGTTCACCCTCCCAAAAACCCACTCTCCTCGGTAGGCGTGGTTTTTTGCCTTGAAGCGAACCACTCTACTGGTATCTCATCAATAGGCTCTCAATTCGACGCGCCGCAACGGTTGTGCGTTGCCCCTGGGCCCGGCGGCTCTGGTCATCAAACATCTGGCATCGCTTCCTGTTACCGCCGCCCGCCCGCTGGCCTTCCTTGGTGTTCTGATCCGGCCGACTCCGAAACGACACTGCCGTCTTGTTCTCTCCTCTCTCCCGTTAACTGCAGCACGGCCCATCGGAGTTGTCCCCGACGTTCCCTGTCTCGAAAGTCGCCAGCCGTACAGATGGAAAGTTCACCAGAGTCAGTTCGTCCGCTGAAGCGCGTCAAATATGTGCAACAGGACGATACGATTCCAGTGAATATAACCGCATCCGGTATCAGGGTTCCCGAAGGCGTGGACGTCCCTCTATTCGACAATCCATGGCCCCTAACGTCGGAATTGTCATCTCCTTCACAGGTACTCTTCAACCTTCCTGAGGACCTTGGCACCTCTTGGGTTGCCCCTACTTTCACAGGTGAGATAGTGAACCTGCTGTCACTCATTCGATATCTCCACCCACCTCTTTTCACTCTCCTTTCGTTCTGGTTTTCGCTTTTCAGATGCTCCTCTCTTCCTGGCTCTAAGCCGTCGCCCCTGTCAAATCCCTGTGGAGGATCTTGAAGTGAGATGGGTCTTCGATGAGAGAG
>JABCJZ010000124.1:0-82660 GCA_013184445.1 Fusarium sp. NRRL 53497
GTATAGTGTTAGCCCCAGCAGCACAGTGGCAACGCCAAGCATGATGAGCCATACCAACGGAGGATACGCGCCTTTGCCTACGCCTCCAGGACAAAGCATGGGCCCATCCCATCATGATGCTCATCCGCAATATTCTCTGCCCCAGCATCACGACTCGATACCTTCTCCCCGGTCACTATCAGGTTCTCAACCCAGCTGGACACCTTACACTACAGCACCAGGATACTCGACGGCAGCGTCTCGAACACTTAGTCCTGGTCTTCGCCACCATAGTCCGCAGCAGCCGCCTCTGCGTATCAACACCACGCCCCTGCCCGCGGTTTCAACCTACGACAGCCGAAGCGGAGGATATGGAACCAGTGGTTTGCACACTCCGCTGAGCCATCATCCACCGACTGCGACTCCTCCTCGATGGGACCCCACGCCTGCGACATACCCAGAAGGCTATCCCAGCCTGACATCACAAACAGCTCAGCCAGTGTATAGTGCAGCGGGATATGCGGAGCCTGCACCCAGAGCATGAAGGGGCTGTGGCGCTCTGTCGCCTAGGTCATCATCGGATGACCATTGAGTGCCCCGCGGGCCTGTCATCTCGTGTTGACGCCTTGGTTGTGTCTGGAGGTTGTATTGAGCAGCCTCGTGGACATTGAAGGAGGGTCGTTGGGGAGAGTCAGCTGTTGTGGCGCACGCCAATGATCGCCGCCAACAAGACACCACATTCTCTTGACGCAGCCCTCCCAGATCCATGCGGGTTCTGAGGTTCCCGTTGATGATGGCGCCATTGGACATGCAGCCGGTGGCTGTGATGATATTCTACGCGCCGCGCCCTGCCCTAAGCTTAACATGGGCCTCGGATGATGGAGCAACCGACAACACGAACAGCAACACGGGCGCCAACCTCGGGGAATATCGAAACTCTTTGACCCCCATCCTCTTTCCTGGCGTGTGCCCACAGAAGGGTCATGCGGTCAAAGCACGGCACTCTGCAGTACCATTCAACCACACCCTCTTTTGGGTCATGGATCAATGGAGCTAGTGACCAGAGACCCAACCATGACTTGGCGGGTAGATCCGTCGAGCGCAAAGCAGGGATCACCTGTTGGTCTCTGGTGGTTAACCCAATCACACGAGGCCGCACCGCACCACCAACAACATACGCCACCTGCACAACGCAACACTTTACTACACTACACTACACCAATTATCCGAGCTTGTGCACGACGTTTCTAGGCGTCTTTTTCCAACTTCTTTTCTCATGATACTTAAGCTTTTTTTGTCAATCTCGAGTCATGCTTGCTCAGCCTAATCAGGCACACCATGACATTTCTTTATCTTTCATGTCTTGTCGAGGTAGTAACCCTATTCCGATATGGGCCATGTATGGTAGTTTAGACTTGTCGCCTATTTTCTTTTCTTGTTGTTGTTTTTCTTATCGTTACGGGACTGCGCGTATTCTCGGGATCTACGGATACACCATAGAGATTTTATTGGATGGTTACAGGATAGACAGGATTGGCTGGGATTATGGACATGAATGGAATGCTGAACGGAGGAACCAAGATGGAATGTCAAGAGAAGGAAGATGAGATTTACTTGGATCGTTATTATTTACGTCGAGCTACCCTAGCTGCTGGGATATTTGGTTTGGATGGACTTTGATCAATAGGCATTATACCCTCTGTGTGCATTCCTATGGCCCTCGTTCTATATGGCTCTCTTCATTTTCCCATCTCGGCTTCAGCATGGATGATACTGGTTTTGTCGAACGGCGTTTTGTACTGGCTGGCTGGCTGGACAAAGGAATGGACATCATTCTGCAGGTCACTTATCATTAGATAGTGGATAATCATAATTTTAGATGAGCCATGATCGCTTTGGATGCTGTTGATAGGTGTGATGTAATTGTAGGTCAAGAGACGCCAATCGCATGGGAACGTCACATCTGTACAACATTCCCACGCGGATGTTGTCTGGCCATCATGGGTCTAAAGAATGCTGACTTTGGGCCTAGACGAGGCCGAGAAATGGTCGGTCTGTTGCTCTGGGTGACTCGAGTTATTCTAGACGGTTGACAGGGCAAATGATGGTGGAGTAGGAAACTGGACCAAAGGCATGTGTTAAGATTGCGCGTGGTGGTTCAGACTAAGGCGTGCGAGTGTCACAAGGTCCCTGCATAAGAGTTACATTCAAAGGGATGGTTACGGCTACAGATACCGATGACGATGATAAGCAGCGACTAGTGTAGTCGATCATTCGAGTATGAATCATTTCCGAATGGAACTGTAACTGTCGTATTCTATAACCCTGCATTGCATTGGTGAGATATATCATATCACTATCGGTACGGCATATCTTTATAAGGCCTAGCGTGTAGTGCAACGCTCAACGGCTAGATTCGAGTCATTGGACACATGATTTAGGTTTCGGCCTGGCTGACCGTTGAAGTCAGGGACCTTTGTCAACGGTAACTTTACTTTTTCGGCTTTATTTCTTCTTGGATTAGTAAAGTTAAGATAGTTTGAATCTAGAGTGAGTCACTGAGTAAGAGATGGCATATCCATCGCATGGTTGTATTTCTCTACTTGCCACTTTCAGTATGCTACAGTGCAGGTGATCAATATGACTATCCTACAGGATACTAATATAATGCGAATTTAAGCTTTCAATATTGATGGCCAGCATATGATACGCGGAGCTTCCAGATTTCGGGGCAGCTTTGATATGTGATCAGTCGATTTGACCATGTTGCATGTGCAGCAGTATGGAGGAGTCATGAGACTCTATCTATTGGCAGGGTCGGTGAAGGCTTTTAACCACACCTTGGATGGTTAGAATTAGCCATATACTGAAGGAAACATGGGCCTCTTTGGAAACCTGTGGTGGGCTTATAGATTTCCTCCAAGCCATTGAAATTTATGAATGACCTCGTCTAATTTGAAGGATAATGGACCATGTCTTTCTATTCTCACTGCGATATATCATGGCAGCCCTGGGCTAGCCATAGCCGTCTCACCTAGAGTCATGATACTATCAATTCAATAAACCCATGAACATGATATTTTGCATCGTATGAAATGGAGGGTCAGACTCGGTGCTCACAAACAGTCATCGGGAGACCTTTGGGCCATATCTTGAATTTCTTGTCTTGATATTACACCCATCAATCTAAGGCTAAGGTATCGGAGAAAGACCCAGCATGACAGATTATCATATGTAGTCTTTGAAGTTGATTCAAATAATGCCGAATATTGGTTCCAGCTCTTGGCTTCTTCATTTGAAATAGTCGGATGGATAACATGTTCATGAGTTATAAAGATATAGTTAGGACGAACCTGAATAATTGAGTGCCAGATGCCTTTGAGGATGATTAGCATTGACCAACAGATTCAGATATCTATTTCGTTATATCTGTCAAACCCATCATGATAATACCAAATCCAACTTGAACAAGACTGGACAAATAACGCAAGCTAATTGGCCAACCCCTGATGCAATCAATTAAAGTCGCGTCACGTAAATAGCCCCTCGACGCGTCAGAGCGCGTCGCCCTGTAATACGCTGTCCACTCCGCTGTACCGCCTAGGATAACCCCACATAGCATCCGTGTCTTTGCCCTGGCAACTAAAATCTCCCCTCGACCTTCAACAATACAATCAAATTGATTGATCTACCAAGACTCGGCCACATTACGTGCATCGTCACCTCCCTCCTCATACCCTATAAAGACGATCACTATTCAATTCAACCGCCGCAATGGCTACTCCCTCGAGCGATGTCGGCTTCATGATGTCGGATGCCCCCTCACGGGCTGCCCAGACTCCCAGGCGCAACATGGGCTTCCCCTCGTCTTCCGCAGCCCGCCCACGAGGGCCTCCTTCAGAGAATTTGGGAGCCCCAAGTGATGATGAGGGCGATGGATTTGCAGATGATCAAGTTCCGCGGAGTTCAAGAGTACCGAATACTGCGGAAATCACCCGTGTTGAGGACAGAATTGGCCTGCTGGTTCAGGAGCACTTTGAGTCCTTTATCGAGAAGTAAGTATCTTTGCATGTTGTACTCCTACATGCGAATCATAAACTAATCGTACTCTTTAAACAATAGCTTCGCCGAGGATCCTATCAGCGCTCCCACACCAAGCGCCCCTACACCAAGCGCCGTCACCACAGACAAGTACTATGTCGCCCAGATCAAAGGCATGCGCACCTATTCCCTTTCGACATTCTACGTCGACTATAGGCATCTGGCTGCATACGAGAACGGTAGTTTGGCCGATGGTGTTATGCGCCAATACTATCGATTCCTCCCCTTTCTCACCGCTGCTTTACACAACATGATCGCCAAGTACGAACCTCAATACTTCCGCGAACATCGCCAGCCCACCGCTTCGAGCAATCTCACTACTTCTGCGGCCAGCCATCTCGGCTCTGCCAGCCAGACCGAGTCATCGCACCGCAAAAACGAGCACCAACAAACTGACAAGCTCTTCTCTATCGCTTTCTACAACCTGCCCTTAGTGTCCAGAGTGCGTGCCCTCCGAGCCGCCAACATTGGCCAGCTCCTTTCCATCTCTGGAACTGTCACCCGAACATCAGAAGTCCGACCTGAGTTGTCTGTCGCCACTTTCACCTGCGAGGCCTGTCGCACAGTTGTACCCAACGTTGAGCAGACATTCCGATACACAGAACCTACACAATGCCCCAACTCGACGTGCCAGAACCGTGTGGCCTGGCAGCTTGACATCCGACGCAGTACCTTTGTCGATTGGCAAAAGGTTCGAATTCAGGAGAACAGTTCCGAGATCCCCACAGGAAGTATGCCTCGAACTATGGACGTGATTCTGCGTGGTGAGATCGTCGATCGCGCCAAGGCCGGGGAGAAGTGTATCTTCACGGGCGCCTTAATTGTCGTCCCCGACGTCAGCCAACTTGGCCTTCCTGGTATGCGGCCGACTGCTATTCGTGACGACCGCAATGCGCCCAGAGGAGCCGATGCTGGTGGAAGTGGAATCAGTGGTCTCAAGGCTCTTGGTGTACGTGATTTGACATATCGTCTTGCTTTCCTCGCCTGCATGGTGAACCCAGACACTTCTACCACTGGCCAATCTGCTGCTAGCGGTGCTGCCGATGTTGTCAATGCTTTGACGCAGAATACCGCCAACGAGGGAGAGCAGTCGGTAGAAGATGCCCAAGCTGCTGTTCTTGCGTCCATGAACCCGTCTGAGATTGAGGATTTGCGAGCGATGGTCCACGGCGATCACATCTACTCCCGACTTGTGCAATCCATTGCCCCCATGGTCTACGGCCATGAGGTCGTCAAGAAGGGTCTGCTTCTTCAGCTCATGTCTGGTGTCCCCAAGAGCACCCCTGAGGGTATGCAGCTTCGAGGTGATATCAACATTTGCATTGTTGGTGACCCATCCACTTCCAAGTCTCAGTTCTTGAAGTACGTCTGCTCCTTCGCGCCTCGTGCTGTCTACACCAGTGGTAAGGCCTCGTCTGCCGCTGGTCTTACTGCTGCAGTGGTCAAGGACGAGGAGACAGGCGAGTTCACCATCGAGGCTGGTGCTCTTATGTTGGCAGATAACGGTGTTTGTGCCATTGATGAGTTTGACAAGATGGACATCGCAGATCAAGTCGCCATCCACGAAGCCATGGAACAGCAGACTATTTCGATCGCAAAGGCTGGTATCCAGGCCACTTTGAATGCCCGAACAAGTATTCTTGCTGCTGCCAACCCTGTTGGTGGTCGTTACAACCGCAAGACGACTCTCCGAGCTAACATTAACATGTCGGCACCTATCATGTCTCGTTTCGATCTCTTCTTTGTTGTCCTCGATGAGTGTAACGAGAGGGTCGATCGTCACCTGGCAGAGCACATTGTTGGAATCCATCAATTGCGTGATGAGGCTGTCGAGCCCGAGTTCAGCACAGAACAGCTCCAGCGATACATCCGCTTCGCCAAGACTTTCCGTCCTGAATTCACTGAGGAGGCCAAGGATGTTCTCGTGGAGAAGTACAAGGAGCTTCGCGCCGATGACTCCCAAGGAGGAGTGGGCAAGAACTCTTACAGAATCACAGTGCGTCAGCTCGAGAGTATGATTCGTCTCTCTGAGGCCATTGCCAAGGTCAACTGTGTGGAGGAGATCAGCACTGATATGGTTATCGAGGCCTACAATCTCCTGCGACAGAGTATTATCTCCGTCGAACATGACGACGTCGAGATGTACGACGAAGAGCCCGAGGAGGATAGCGAAGCACTCCTCCGAGCCGCAGATGCTGCTTCTGGCCGCGATCAAGAAGGTGATGCGACCATGGAAGAAGACGACGAACAGCCTCCCCGCAGCAGCGTTGCACCTGAGGCAAAGAAGCAGACCATCACCTATGACAACTACATCAAGATGGTCAACCTGTTTATTCAGCGTATCAGCGATAACGAAAGGGCTAGTGACGAAGGCGTCGACGGTGAGGAACTGGTCAACTGGTACCTTGAGCAAAAGGAAGATGAGCTCGATAATGAGGAGGACTACCACCGTGAAAAGGCCCTGGCCAACATGGTGCTCAAGAAGATGGTCAAGGTAAGTCTCACACATCTTCCACTTCTTCCAAGTCATATATTAATTCATCTTTTCAGGAAAACATCCTCATGGCTCTCCGCGGTGAAGGTCTCACAGACGGTGAAGCAGGCTCTTCATCAGCCGCCGCCCAGATCGTTTACGTCGTGCATCCCAACTGTGCTATCGAGGAGTTTTAATCTTCTGTCAATAGTACGAAAATGTATAAATGGGTGGTTAATGCGCATGTCATGACTAACGCCTTGGAAGACGGGCGTTTAAGGAGTTTGTGATACTACACTGT
The DNA here is from genome assembly GCA_013184445.1 of Fusarium sp. NRRL 53497. Lineage (NCBI taxonomy): Eukaryota > Fungi > Ascomycota > Sordariomycetes > Hypocreales > Nectriaceae > Fusarium > Fusarium sp. NRRL 53497. The sequence goes on from JABCJZ010000124.1 coordinate 6,855, forward strand.
CGGCTTGTTGTATCTTATTATCAGCGACTGTATATCATGGGATGGGTGGATTTTTAGAAGGGAGATCTTGTTATGAGGATGTTGAATACAATAGATACCTAGGCATTAATGTCCAAGCATTAAATGATGAATGAGACAGTCCAAGTTACGATGACATTCACAATAACGGAACAGCATTCACATAGCGCACTTGATATTCGCGGAATTTGTATGATTGATCAATCGTCTGTCTGACAGAGCCTCTTACGCACCCGTTGATTCAGTCAATGCGTAAAAACTCTCATCGTTTCCATCATCATGGTTTCTCTCCCTGAGTCCATCGTGACCGTTTCTGATTTCCAGTGCATCTGATCCAGCTCCTTCATACAAGAAGTACAAAAAATAGGAAGGGGGAAAAAAACTTAGCACACCGGTCGATTAATCGCGCACCCAGTCCCTGCCCAAGATAAAGCAGGTCATCGAATTTGTTACTCAGACGCCGTCCCCCTCCCGTCATCGAGAACATGTCGCATGTTTCACTTGGTTTGGGTTGTAATATTAGCCCCGAAGAGCTCGTAAAGTCCCGGTTTTCAGGAGATCCCTATCGTTTTCACTAAAAGCAAAGCCCGCCATGTATGCTGTGAGTGAAAGCAAAACAGAAACCCCCTATTGTTATAAAGAGAAGCGAAGAAACAGAAAAAAACAAGTATTGTGTGCTTGACGTATGCGAAAGAAGCAGATGCCAAACACGATTGAGAAAGTCTGCAGTATATGACTATGCAGACATTATATGTGGAAGCTCGTCCCAAGATATGCTGTGGCGGGCATCGGAATAGTGAGGGTCGCTTATGTACTGGAAGAAGAGAGACCCATGCATCAGCAGATTAGAGGTAAACACAAGATGCTCTGCTAGTATTATGTAGTAGAATTGCTTTAGTGTGATATCATGCAAAGAGTCGTCTCAGTTGGCCGCCACCAGCTTCTGCTGCTTTCCTAGGCAGCCAATGAAGCAGGATTACTTGGGCCTCGGCTCCAGTCAGAACCTCGACCACGATAACTGCCGCGGCCTCCTCGACCTGAGGTTGTTGAGGGATGTTCGCTGCCTCGCGAGCTTGACACATCTCGCTTGCCTCCTCGCCGCTCAAAACCAGAGCCCCGAGTTCTGGGACCAGCTCGTCCTTGCGAGCCTCGACCACCTCGGATAGCTGAGAAGGGAATTGTGACTGTTTTGGGCTCGTCCATGTCAGGGAACATGATTCTCATAGCGTTACCGCCACCAACAACGTCGGCAGGGAAGTAATATGGCTCCATGACAGTTGGCTGAATCGCGAACTTCTTTGGTAGAGGCTTGTTCTGGGCCAATGCTGGCTGCCAAGCGGCTTCGGGGGCTTTATGTGGTAGTCGGATCTGAGGGAGTGATCCCATTTCCTGTTCCTCAAAACACTCTTCAGCCATAGGTTTGGTGACAGGTGACGAGCGGCCCTTGCTGGGGGGAGCTGCAGCAGCTGCTGGGGTATGGTTTCCAGGTAGAGAAACTGTGGCAGAGTCGTGGTGGGCAACATGATCCAAAGCACTCTTGCTGGCGGGGTCGACACCAATTGACCTTTGAGGCGGCGATCTTGAGCTACCAAGCAAGCTGTTAATTCGATTCTGCCACTTCTCTTGTGAGGTCTCTCCAGCTGCTCCTGGTGCACGATTAGGACTGACAGGACCCCGAGCAACATCCTTGAACGAGGGCGGATGAGCCCAGCCAAACTGTGCACGGTTTGAGGGAGGCTGCGAGGCTACCATAGATGGGGGTAGCTTCACAACTGGGTGAGGTTTTGGCAGCGACACATGAGGTTTCATGGCATCCCCCTCGTAAGCTGGGTGGCCTTCCATAGTGGGTGGTGGAGGGGTGGGCGACTTGGATCGTGACGGCTCATTTTCGTTGATTCTGCCATAAGAGTCTCTCGTGGGGAAGAATCGCGAGGCACGGTTTTGTGAAGATCCGACCTGAGATGGAACTCCGCCTCCTACCACTCCAACGTTATTAGGATCTTCCATCGCTTCATCGCCAGGAGTCCTCCAGGGACCAGCTGGCTGTGCTTCTTGAGAACCAATAGATCGTCGTGTACCGTCACCAGGAGCATGGACCGGGCGCCAAGTGTCTTTAATGACCGGCTGTGCATCCTCAAGGCTGATACCACGTTCAGCAAGTAGGCGGTCACGCTCAACTCGCTCTGCTAGTCGACTAGCACTCAGTTGCTTATCCTTGTCGCTTACAGCGCTGATCCATTTGCTCGCCACATCAGATCCCGCCGCCGGTTGAGCGCCAGAAGATCCGTGTCGTGAGGGTCCAGAACCGATTGGCGCTGGTGGTTGAGGACGGCCTTGAGAAGGTTGTCGTGAGATATTTGGGGGCGCGATAGGCGACGGACCCTTGTTCCCTTGAGAAGCTGAGCGGTTGTCCAGAGGTACGCGTCCAAGATCAGTGATGAATGTACCGTTACCGAGACCTCGGTCATTATTCGGGGACCCCCAAACGTTGCGGGCCGTTGGTTGCGATCCTGTGCCCCATGTTGATGCAGCTCGGTCCTGTCGTGAGGCTGCAGCCGCTCCCCAAAGCTCACTAGGCTTGCCTTCCTGGCTGTGTGATACCCGTCTGGTAGCTGGTGTCATACCCTGGGTGTGTCCGACCTTAGCGTCCGGGTCCTGTGGCTGTTGTCGAGCTAGTGGACCAGCGGCTGAGTGGTCACCATCCTGCTGTGGTTGTGAAGGAAGTTGGCTCGCTACACCACTATGATCTCGTTGTTGGATATGTGTGGGGTGTGGAACCTCATCGGACTTATCTTCAGGTTCCTTCCTCTCTGTCTTCTTCTCTGGCGCTGGCCCCATGGCATCCAACTTCTTTTGGATACGTTCCCTGCGTTCAGCTTCCTCGCGAGCTTCTTCTTCTTGACGTCGCTTCCTAGCTAATTCGACACGTTCTCGCATGAGCTTCTTCTGATACTCAACCTCGTCGCCAGCGGGTTGAAGGGGAGGGGGTGGACCAGCAACCTGCTCTGGAAGAGGCCCAGTGTGGTGTGGTTGCGCAAAGGTAGGATTAGGAGAAGCACGAGGGGGCATCCAATTAGACTGGTGCTGGCCCCTTTGCGGACCATGTGCTGAGACCGAGAGGTTGGGCGATACAGGGCTATCAACGGAGCCAACGAAAGACGGCCGGCGTGCTTCATGCAGTTCAGAAGGAGGAAGTGATCCGTCAGCTCCCTTGTTCAGACGTTGCATAAATGAGCCACTTCCACCACTGACATTAGATGATCCTCTTCGTCGGCCAAAAGGAGGCTCCTGAGAAATCCTGTTGGTCTGGAACGCACCGGAGGGCTCAGCTGGATAATCCGGTTGAGGTGGTCGCTGTAACAGGGATGGATGATGTCTAGGGTGTTGTTCCATTCTCATCGAACCACGTCGGTTGTCTTGTACAGGTTCATAGCGTCCAGAGTGGGAGTTGTACAGTTCTCGGTTTCCATGGGATGAACCGTCTCTCCAGGCAGAGCGATTGAAGTCATCAGCTGCGATTTCCTTGGGGGGAGGTGGAGTCATGCCCTTGTTGAACGGTGGTCTGACAAGATTGGCCTGTTCGGTAATAGGAGAAGCTCTTTCGACTGGTGGCAGAGCCGCCCATGGGGACTTGACTGGTGCTGGAGGGGCTGGAGGTTTGGCGACGAGAGTTGGCTTTTCCTGGGAGCCACTCTTCAAAACCAGACCCTTGCCTTGGGCAAGATTGCTCGATTTTGTCAGCGGGGAGCTCACAGAAATAGGCGGAGCTGGAGACCGCGGCTTATCGAGGGTCTTTCCCTTAGATGCAACCGAGTCATTATCGGAGACCGGCGGTGGATGCTCGTCAGGGTGAGGAAGAGTCGTCTTCGTACCATCCCCCCAGGTGATGGCTTCAGGGGCCCAATCCTCGTCATCGTCGTCGATGTCTGCCCATTTGTTTTGTCCCTGTGCATCATCTTCGTTCAAACGACTGGCCATATGAATTCCATACTTCTTCAGCTCCTCATCGGTAAACTTTTTGGGTTCGGGGGGAGGTACAGCTATAGAGTCAGTTAGTATAGCGAATGGTAGCCTGTCCAGGAAACTTGACATACGTCGGTTCTTATTCCAAACCGCGCTTGCATCCGGCGCACTGCCAGGTTTCCCTCCATTTACACCACCAGAAAACCGAGGCGATGAATCGCGGGTGCTGCTGCCGGTCTTTGCTATAAGTCGAGGTCTCGAGGCAGACAAGGTCGCCGAGGTCGTCGGGGGAGTACTGGAACCGGTAGGCTGTTTCTCGGCAGCCTTGGTTGCGGCGCTATTGGCGGTCGCCTTCGCTGCAAGGAAGGTTCTATTGACAGAGACAGACTTGAATGTAGCAGGCTTCTTGACTGTGGAGCCTGCACGGCCATGCCCTTTGTCACCATCCTTGCTCTTCGAACCATCTGCACGCGATGCCTCCGTATCTGAACCTCCGCTAGCACTGGCATCGGCGGAAGTAAGTTGATCTTCGACACTCGTTATGCGCTTGTTCTCTATGTCGTCGTTGCCGGCACTGCCATTCAAATTCGAGCTGACGGGGTCGACATTGTGAGCGTCGGGCGACTAAGTTCATGAGAAAGTATGTTAGTAAGGCAAGCTATAGCAGCCCGGCTGACTGGAGCTTTCGGCTCCAATAGGCAACAATGGGAACCATAATATGTAAATCCCGCCGAATTAAAACGGTCGGAATTTCTCTATAATCACGGCATGAAAGATGAAACGTACAGGCTGAGACTGGGAGGCAGTGGCATCGGCAGCTTTATCAACGGCAGCCTCTGTTGCCATCATACGTCGTAAAAATGCGCCGGTCGTGGGGTAAGCGAAAGAAGCCCTTGAAGCGAGTTTCTCCGCCTAGTCTCGTTGTTTTCTGGTCGGACTAGCGTTTAGAGGTAGACGGAACGTCGAATCTCGAAGTTGGTTGGGATCAGTTGCGACACCGCGGGGCGGGGAGGGAGAGAGAGATGTCGAGTTGGCGGCGGGGGTGAAGGAGATATTCCGGATATTAGACCGATCTTCGTTCGCTTCGCTTGCGAGGTATTTGATATGGTCGATCCAAGAGTCGCGGGGTGGGATATGAAGAGAAACACCTAAGTGCAAGGAGTGAGGTGTAAGGTGAGGTTTCAATGTACCCGGAGTAACTGCGGCTGAGGGAGGGAGGGTGTTTGGTGATGGAAGGCCAGATTCAGAGGCCGGAACCTGATGCTAGAGGCTGGTATAGGTTTAGCGGCCAAACGGCAGGGGGCTTGGATTGGTCAAGTACGTACCCAGCCCCTGACAGTCAGTGACAGGGCTGTCAGGTCGGGCTCCAGCTGCCAGCTACACGGCCCTGGAGCTTAGGCTCTTCCAGGGCCTCTATCTATTTAGTCTAAGTAATACGATGAGAGTCACCTAAATCTTCTCTAAGTTTATTATAATTGTATGTGTTTCTTAACAGATATACCTAAGTATTAGACCTTGCAAGCCTTAGGTCGTCTAAAGAGTGGGTTGTCAACTTGTCATCATGGCCCGGGGTGCCGAATGACTCTATCGGCCACCCAGCTGATCAGGAGGATTCTGATTTGATATACCTAATTTTGGAATAACCAAGCTGGTGAGTAACACTTGATGAGAGTCACCTCAACCTTGCTATAACCATAGTACATCTATTTCCTTGAATAATTGTCTATGAAAGTCAATAGAATAACTCCAACTAAAGTAGCTTAACAATAGCTATAACCACGGGGACGTATAGAATTGTTTTGGTGACGCTTCATATATCATGCAAACAACGGATTTCAGACGTCATGCGGCATATTTCCATAGCTCCAGGCACGGCTTTGATTCAGTTAGGCGTGTCAGGACTACTGTGCCTGAGAAGTCAATAGCTAGGGTTGGGTTCCTCATGTCTGACGTCTGACCGAGCTAAGTTACCACACATCTACTTACAACGGATCAGGTCATAGTGCAACTTAAGCCGAACATCGGAGTTGATAACAAATTCAGCTAAAAGATATAAACTGAATCTGAGTTCGTCATCAGACCTTTGTTAATCAAGCACAGTAACGCTTGAGAATGCAGTGGCGCCTACAATCCTCAGTACTTCTGTCATCATACACTCACACGAGCAAAAGCTTCCGGGACAGAACAAGGTGAAACCAGAGACCAGGACATAACCAAAAACGTGATGGGAGTGTCACATCACTTGCTTGTTAGAGATACATAGGGAAGCCAAGGCGCGTGCTCGACCGCGAAGTTTCCGGAGTTTATATGTACACGATCCCCGCTCCCTCTCACACAATGATCCATCTAAGGTATCTAAATGCCACTCTAATTTAGTGGGCGTTGTTCTTGTGGTGACCTGTGTAATTCTCGTGTTAGCAAATAATAGCTCCCCTCAGCTCCGCGACAGGGATACTTACGAAGGTGGAAGTAGTAGTTCTGGGCGTAACCAATGCCGACAAGGAAGACAATCAAGTGAATGATGGCTATAGCAGAATCAGTCAGAATCCAACAATCATATCCAGTCGAAAGAGAGGGTGTCCGTACGCTTGCCAGTAGGGTTCTTGCCGAAGTGCTTGGCCTGGTATCGGCCGAGAAGGCCCTTAGCCTTGATCTCGGGGGCGGCACCTCGGGGAAGCTTCTCGTAGAAGCTGACAACGCGCTGCATGCGGATAGCATCAGGAGCGGCGCCAATGGCCTGTGTTGAATCGAAATCTGTCAGCCTTCCAAATCTCCGTCATGGTGGATTTTCTCTCCATCGATCGATCGTCCATAAAAAGTCCTCATGCATCCAAAAATCGTCGGGATCGAAAACGAAGCTCCGTGGGGAAATAATATCATCGTGTTCTGCGTACCTGGGGAGAAGCGACCTGTTTTTTGAAGACCCGGTGTTAGCAACGGAATCAATCGGAGCACCGGGCGTTTGCGCCCATAACCGAAGGGACTCTCTCACCTTGGGGGGAATGAGCGTCGAGAGCGCTCGGCGGGTGACGAAGCTCATGATGTCGGTATTTCGGGGGGTTCGAGACTCGAGAATTGGTCAATTGCCGCGATGGTCCGTCGAGGGTCTGCGTGACGCTCAATTGCAAGGGCTGGAGTTTGAGGTTCTGTCGAGATGGATTTGGTCCCGCCCAGGTTCAGGTTCTTGCCGAAAAGCACTCGTTCCGCGACTTCGGCAAAACCACTGATCCGCTCCACCCAATCAGCACAGCGGCGTTCAAGCTTGCTTCAACTTCAGAATATCGCCGCAGCCCACCATCACTCACTCTAGAAACGTCACGCCCATATCGCCAATTGAAAGCTACCGCCTTGCACCATGGCCGCCCTCCGATCTCAGAGTGCGGCTCGTATGCTGCGAAGCGCCGCTGCGCCCCGAGTCGCCCTCTCCGCCGCCCCTCGACGATTCCAGAGCAACGTCACCCAGGCCAGCGGCACCATCGCTACTCCCGTTACCAGCGAGCCCGACTACAACATCCAGGCTGACAAGGCTACCTCGTACGATTCCTCGATACGCGATTGAATATTGGCAAGCTGGAATACCTGTGCTGACTAAATTCCAGCACCTTTACTCCCGTCCCTCGAGCCGTCCAGGATGGCAGCGAAGAGATCCTTCCCGCTGCTGTGATCTCAGGCGCTCCCATGGAACTCCAGGCCCGAACAGTTCGGTTCGTTTACCCCCATACGAATCCTCGACATTTCTATTAAAATCCTCGGTAACTAACAACAACCACAGCATCTACCAGGAGGCCAAGCCCGCGACTCAGTCTGGTGACTGGCGCGGCCGACGCTGGCGCATGGACTGGGATATCCTTTCCAAGGGACACCGATGGGAGAACCCTTTGATCGGTTGGCAATCTTCGGCCGATTTTATGCAGGGCACCCACATCAACTTCTCCAGCAAGGAGGATGCCATTCACTTTGCTGAGAAGCAGGGCTACGAGTACTTTGTTCAGGAGCCCAATTCTCGCAAGATTGCTCCCAAGGCCTATGCCAACAACTTCCTGTATTCTGCCAGGAAGCTCAAGCACATTAGGACGAAATAGATGGCTCGGACAGACCGGCTCCCATGTAAATATGTTTTAAAGGCTCTTTTATGTTAGTGTTTCTCAGATAAAGAGACAAGATCTACGCTACTAGTTAAGGTCACTTGTGTGAAATATCATAAATATTCAATCAATGAGAATCATTAATCTTTTCTCTAGAATACTGTCGAGGTCGAGAGCCTGTCATACGGTAATGGCATAGCCTCTTCAGAACGCCTGAAAGACACATTCTGTCTTGGGTCTTAATCCTTTCTATAAGGATATCAATATTATCCCAAACGCCGAGCTTGCGTCCGTTACAAAACATTAGGCACATGGCCACTTAATCGAAAACGCTACTATCTGAACATGTCTCCAGGGTCTGGTATCAATGTCACGTTGTAATCATGGGATCATGGCCGTTTCCGGTTTCAGGTCTAGGGCTGTCGGGCTCTTCGCCGTTAAGGCCGATATCCAGTCGGTCGGGAATGCTTTTACGCTTGTCCCGGGCAGTATTTTCAGCCCAGACACGCATTCTCACGAGCTGACGGATAGCTGCTTCACGTCTTTGGGATTGCCGTTCCAGAATCGCCCGGTTGACGTTGTCAGCTACTTCCCGACGGAGCTCTGGCTGCAGCAAGGCCGCTAATTGGGGCTCGAGCGAGTCTGATGGGAACAACAGGAGGGCCATGGTCCTCTCCAGGTCTTCAAGAAACTGGGGGTTCGTCGGCGCTCTGGGGCCTAATTGCTCAGTAGCAAACTTAAGAGCTGGCTGAATGTCGCCCCCAGAAGCATTACATGTGCGAATGAGTTCGACAAGCTGAAGTCGTAGAAGAGCAAAGTGCAGAGCCTTATCCTTGTCTAGTATCTTTGCGTCGAGTTAGTGACGGTACATCAAAGGGTGGATGAAAATAAAAGTGAAGAATGAAGATAATCATTAAAAAGTGGTTGTTTCTCATCAAAGGCCCGAAGGCACTAAGAGTGGTGCATGTAAAACTCGTGTTCTAATCATGTAGAATGGGTGTCGGGGGTTAGGATAGTGCATACCTCTTCATCAAAATCATTTAGTGTCTCTATCGCTGTTTGGATATTACCGCTGTGGATGCAGTTCTGGATTTCCTGTCTAGCGATAATAGACGGCGTCTCCTGATGGGGTACGAGGTTCGCCTCTTTGGAAAAATTGGCTGCCGCATTAGGATACCCTTCCATAGTAAGGTAGTCCAGGATTAAGGCGTTGATGTCACTAGTAAAATCGTTAGCAGCTGATTGGAGAAAACTGTGTGCTAAAACGACATGTATTGAATGGTGAGTTCAGATAAAGAAGATTGATATCGTATTTCCGCATTATATGCTAGGAGAGATTCCCATTGATAGTGCGTTCATCACTTCACCGGGGTATAGGATATGGTAGGGGAGGGAGTGTATCGTACCTTTTAGGAGACTTGACATCTTGAACACGCCTTTCAAAGGCATGCTTGACGGGAGTAGCTGTAGAAGCAGATGACGTCTGGTTCTCGAGTCAGCGCCCAGCTATACAAAGCTTGGGCTGAAGCTCGGCTTGCCAACAACAAAGCTCACCATTTTGTCTGACTATCCCAGCACAAATCTCGTCGCGACTCGAAGCTTGAACGGAGAAGGGTTAATCGACGGCACGGTAGAGGAGAAGCAATAGCCGGAAGCAGGCTGAGACACGGCGATTCAGCGCATGGAGAATCAAGCCAATAATCCAATCCAGCCTCAAGATTTGGATGCTGCTCTAGAAAAACTTTTGAGGTTGTTCTGAGCAATGTAAAGAAGAAGAAAAAAAAGAAGAGAGGTTGATGGAAGATGGAAGAGAAGAAAAGATGATTGGGGGCTGGAGGAAAAGTAGGCCGTAGCCTCATGACAGGGTTTGAGAGCCAATCATGTACGCGTAAAGCTCCACTTGGAAGTGGGAGCTCATGCCCTGTCTGCCTCAGGTCTCCAACTACAAGAGCCCCGCCATTGGAACTGAAGAAGGTCCCTGAAGCCTGAAGGAGAGCTCCGTTAGATGCCGCGGCTAAGCAACGGCCTTTCGATATCGATTTGGGCTGTGCAAATACCAGGTCCATGATATGACCATAACGGCAACTTAAGGTGTCAATTTAAATACCAGGTATAGTCTCAAATATCTCAATACAGCTAATGAGCTCCAATCCGAATATCAATGATGGTCATGGTACCATAACTCATGAGGCCAATGTCTTGAGCCAAGCCACATCTCACCTCCAAGAGGTCACCATGGCATCGAGCTAGAGGCGTGATACCTACGGTAGAAGTTAGAACAGAACTAGACTTAGCTTATCTCTCTGGAGCAGCTTAGATCGTGCGGAGAATGCAATGCGCCTTCGGCCATCGCCGTCTTTCGATAGATACAGATACGGTATGAGGAGAACCCTGAAGAGGGAGGTCAGGTCGATCGTCACATTCAAAACATGAGCAGGGCCAGGGCTGAGCTCATTCTGATTCATCTTCTTTCACTTTTGTTTTCAGACTCAACCACAAGATTCTAACTTTGTATATTTCAACATCTCCTCTAGACACTGTCTCAAGCTCATCTCTTACCTTTCCACTGCTGCTGTTGAAGCTCACTCTCTGTCCCGCTTCTTCTTGGCCCTCTGTGGATCACACACGCGACAGGACCGTGCTCACTGCTCCACCAACAACGGGCAAGCCAAACCAAACCCTCGAATCGAAACTTGAGGGCACTATTCTCGTACAGCTCGTGGACATTGCAGGGCTAGTTTTCGGAGAGGAAAGTTTGAATTCTTCTGCTGACAAAATATTCTCGGTCCTTCATTTATCCAATTCTCATCCTCTTTTCCAGTCAAGGTTACGGTGACCTCATCGAGAACTAGCCCACCGCAATGTCCGCTTCTGCAATCCCTGAAGTCAATGGCGGGCTTGAGAGTCATGTCACGGTCCAGAAACGAGCCTACTATTCACCTCCTTGGGCCGATGTCAGCATTATCGGTGTTGCGGGTAGCTCTGGTTCGGGCAAGTCGACCTTGTCCCAGGCTATCGTCAAGAAGCTGAACCTACCCTGGGTCGTTATTTTGTCAATGGCATGAAGCCTCCAGACTTTCATATTGAACATGAGCTCATTATATGACAGGACTCTTTCTATAAGACCTTGACACCTGAGCAGTCTAAGCTGGCCTTTGCCAACGAGTATGACTTTGACTCGCCAGATGTACGCTATTGCGTTGTTATATCAAACTGTCAGAACAACAACTAATAGACTATTCGCACAGGCCATCGATTTCGATGTTCTGGTCGACAAACTACGGGATCTTAAGGCTGGGTATGTGCAGTTGTCGACAGCCTCAAAGAGACTAAACTAACGTCTCACTATACTTACAGAAAACGGGCTGAGATTCCCGTTTATTCTTTTGCTAAACATTCTCGGCTGGAACATACGACATCCATCTACTCACCTCACGTGCTCGTCCTAGAGGGTATCTTTGCGCTCTATGACCCTCGAGTTCTTGAGCTACTCGATATGGGTGTAGGTTTAAGCCGTTGAACCACTTGAGAAGATGATGTGAATCTAACCCTTAATTAGATCTATTGTGAAGCAGATGCCGATACTTGCCTTTCACGAAGACGTACGTTTGCTTGCTGTGAATACTCACGTACAGGTCACTGACCAAGCTTGAACAGTTGTTCGCGATGTACGAGAGCGAGGACGAGATATCGAAGGTATCATCAAGCAGTGGTTTGGATTTGTCAAGCCAAACTTTGAAAAGGTAACCCTAGCATGCCAGAAAGAGGAGCTCTGTGCAAGGACACTGACAACTCCAAGTTTGTCGAACCGCAGCGAAAGGTTGCCGACCTGATCGTGCCGAGAGGTATTGAGAACAGGGTTGCTCTTGGTAAGTGCTCTCCGAATGTTAGAATATGCAATGCTCATATTCGTAGAAATGATGGTCCATTTTGTCGAGAAGAAGTTGTTCGAAAAGTCAAGGCACCACCGAGAAGCCTTATCCCGACTCGAAGCAGCAAGTAAGGATTCGCCGCTTTCTGATCGAGTTGTGGTTTTGAGTGATACTCGACAGCTCAAGTTTATGAATACAATCCTCCAAGACATTGACACAGATCCTGAAGACTTCATCTTTTACTTTGATAGGCTGGCTGGCCTGATCATTGAACAGTGAGAGATTGAAGCACGAATATCTGGGAGTTTGCTAACGTTTTGCAGGGCCCTCAACAATGCCCATTTTGAGGCCAAGAATATTGTGACTCCTCAGGGATATGAATACAAGGGTCTTGTGTCGACGGGTGAGGTCTGCGCCGTTATTGTACTCCGAGGAGGATCGGCGTTTGAGCCGGCGCTACGAAAGACTATTCCCGACTGCCGAACGGGCCGTCTTCTTATCCAGTCCGACTATTCAACGGGAGAGCCGGAACTTCACTACCTGCGACTACCTGATGACATCGCAACCCAGGAGAGTGTGCTGCTACTGGATACTCAGATGGCCACCGGAGGTGCTGCATTGATGGCGGTGCAAGTCCTGGTCGACCATGGTGTCCAGCAGGATCGTATTGTTCTAGCAACATACTCGGCGGGCAAGGTCGGCCTTCACAGGTTGACATCTGTGTTCCCAGAGATCACAGTGGTGGTTTGCAATATGCTCGACTACCAACAGGAACGATGGGTCGAGAAGAGGTATTTCCGCTGCTAATGGACTACTCAGCTATATAGTATACGTCCTGTCTAAGTAGTAGTCAAGATTGATGAACCCAATTATCGGAATGGCCGATAATTATATCCGTAAAGCAAACAAATACACGAACAACAGACTGCTGTTAGCTGCTGCGTCAGCTATTTACATTCTTGAGATCCACCAGCATCTCATCTGTAACGTAACTGATCCACGACTAGGATCCACGAAACGGAACATCCGAAACCAACAGCATACTTGGAAAAAAGAGGAGCCACTCGGTGATATTTGACGCAAAACCGGCCAAAGACATGACCGGACGGCCGACGTATCCGAGGGGTCGATATGGCTTTAGAAGTACAGTTAACAAGTGCAGGTTGACTGTTTTATGTGTGGCCTGTGATTCAATGACGAGGAAAAAGAGATGCTGAGGTTTGAAGTGCCATATGCTGTATCGTAGTGGAGTCGCCGATCTACGGTTGTCATGGATCGCCAAGAAATTGGCTGGTGATGAACAGCAGCACTAGTAATGACGTAGCTGTGCCATGCTGTAGGTACCAGTTCCACCCTCACTCCCAACTGCAACCACAGGGCATGTCTCATCCCTGGTTCTAGAGCTCCGTAAACGGGAAGATCCCTTAATAGATGCATGCATTACACAATTCAATCGAAACCAGAAAGTCCTTCTTTTTTTTTTCTGCTTCACTTTTATTCTCAACTTGCACCATCCATTGAGTGCTCCCTCCCTCACTAACACTTTGTGTCTTCGCGTCATGATCTAGATATCACGAGGCACTTCCTTGCTTATCTCTGACGACGAATAATCCCACCAATTCCGCAAAACAATGCCCGTTTCTTCCATGATGGCCGCGCGACTGGCTCGTGCTGGCCAAACCAGAGCCATTACCAGCTCTCGCATCTTCAAACCATCTATCACTCCTCGTCCACTTTACTCGTCGCAATCGCGAAGCTTCGTCAAGCTCACAGGCGCTTCACCTTCCATCACCAAGGGCTCTCCAGCAGCCAGCCGAACCACCCGCAAACTACCCTCGCAGTTCTTTGTGCGCGCACTATCCGGAAAACCACTCCCCCAAGGAAAGTCTTGGGTAGTCAACTTTTGTTACCGCGCAGCAGCTTGGGTCGGCATCTCGATATCAGTCGTTGGCATTGGTATCGTCGGTTTCTTCATCTATGATGCGAGTACATATTTCGAACACCCCATCCAGAGCGATATCGATATTTCAACCCTTGCCCTTCAACCTCGCCGTGGTGGTGAAAAGAACTTGCCAATTGCTGAGGTATTCATCGATGATGACGACTCTGAGGGGAAGCGTCGCCTGAAGGACAAGCCACGACTGGTTATTCTCGGCGGCGGCTGGGGTGGTGTTGCGCTTCTCAAAGAGCTGAACCCAGATGACTACCATGTTACTGTTATCTCACCTGCCAACTACTTCCTCTTCACTCCAATGCTTCCCTCAGCGACAGTCGGTACTCTAGAGTTGCGATCGCTTGTTGAGCCTATCCGACGAATTCTAAACCGGGTCAATGGTCACTTCATTCGCGCCAAAGCTGAAGATATCGACTTCTCGCACAAGATGGTGGAAGTATCGCAGGTCGACGCAAAGGGCAAAGACATCAGATTCTATGTACCCTACGATAAACTTGTCGTTGCTGTCGGTTCAACAACCAACCCTCACGGTGTCAAGGGTCTAGAGAATGCCTTTTTCCTCAAGGATATTAACGATGCACGCATGATTCGAAACCAGGTCATTCAGAACTTTGAGCTCGCTAACCTGCCTACCTGCCCTGATGAGGAACGAAAGCGTCTCCTTTCGTTCTGTGTCAGTGGTGGTGGCCCCACAGGCGTTGAGTTCGCCGCTGAGCTTTTTGACCTTCTCAATGAGGATTTGACACGACATTTCCCTCGCCTTCTACGTAACGAGATCTCAGTTCATCTTATTCAGAGCCGCGGCCACATCCTCAACACTTACGATGAGACCGTTTCTAAGTATGCCGAAGAGCGCTTTGCTCGTGATCAAGTTGATGTCCTCACAAACTCTCGTGTTAAGGAGGTTCTTCCTGACAAGATTATCTTCACACAAAAGCAGGACGACGGCACAACGATCACTAAAGAGTTACCTATCGGATTCTGCCTCTGGTCTACCGGTGTCTCACAGACTCAAATCGCCCAAACCTTAGCTGCTAAGCTAGGCAAGTCTCAGACAAACAGACATGCCTTGGAAACCGATACTCACCTTCGTCTCAACGGCTCACCGCTGGGTGATGTATACGCCATTGGTGATTGCTCCACCGTTCAGAACAATGTTGCCGACCATATTATGACTTTCCTTCGCTCTACCGCCTGGAAGAAGGGCAAGGACCCCGAGACGGTACAACTCAACTTCGCCGAATGGCGAACAGTTGCCGAGGATGTCAAGAGGCGATTCCCTCAGGCTATCAACCATCTCAAGCGGGTGGACAAGCTATTCAAGGAATTTGACTATGACAAGTCCGGCACACTCGATTTTGATGAGCTGACACAACTGCTCCGTCAAGTCGACAACAAACTTACATCATTGCCCGCAACAGCTCAGCGCGCTCACCAGCAAGGACAGTATCTTGCTCGCAAGTTCAACAAAATGGCACGCATGCACGAAGGCCTGAACGCCAACGACATTCGCGAGGGTGATGTCGATGCAGCCGTTTACAAGGCGTTCGAGTACAGACATCTTGGAAGTCTCGCTTATGTTGGTAACTCTGCCATCTTTGATCTTGGTGATGGTCGAAGCATGGCTGGTGGTCTCTGGGCTGTGTACGCTTGGCGATCTGTTTACTTTGCGCAGAGCGTGAGTCTGCGAACACGACTATTGATGGCTATGGATTGGACCAAGCGAGGTCTTTTTGGACGAGGTTCGTATCTTTTCCCACTTTTGCAAACATTGCTAACATGAAATAGATCTGATGAGCTTTTAAATCGGTTTCCCACAACATGTTAAATATAATTTTCTTTTAGATCTTGGGGGCGCTGGAGCTTAGTATGAAGGCATTGGAAGACTAGCGAAAAGTATGTTGGTAGACGCGTAGGACCACGGGAATCGCTTAGCTGATGGAGTTGTTCACTATGATTTACGCCTTTCGAGATCGTCATTTGCAGCAAGAATCGCAGTATTATTTTCTCCCTAAAACACCTAGACGCCCGTCTCTCGCCTCCTATATCGTGAAGTCCTTGTATGTCCACTTCTCCGTCAACTTGCGCCTGGCTTGCTTGTGGAAAGCAATATGTCTTCTGCTCTCGACCTTGCCGCGCACCAACATGCTCCTGTACCTGTCTCGGAGCATGTTACCCTCAGGCCTGAGGCGTCGAAGCGAACTCTCCAGCTCATCTGGAAGAACCAGCTCAAGATCCCGCTCAGGAAGTTTGTACTTTCCAAGCTGCTTGCGCCGCAGCTTCTCGGCACGAAGCTCATCAATGGGGTTGGGGTCATCTTCCTTGAGCAAAGCAAGTGCCTTGTTACGGTCACTTTCCTCGATCTCCTCGGCGATCTCACTGATGCGCTGCGCCTGGCGACGGTGGGCCTTGACGGCAGCCTTGTGTTTTGCGAGACGCTCCTCCTCCTTGCGACGCTTAATGCGATTGCGCTGAGTTTGGGTCTTTCTCTCTGGGCGCTTGGCAGATGGCTTATCGTCTTCGGCACCACTCTGGAATCCTTCCCATTCAGAGTCCTCTTCCCACTCTGAAAGGTTAGCACGAGCCTCGGCGGCCTCTGCCTCAGCTGCTGATCGGGCCGCGGCCTCCTGCTTAAGTCGCTCCTGTTCTTCCAGCTCCTGGCGCTTGCGCTCGGCCTCAATGGCCTTCTCGCTCTCCTCTTCTAGACGCTGTGTATACTCGTTGAAATCGGGATTGTAGCTGTATCCTCCTGCGGGCTTGAGTACGGCAGGAATTTGCTTGCCGCTCTCCAACAGAGAAAGGGGTTCCTTCTTCATCGACTTTGGCACCTTGGCCTTTGGCACCTCTTTCACAAAGTTGTCGGGCCCCTTAGTCTCCACGGGCATATCCCAGATATCATAGGTGGCATCTTGTACTTGGACAGTGTTCTGGTGTTCTCCATCGGCAACTCGCTTTAGTCGCGCGAGCTCCTTGTGGGATACCCAATCAGTTCGCTGGCGCTTCGCAGGAAGAATTCCGTTGGTCGTCTTGTCGCCTGGTCGCTTGCGCATAGAAACGGCGGGAACGGGAGAGCGGGCATTGATGATTTCATCGGCCTTGAGGCCCTTCTTGATGTGCTTGTTGAACTTTTTTGTGAGGCCGTCATCACCCTTTATATCAAGAGCGAATAAGTCTTCCGATGGCTTCTCCTTGATGACACCACTATTAAGGCATTAGCAAGAGGAGAAAGAAGTGATGAGGCTCTATCTTACCCTGCGATGATCTCCTTGTTCAATTCTTCAAGACCGTGCTGCACTTCGGTAACATCAACGTTCTTCCTCCACGCCTTCTTGCCCTTTCGCGAAGGCTGGTTGAACTGTTTGGGAGCATCGCCTCCCATGGAGTTCTTGGATTGTAATACTGGCATGTTTGCGAGGCCTCTGTCGAAAAGGATATCGCGTTGCCGATAATGAAGAACGAAAATGTTGCTTGTCGATAGAAGTGAAGTGGTGGGGGACCGATTTCTTAATTTTTTAGTGGAGCCGAAAGTCTCGACCCGCTGCGTCCATAAAAGACGGACGGGAGGTACGGTGTAGCTAATTAAACGCTTGACTCGATGGGGACTCCGTTATGGAAACGGAGATATGATCTTATCGGCACGTGCACCTTCCTCGAATTCGTTCAGGGTGGCCTCCATGTCATATGCTCCTGCCAAATCCAGGATCTAGACGCTCCTTTCTCCAGATTCCAGCTGGTAATTAGCCTTTTATCCCTCCAGTACAATACAAGTTGCCACTCTTGAGGTCGCATCGTTCTGTTATCCTTTATTTGCGTCGCCAAGACTAAGGTTCTGTTCCTCGACCAGCGATCTCATATCTATTACCATTAGCTTTGACAGCTGTCACATCCACCGTCCCTTACAAGACACCGAACGAGACAACACAACCGCAAAGATGGCGCAGGCTGGCGGATCATACAACAACCCCTTGAAGAAGTTCAAGTACGTATTCCGAGAACCTATGTTTATACAAACTCTGCTAATAGCTATTCAGGTTGGTGTTTCTAGGAGAACAGAGCGGTATGTCAACGACCGATTGCGGAACCATCCCGGCCGACATCACTAACAACGATCCCCAACAGTCGGAAAGACCTCTTTAATCACACGATTCATGTATGATTCTTTTGACAACATGTATCAGGCTACAATTGGCATTGATTTCCTCTCCAAGGTCAGGACCGTGACAGCCGGCTCCCAACTCACACTAACATACATCCACTTAGACCATGTACCTCGAGGACCGGACGGTGCGACTGCAGCTGTGGGATACTGCTGGACAAGAACGATTCCGAAGTTTGATTCCATCTTACATCCGCGATTCAAGCGTAGCTGTTGTTGTCTATGATATCTCTAGTATGTGCCCCTGGGATGACCCCACTACCTGGCTACCCCCTCGCCTTCGATGTGGCTATGCATGAATCGTGCTAACACCGCTCTTCTTCATAGACGCTAAGTCATTCCAAAACACCAAGAAGTGGATCGACGACGTGCGAGCCGAGAGAGGTAACGATGTTATTATTGTGTTGGTTGGCAACAAGACGGATTTGAACGACAAGCGGGAAGTGACCACACAGCAAGGCGAGGAGGAGGCCAAGAAGAACAACTTGATGTTTGTTGAGACAAGCGCAAAGCTAGGTCACAACGTCAAGAACCTTTTCAAGAGGATAGCACAGGCCCTGCCCGGTATGGAGGGAAGCGATGCCGCGGCGCAGGCTTCAAACCAAAGTAAGTACTCTTTGTTCGGCAGCTCCGAATGTGACTAACACGGGGTTTAGTGATCGATGTCAAGACGAACAACTCGCAGCAATCGCAAGAGGGATGCGCATGCTAAATACGCCTACACCGAATCGGAACTGGAGTACAGGAGTATCTGGGGAAACCGCAAGCCGTGCTCGACATGCGAAAGAAGCCTGGCTACCTCGCACACAATATAGGATATCAAGCATAGCGTGTGGATCTGAGTGCAGGACCTTGTATAATACAACCAGGACTACGAGCCTACGATCGTTATATAAAAAACTTTAATGCCTTGATTCGACTGGCTTGAGCTGGTCAATCATTTCGCTTCTATCTTGTCGCTCATTTTCAATCAGTCATGCCGCTCCAGAGCATCTGATCATATGGACATCCAATTTGTTGCCTCCGATGAGCATCGCAGTTGTCCGCCGAAAGGAATTCTCTGCGTCTTTATTTTAAGCCGCATTTTGTACTTGAACTTCGCCATTGGCGAGACCGAAATAAGCCGCAATTGGCTTCTGCGCCTGGAGTTGCTTGCCCAGCTTGACAGCCTCGTTTCCATTGAAGCCATGGAACAAACCAATCTCAACGATACCAGGGGTTCGGACCAGTTCCTCAGCGAGCGCATTAACTTCCCAGGCACCGTCCTTTCCACGGCCGTCGGACTCTGACTTGATCTCCTTGGGAAGAAGCAAGGGAGAGAAAGGGGCGTCGATAAGCCACATACCGTTGTCTGTCACGCATTCTCCAGCTTTGCTAGGGAGGCCTGATCGGATGACAGGGTTGGGTGAGCCCATGGCTCGAAGACGGGTCAAAACATCAGGGGCAGATAGGGGAAGAACCTCGATGGGAATGGTCTTCCATGTGGTACATAACTTGGGAGATTGCTTTCGGTAGTCTATTGGTTGTCAGTCTGGTTTAAATTTGTCATGAACAAGAACTGTCGGCGCATACCAGCAACAGCAATGAACTTCTTAGCAGCAATTGCGACCAATTTCTCCTGGAACAGACAAGCACCACCTCCCTTGATGAGATTGAGGTCCTCGTCGACTTCATCGGCACCGTCGAACGCAACGTCGAGAGGAACAGGAAGTCCGTCCACGAGAGGCCTCTCATCAAGGTTGACGAGGTTCAGACCAGCAGCACGAATAAGGCCCTTTGACTGGCTTCCCGTAGGAATAAATGTCATTCCCTTGTAGAATTCAGGGCCTTTGCTGACAATGGCGTCGACAACGTAAACAACGGTGCTGCCAGAGCCAATGCCGACATACTTGTAAGAGGCCTCAAGGTGGTCATTGACTGCCTGGTAGGCAGCCAATTTCTTAGCCGATTCGACCAGATTTGCTGAAGACATGGCTCTTGGATTGGACCTGAAGCTGAGGCTGAGACCTTGGCTCTGTTTATAGCTGCGTATGTGGGTTGGTGGGATGTGCAGGACCCCGCGGTGCGAATGGTGAGGGGTGGTGGGGAGATTTCCTGGAGAAGTGTAGGGTAATTGAGTTGAGAAGGATTTACTAAGAGGGAGTCCGGTTGGTAAGGAAGCGTGAGATATGTAGACTGAACGCGATATGGATGATCGTGGGGTAATATAGTGACTCCTGAGAGAATATGTTTGAGGAAAAAACGCAGTTCCGACCAGAGCCGTCGACTTTCTGGTGGAGAGATGTGAAAGCCACATCATGTAGGAAGACAAATGGATCCTTTCACGCCAAGGTCAGGCAAGAAACAAGCTTGGAAAAATACGGCAAAATACCAGAAAGTCAGAGCACGAATGGGCAGTTAGAAGATAGTCACATGTGAGTGACTTCTCTCAGCCAACTCAACTCAATGGAAGTCAGATCAGGAAGATATCCTATCGTGTCTTGCGAATCAAGGGTGGTGATTTAGCGGGCCAACGAAAGAGCATCAAGAGACCAATTGGTTTTTTTGGACCTGCCGCACCTCACCTAGAATAGGTAAGCCTCGGGGTCAGAGTAAAACCCAGTAATCCAGATAACTTTCTTCTCTAATGGAAAGATATCAATTATACTACACCCGATACATTAGACTAACAATTAGGTAACCATAGTATGAGATTATATAGATTTTAGGAAGATATTATCATAAGTTTAGGTAAGACTTTATGCATCCCTTAGGTTAGTCCTGCAAGGCAAGCTAAAGCGTAGAGAGATATTACTGTCACAACTGTGTAACAGTAACAGCTTGGAACGGGTTTGGGGCGGACTTTTGGGAGTGACGTGATGCTTGTTCTCATCACCTCAAATCGAAGATTAATGATGATGACTCATCATTTGATTGGCTGAAAAGCTTCTAACTCAGCCCACTTGCAGCTTTTTGTCGATTAGGTATCCACGTGATTTAAGATTACACCGGCAGTCTCGGGCGCAACTTCGTGAGGCAGACCCTGGTTGCATCACTTATTTGTCCCTGTAATTTCGCCCTCCTTCTCCTGCGTATTCCCTATTAAGCCTTGATATCAACACACGACGAGGAAGAGTCCATCAAGTTCGAAGGTCCAAGAAGGGAACATCATCTTTGACGAAGACGCGCCGCCATGTCTCGGTTTACTCGATCTCTCCGGGTTCCCCGGCCTAAGGTAAGGAGGAGCACGCGACTCGATCTTTATCTCGTCTCACGCGGATGACGAGGTGGTCAACAAATGCTAACAGGACCGTTTGCAGAGCCTCTTTGGCATCACCAGCCTCCAGACCGGTGTCGAACTCATCTCGTTGGCTCTCGTCTTCAACAAGATCACTGGTGTTTACGGACTCCTCGCCATCCTTACAGGATATCAGCTATCTCTCCTTCAGCTTTCAACCTACGTTTACTCCATCGCCGTCCTCGTAGGACTCGCAATTCTTATTCCTCATGTTCGACGACAGAGCCCCTTCGAATGTTTGGCTCTCGCGTGGCTTTACATCATCGACAGCGTTATCAATGCAGCATACACCGCAGCCTTCGGCCTGGACTGGTACTTCTCTACACAGCTTTCCGAGACTACCGAATCCAAGAAGACGGATCTTCCTAACTTTGTGGCTGAGGGTATGCAAGGTCTGCGCAAAGAGGCAGCCATGCATGGAAAAGTCGTTCCTCAGGAAACGGCTGCCAGCATGTTGTTGATTGTTGGTGCGACGTTGATCCGCGTGTATTTCAGTTTCATCGTCATGGCGTATGCGCAACAGGTGTTGCAAAAGTATATGCAACTGATGATTCTTGAGGGCCCTGGCGTTGATGACCAGGAGGGTCCTTTCGCTGAGGATCTTCCTGACGGTGAGGGCCGCCGGGGACGCCTTGGCCGTTTGATGGTTTCGTTTGGCCGCGCTTACTGGCTGGACACCCGGGAGTCTGACGAATGGGCCCCAAACCTAGGAGGACCTAACAAGCCAGCCTCATCTGGTATGCTCTCTGGTGAGGTCTAGAAAACCGTTTGATATGGAATCTGCCGCCCGAAGACTGTTGGATGAACCTGAAGAAAAAATCTCGGAACCAGCATTCAGATATGGACATCAACGGGCAGGCCGGCAGGGAAACGATATCGTCCCTTTGCATTTTGTGGTGCAAGATATGACCGGTGTTTGAGGTTCAGCGATTCGCATGTTCATGATACATGGACCAACACGATAGACGGAGTTTGTCAGGGAAGAAAGTGGTATCTCCAAGACTTCAACGGGCAACAAGAACAAAGTCCAGTCCAGCCCAGCCCGCAAAGAAAGCCGATGACTCGGCCGGCACGGAGGTAGTGCGGCGTGTGCGGCGAAATCGCGGCATGCTGTGGATCCTCTGAACGGCGGCGCGGGCGGTCTGAGCGGATGAGCCGACGGAAGATGTTTGGAAGCAGAATTGCGTGATAGGACGATCCTGGCTCAATGTTGAAAGACGTGGGAGGCGCATGATAGCATCTCGTCATTGAACATTGGGTCATCGTGGATCGTTGATACGCAACGTTTTTCTCTTGTATACTAGGGATCTGGGTCATGAATTGGTGCATTGAGGATACCAAATTTGGATAATGATAATACCCTGCTACATGAAGTGGCAGCTAATATAGCTAGACATTGAAATCGAATATTAAGACCAGTCCTTTCCAGAAGTTGTTATTGCCATTATTGCTTTCATTTCGATGGTGATAAGTTTGTGATACAGTTATTTGTTTGTTTAAGCTGGCCAATAGCAACCAAGCAGTTAATCAATCAGTAAGCCTCAGTATAATTAACTAGCCTCCGTCCTCGGACACTCCCGCAGACGGAGGAAGCGAGAGGGTATGTTCCGAAACAGATATATTGTCCGTGCTTTGGAATCTCGATGACTCTTTTGTTTGTTTCCGATGGATGACCTCAGATATCGTGATATCGTGAATGGAGCCGGCAGATTACCAATTCTCCGTCTCAAATGCGAATGGTGAAATTGGAAGTCAGCTCGCTGATACCTTCAGGATTCAATGTCATTTGGAGAAATGAGAAACATACGGACACCGGCCGGTACTCGGAGGCATCCTTGTAATTCGCAAGTCGTTTCTGTTTCCGGGGTGGTCATGCAATTGTTTGCAACGAGATGCTCTCATCATTTTGGTAATTCTTGCGCGGACCGTCGGTGGCCCAACAGCATCCCTCAGCAGGAACT
Source organism: Fusarium sp. NRRL 53497 (assembly GCA_013184445.1). Classification (NCBI taxonomy): domain Eukaryota; kingdom Fungi; phylum Ascomycota; class Sordariomycetes; order Hypocreales; family Nectriaceae; genus Fusarium; species Fusarium sp. NRRL 53497. The sequence continues at coordinate 30,141 of JABCJZ010000124.1, forward strand.
CGGGGTGGGCCCATCTCGCCATCGATCCCTGTACGTATCTCCTCCCCAATGCCGGTGTTCGCGCGGGGAGTTTTATTGGTTGAATGCGTTACATAAGGCCCATCGAGCCAATTGCATGACAGCTCGAAGCAAATCCGAAGCTCCTCATTCGTCATCGGTGGTCGCGGAGCCGTGCATTGGCCCTGGTTCCAGCGGAAGACGCGACCCTGAGGCAGTGTGGGAAGCACCCCCAAACTGTCGACAGGACGCACTGAGCCCCGCCGTCCGGGGCATAGCATCCCGCTAATCGATCACGCAATCGAGGGCGAGGATTCATACAAGCCAATCTTGTGGCCATTGAGCGGCGTCAGAATGGAATTTGCTGCTGTTTTGCTACTAATTAATGGCGCGGGGAAAAAATCGGCGAGTGAGAGAGAAAAATTAAGACGTGCGAATGAGTAAAGTGCAACCGAGGGACCGACCAGACCAGGCCAGACGAGGCGTCTTCTAAGGCAAAAGGGCGTGTCTCTGCTCCAGTTTACAAACTTCTTCCCTTTCCTTTGGACGTTGAGCCAGAGGGAAGAAACCTTTTTCTAATCATATAGAAAGGAAGAAAAGCACTCACGATCCTCGGATCTTGCGTTGAGCGAGTTCTTCATTGAGATTTCTTTCCTTTCTCTCCATCTCTCTTTCTCTCCTCCATCCTCCTCTCATACATCATCTTCTCTCGGTTGAGTGAAGCGCAAGCAGCTTGTCTGCTCTGTCTATCCTAAAGACAGCACACGAAAGCCCGAAGATAATACCCTACGAGACGAAGACGACGACGGGAAGGGACACAATGGACGCTGCTTCACAGCACCAGATTAAGACTCCTGAGGAGGCCGGTGAGTTTCCCTTTCGTGTTATCCATTGGATGTGGTGCCAGGATGCTGCATGAGTTGGAGAAATCACCTGTCACCCTGCAAAGCAGTCAAGCTTAGCCAGCGCAAACGGCAAGACTACAGATCAGAATGGACAGGAATATCTCAATCTCAATCAATTGGACTTGCCCCGCAACATGACATATAGATTGCTAATGCGCTCTTCACAGTGGCTCGAATTGCCTACCTCTCCAGCGATGTCGTTGTTTCTGTCCAGCCTGCCATTGGCACCGACTCCGAATTCTCTTCTCACCTGAACCGATACGCCAGCCGCAAGGACAGCAGCTTGGTCGCTCAGAGTGCTGACACAGTTCCTGAGGTTAGTTTGCTTTTGGGCAATTTACCCCTCCGACATGCTCTCCGAAAAATCTCCGGTCTCTTTTGGAGAACTTCATAACCCCTACCACTCATAAGCCTACGCAAGGCAATATGGGTAGAACGGGCTATGCGTGGAACTCATCAATTGAGCAATTGCGATGTCGAACAACGGAATGAAATGAAGCTAACCATTAACCTAGGTCATTCCTGTACGACACAACACCGATCCTCTTCTCTCAGTATACACTCCCATTCGAGATGGCAAGCTCGTCTCAGTCACCACAACATCCAATATCCTCCTACCCTCCGTATCACACCTATACAAGTTGGCCAACTACCCCGTTGTCCTTCACGTGTCTCTCCAGCCCCGGACATTCCCCGACTACTCTGTTATCACCGCCATTCGCAACTCGGGATTCACATTTGTTCAGTCTGAGACCCTTCAGGAGGCCCAGGATTTGGCTCTGACTGCTCACGCTCTCGCCATCCGAACTGGCAAGGGTGTTATTCATTTCTTTGCCCCTTCCACATCCGCAAAGGACAAGCCCATTACCGTCGAGGATGCTGTAGTTGTTCGTGACGTTCTCGACATCGAAAGTGTCCGCCGATTCCAGGCTGGCTCTGCTCCCTCTTCACAGACAGGCATTTACGCCGACGATGGCCACATTGCCGTCTCTTCAGACCACGATGCGCCAGCCGTGAGTGGCACTGCCGCCAGCGGCAACCTCACAGTGCCCCCCAGCGCCAGCGCCTCCAAGGCTCCCTCAGCCGGAACTTCGGTCAAGTCCAGCCAAGACAGCGAGTCTAGCACTCCTGTTGCGCCCTCATCAGTTGCCACCACAGTTGAGGCTGCCCCTCCTCAGGTTACCTCTGAGGATGTCTACAAGTCCGCTGGACGTATCTGGGCTCAGCTCAACACATCCGTTGGCCGACAGTATAGCGCTTTCGAGTACTCAGGTCCCCCTGACGCCGAGAACTGTCTCTTCATCTTCGGCTCCGATGCCGGTGCTTTCGCCCAAGCAATCGATGAGGCCCGCCCTGAAGAGGTCTTCGCTAACGCCGCTATCCTTACTCCTCGCCTTTATCGACCTTGGATCGGCTCTAGACTTGTCGACGCCATCCCTCGATCGGTCAAGCGAATTGCCGTGTTGGAGCAGATCCACCGCAAGACTACCAAGTGGGGTCCCCTCCTCATCGATGTCTTGACCTCTGTGAAGAGTGGTCCCGGTGGCGTTGAGGCTATTGTTGGCCACCAGCTTGGATACATCGCCCCTGATGTCGTTGTCCAGGCCCTGCGTGGTGTTCTGCAGAACCTCACTGCTGAGAAGCCTATCCAGAACCTCGAGGTTGGCAAGAAGGAGGCCTGGAAGGAGCCTACTGGTTACGATCTCCAGACTCCTCAGCTTGAGACCGCTTATACCAAGATCCTTGATCAGCTCTTCGGCAAGCGAGCTTACGTTGCCAATGCTATCAAGTCTGCGACCACTGGTCTTTCCACTAACGTCTCTGCTAGCCCTGAGTTTGGATTTGGTTCTCTTCTGGCCCGCAAGCAACGTCGTGGCCAGTTTGTTTCTCAAGTCAAGGATGCTGCTACCAACGGTAGCTTTACTACCGATGCACCTAAGAGCTGGCTGGCACGATGGGCTATGAACGCTGATGATGCCACCAAGTCTACTGAGATCGCCGACGATATCATTGCTAGACTTGAGACCGATGGCTCTCCTCTGGCTGCCGAGCTTCTTTCTGCTAAGGGTCTTTTCCGAAAGGAGTCCCTCTGGCTGACTGGCTCTGATGCCTGGTCTTACGATCTTGGCAACTCTGGTGTTCACCACGTCTTGGCCTCTGGCGAGAACGTCAACATGCTCATCATCGACTCTACTCCTTACTCTGAGAGGGCTGCTGCTGACGCTAACCGCCGCAAGAAGGATATTGGTCTCTACGCCATGAACTTCGGTAACGTCTATGTTGCTTCTACTGCTGTTTACAGCTCCTACACCCAGGTTCTCCAGGCTCTTCTTGAGGCTGACAAGTTTGAGGGTCCCTCCGTCGTTCTTGCTTACCTCCCCTACTTCGGTGAGACCGATTCTCCTCTCACTGTTCTCCAAGAGACCAAGAAGGCCGTTGATACCGGTTACTGGCCTCTGTACCGATGGAACCCCGAGAACGAGAAGAAGGGTGAGCCCAACTTCTCCCTTGACTCTGAGCTGATCAAGCAAGAGCTCAAGACGTTCCTTGCCCGCGACAACCAGCTCACTCAGCTGGCTGCCAAGGAGCCCAAGTTTGCTGCTGCTCTTGTCAAGGACTTCGGAAGTGAGGTGCGAGCTCAGCAAAAGAGGAAGGCCAAGGATGCGTACAAGCAGCTCCTTGAGGGTCTTCTCGGCGCTCCTCTCACCATTCTGTACGCTTCCGACAACGGCAACTCTACCACCTTGGCCAAGCGACTGGCTAGCCGAGGTCGTGCTCGCGGCCTGAAGACAACTGTTCTGGCTATGGAGGACTACCCCGTTGAGGATCTCCCCACTGAGGAGAACATCGTTTTTATCACCTCCACCGCTGGTCAGGGTGAGTTCCCCCAGAACGGTCTGCCTTTCTGGGACGCCATCAAGGACAACACCGGTCTTGATCTTGCTGCCGTCAACTACTCTATCTTCGGTCTTGGTGACAGCCACTACTGGCCTCGAAAGGAGGACAAGATCTACTACAACAAGCCTGCCAAGGATCTGGACCGAGTTCTGACCAACCTTGGCGGTAAGCACTTGATCGACATTGGTCTTGGTGATGACCAGGATCCCGATAGCTTCCAGACTGGTTACCAGGAGTGGGAGCCTAAGCTTTGGACCGCCCTTGGCGTGGACAAGGTCGATGGCCTTCCTGAGGAGCCCCCGCCTATCACCAACGAGGACATCAAGCTGGCTTCTAACTACCTCCGTGGTACCATTGTTGAGGGTCTTAACGATACTTCAACTCTTGCTATCTCGGCCAATGACGGACAGCTCACCAAGTTCCACGGAACATACATGCAGGATGATCGTGATATCCGAGATGAGCGAAAGGCCCAGGGTCTCGAGCCCGCCTATTCTTTCATGATCCGATGCCGACTGCCTGGTGGTATCTCGACTCCCAAGCAATGGGTTCAGATGGACGACATTGCCAACGAGCTTGGTAATGAGACTATGAAGCTCACCACCCGACAGACTTTCCAGTTCCACGGTGTTGTCAAGAGCAAGCTCAAGCCCGCCATGCAAGCCATTAACCGGGCCCTCATGACCACCATTGCTGCCTGTGGTGATGTGAACCGAAACGTCATGTGTAGTTCGCTCCCTACCCAGTCCAAGTACCACCGTCAGGTCTTTTCTTGCTCTCAGCTCATCAGCGACCATCTCTTGCCCTCGACTAGCGCCTATCACGAGATTTGGCTGACTGACGACGACAACAAGAAGACTCAAGTTGCTGGTGATGCTGTCCAGGACTTTGAGCCCCTTTACGGCCCAACCTACCTGCCCCGAAAGTTCAAGATCACCATTGCCATCCCCCCTCACAACGATACCGATGTGTACGCTCATGACATTGGTCTGATTGCCATTAAGGGTGAGGACGGCAACCTTGCTGGTTTCAACGTTCTTGCTGGTGGTGGTATGGGTGCTACTCACAACAACAAGAAGACATATCCCCAGACTGGTCGCATGTTCGGTTTCGTTAAGACCGAGGATGTGCACATTGTCTGTGAGAAGATCATGCTCGTCCAGCGTGACAACGGTGACCGTAAGAACCGAAAGCACGCTCGTCTCAAGTACACCATTGACGACATGACCGTGCCTGTCTTCCGCAGCAAGGTCGAGGAGCTCTGGGGCAAGAAGTTCGAGAACGAGCGACCATTCGAGTTCAAGAGCAACGTCGACACCTTCGGCTGGCAGAAGGATGAGAACGGTCTCAACCACTTCACATTCTTCATCGAAAACGGTCGTATCGAGGATACACCTGAGTTCCAGATGAAGACTGGTCTGCGTGAGATTGCCAAGTCTCTTAAGGGCGAGTCTGAGTTCCGTCTCACTGGTAACCAGCATCTCATCCTCAGCAACGTCGCTGATGAGGATCTCGACGATGTCAAGCAGCTCATGAAGAAGTACAAGCTTGACAACGTCCAGTTCTCTGCCCTCCGTCTCAGCTCCTCTGCCTGTGTCGCTTTCCCTACTTGTGGTCTCGCCATGGCTGAGTCTGAGCGATACCTGCCTGTTCTTATCACCAAGCTCGAGTCATGCCTTGAGGAGAACGGTCTCCGTCAGGACTCTATCGTCATGCGTATGACCGGTTGTCCCAACGGTTGTGCCCGTCCTTGGTTGGCCGAGGTTGCTTTCGTCGGTAAGGCATATGGTGCTTACAACATGTACCTGGGTGGTGGTTACCATGGCCAGCGCCTGAACAAGCTATATCGCCAGAGCATTAAGGAGGATGAGATTCTCGACATCATGAAGCCTCTCCTCAAGCGATATGCTCTTGAGCGAAATGAGGGTGAGCGCTTTGGTGACTTCTGTGTCCGCTCTGGTGTCATTGTTGCCACCACTGACGGCCAGAACTTCCACGATAACGTAAGTCACCTTGAACCCATCACATGTAACATAAACTAACAGTGATCCAGGTTGCTGATGAAGAAGAGGATGAGGAATAAATGATGACTAAAAGATTGAACGAAAATTACGTTTAAGATCGATTGGAACGGGAAAAAGAATGAAGGATCAAAGTTGGGTGATCACTGATATCATGATTTGTTACTTATTTTGCATAGCTTGATGTGCTTTTTACTTGGCCGGCGCAACTGATAGGAACGCATTTATTCCATGTAGAAATATTTTCGCATTGACTTGAGACTTTGCGTGAACCATCTAGACTGTCGAATTCCATAGACTTATTATCTCAACTTCACGTTGATAAATTTCAGGTGTTGATTCTTTAATAACCATCGTATTTGACCCGGGGTATACACATTTAGTTCTCTCATATTTACACAATTCCTACCCCCAACAGTGAATCTTTAACATTTCCATTAAACAAAACATTTCCATCAAAACATTCGTTGCCCTCGACAGTCGTGACCGACATCATATCTTTTCTCCGAGAACTCATCTGCTACATCGTCAAACTCCCAGCTCTCTGAGCCAGGACTGGTCCATCATTTCCATGCAGATGCAAATGTCAATACGCCAAACCACGCCGATGCAGATGCCCAAGTCTAAATGCATAACAAAAAACGCACGCGCAAATAGTCTAAGATGATATGTGTACATCAACTGCGTAGGTTGCTTGACACACTGCTCATCTTGTCGTTGACTCTCTCCTTCAGACCGCCCATCCATCGTGGTGCCTTGAGACTCAATCGCACGCGACCTTCGACCACCATGTTGATCACGTTAAGGACGGCAAAGGTGGTGGAACCGATGGCACGGAAGACAGCGAGGGCGGCGACGGACCAGAGGAGGAAGCGCAGATAGTAGTTATCGCCAATGCCTCTAGCACTGTAGATCTCTGAGACAGCCATGCCGAGGATACCGTTGCCGATCATCCATATGAGGACCAAGTAGGTACGCACACTCTTGTAGTAGTCTTCTTGCAGCTGAGATTCGGTCGGAGGAGACTCAGGGACCTCGAGACGATCACGGAGATTGCGGAGAGCCTCATCATATCCACTGTCAATATCGAGCTGCTCACTGGGCATTTCCAGCTCGACAGTCTCACCCTTACCCACAGCACCACCAAGATCAGTCTTGATGACGTTGTCACCCTTGGTACCCCAGGTAACATCGTGGGTGTTGCAGAAAGCGTAGACCTGCAGGGTGCAGATATAGCTGGGAAGAAGGATAAAGTACTGTGCCGAAGATGTAATCATGTGCCAGGGATCCAGATACATGATAGACATGATAAAGTACATGCCGATCGTTGACAAGATAGATACAATCATATTGGTAAAGACGTTATCACCCATCTTCATCTTGTCCTTGGACGTGAGTTGGTGAATGATGATGTAAAATGTAGCAAAAGTCGTGTAAAGCATGATGATACTGTACATAATCATGCTGATCAGGTACAGCTTTTTGGAGCCCTGAGGTCGATTGCCGAGAGAGAGGATGAACTGCGTTGATATGAGGAGCACACAAGCGTACCGCAGAATGTGGAAGATGACGGTAGCGATGTTGTGTCCGAAGGGATCGACTTTGGGATCTGTCAAGCCACCTGCAACGAAGTAGAAGGTGAGGTAGAAGTTGGCCAGGGAGAAGAAGGTGAACATAAGCTGGATGAACTGGTACAAGAACTCAACGTGCAGAAGGATTTTACGGGCGAAGGTATGGTCGGTGAACCAGATCTGCTTGAAGTGAACGAGGGAGTAAACGGCGGCGAAGAAGGCACCGTTGAGCCATCGACGACGCTGTGAGATGAACTCGGGGACAGTATCTAGTCAAGTTAGTATATAAGAAATCGAATCGGGGTCATAATGGGTGTTCTTACCAGGCACATCGGTTTCACCAGTACATCCCTTGACGTACTTGAGAACCCATCTCTCACCACGTTTGGCAACCAGCTCCCAGCAAAGAATACGATCTTCAGCGAGATACATGTTGGCAGTGAAGACATCAGCGTGCTGGCCGTGCAATGTTTCACCCTTGAAGTACTGACTCAGGGGACCGTGTCCAGTCTCGTCATTCTGGAGAGCGTGGTATCGGTAGGCACTGAGAGCACCAGGAAGGACAGTAATGTATCCAAAGACAGACTCAAGAGGCTTATCAAGGATATTGGACATTTTGTACTCAAAGTTCTGGGACGCAACGAGAGGGTTGAGCAAATTGACACCGAATTTGCCCTTCATGGCCTTGATCTCTCCACAGGCGCCAGCGACATTGGAATCAGTGTCGAAAGCCTTCCAAAGATGGTAAAGTGAGGTGCCGCTAGGACGAGTACCAACATCCAACAAAATGCAGATGTTAGGGTTGAGAGCCTTGCCAAATGCGTTGAAGAACCATCGATGGGAGTTGAGCTTACGCTGGTTCTTCTCCTTGAGACAGAAGATCATCTGGCAAGGAACAATACCCTTCTCAGCGCCCTTGAACTTGAGATCGGAGTCGAGAGAGACCTGGGTTGTGTATTCGTAAACGTGTGCCTGCACAGCGCGATTGTTGACGTAGTTCTTGGCAATACCGTGCTGGTAGACACCCATAGCTGCGAGAGCATCCAGAGTGCGAGGGTGAATCTTCTCACGACCATCGGAAACAATGCAGACAACAATCTTTTGCCAACCGGTCTCACCCCAGGTACGAGATCGAGATCGGGAGCAGAAGTGTGAGATGTTTTTCATGACAGCGTGCATCGTTCGCGTGAAGCCGATCTCATCTTCATTGTACATGGTAACACAGATGAACAACTCCGTCTCTCGGACTGTCTTACCAAAAGTTTGTCGTAGTGTGTAACCTCTTTCGACAAAGTCATCGGGGTCGCATGTAACGGCGGTATAGCGCATGTGAGTGAACTCGATCTCGCTGCGTCGAGGCAAGAAACTGTACAGAATTGTCGGAATCTTACACTCCAGCACCAGTTCACCGTTGATGAGCTGAACCTCTTTTCTTGCCATTTGAGGAGCGCGAACACCTCTTCTCTCTTGGGCGCCAGTCGGAGCAGGGCCATAGTGCTCAACCTTGTCGTAGTCTTCATGGTCTCCTTCGTTCAAGGTGTCTTGCGACTCGGAAGACATGTACGAACTGCGGTCAACTGGATGAGGCCGCGCTTCGCTCAGGTCGGATTCAGGCGCAAAGACATCGTCGTCATACTCATCATGTAAAGGAATAGAGATAGTCGCATCGTCTGCGATTGGTGGGATGGGTTGCCTCGAGTTTGAAAAGAGAGGCGCCGGAGGTAGTGGGCGTCGTGGACTACCGCCGTATCTCGAGGATGGAGTTCCTGGTCTGGGGCTTCCGTTCAAATCGGAGGGTTCATACATGCCATTGGACGGAGGAGGCCTCGAGAGATCGGATCTGGTGAAGTCTGACATTCGTGATGAGGGCGTCCAGGGTCTCTGAGGGGAGCCGCTGCCATAGGACATGTAGGACCCGCCGTCTGGGGGAGCCATTGATGGAGCATCATCGAAGATGGAACCGGATCTTGATGAGCGAACACTTGGTTGGTAGTTGAGGTTTCGAGGGCTTCGGATACTGGGAAGTTTGTCTTGTGAGTTTGGATTTCTTAAGCGGCTCACTGGGCGCGGTGGCACAGGAGGAGTGGTATCTAGGCCAAGGTGTTGTTGTTCTTTGTGAACCCTGCGTCTCTCGCTGATCCCATCAGGGATCTCTGGTAGATCTCGAGGTAGGTCTGCGAATGCGACGTGGACACTGTTTCTGTTCTTGTTCTGCAACTTTGCAGTCTGGCCGCCGGTGATTGACCTCTCAGGCAATAGGGATTGGGATTCGGCCATGGACGAAGCGTATGAAGGAGGACTAGGTGAAGGTTGTTCTTGATTCTCATTTGCGATATTCTCTTGGATGTCATCGAGCTGAGGATTGGGCGTAAGGGCCCGTTCTCCCCTTTCTGAAGACATGTTGAGGGTCACAGGTGAAGTGAACAATGGAGGAGGAAACGCTACTGGCGGTTTGTGAGGAGAGGGCGTTGTCTTTGAAGGTGAGGTAGAGGGGGAGGCGGAAGGGGAATTAGAAGGGTGTGTAGGAGGAGTCTGTGTTTGATTCTGGCTGGGTGATAAGGGTAGTACATACGTGTGAGGGTCGTAGTGTTCCTCGGATGTCAACAGTCTCACAGCAGCGGGACTGTAACCTGTGGGTGTGTGATGAAGGTCCTCGTCATCGTAGGGAGGGAGGCTGTAGTCGGGTGGGTGTGACATATTCGGATCCATGGCGAGGTTGGAATGCAGCCGACGCGGGTAGCTGCGACAATACGAGCTATTCGAATAATGATCGGAGGTCTAAAAGCGAAGGATACTCTGTATCTCGACGGCCTCTGCCGCTGAGAAGATCCGAATCGCGTACTGGGCTGCAAGAGTCGTGATGTTATGTTGATTGCGCCTCCTGTTGGTAGTCGAAACTCTGATATCAACGAGGCGTTGATTGTGTAGCACTCAGTATGGTCGGTGTAGGTTTAGATCGTCGAGAGGCGGTGGGACGAGACAAAGAAACCAAGCAAGCAGAAACAACAACGCGCAATGTGGTAGTAGTAGGTCAAAGCAATGCAAGACAATGAATGAATCTTCGGAATGTCTCCTTTTTCCTAGGATGGACGTTGTAATACAATAGAGTAGAGAGCACGGAATGAGCGGAGCTTTCTTAGATCGGGTATGGTTGCGGATATGAGAGTGGGAGGATCCAATGGTGGGGGGGAAGCTTAGGAAGGTCAATCCAAACAAATTACGTTGCCCTGTTGGCATAGCAACGAACCCAATTCAGACAGCTCTGTCTTTCAACTTCTGGCGGCCCGCATTGTTTCAATGACTGGGAGACTATCAGTGGAGATTGATTAATTGCTTGCATTTCTTCAACGGTCATGTCATTTTATGTCTCTCATGTTTATTTCCAATTTTCACAATTATCATGATATTGCGGTCTCTCGCTCAACTGTTTACTTCCCTTCCTATATAAACAATGCTTTGGCTAGGCTCTATCTTTACTACTAACAAGGACAAGGTTGACACTTATGCTTTGACCTTGGAAGTTTCAAGAGGCTTTCGGTTGTTGACATGGAAGCTATACCCTGGACACGCACGTCAACCACGAGGCGAGATCACGATCTCAAATCAAGCATCAGTGCACTATAGATAGGCGTGCGGGTAACACCATAAACGAACCGTTACCTGGTGCCTGGGTGCCATTTAAATCATCATGTAGATCTTCTGTCTTTATGATATGCGAGCCCTAAAGTACCGATATCTCAAAGCTCACTCGTCAATCTTTATGATAAGTTAGGCCTAAGAACCCACATTTTAGAGTAGAGAGGAAGAAAACTTTAGGTAAAATAGGTACCCGTGGTATGCATTTCGCTCAACTCATCGACTTATTCGAGCTATTCAGCTCTGCTCTACGGAGCATCATACACTTAAATAAACACAGATACTTCGCTCTTACCATGGCCAACCGCCTTGAGCCTTGATCCAACCTCAAGAGGGCTACCTTCTGTGACCATAAAATGGCTGGAGTCCTTGACCGACTTCTCATCTCCTCCAAGGATCTTGTAGATGTTGTTACTCACAAGATCAATTGCCTCTTTTTCATTCAACCGACCACCTCCATTCTTCAGCGCGGTTCCTGCTGCAAAGCCCAGATCACGAAGTTGCCAATCCTCTTGAAGCCCAATCGCTACCGTCACTCCTGCATCTACCAAGGCATCAATGACTGTACCGTTGGTGAGTGGTGCGCCGGTCAAGACACGGCGCGAGTCCCAAGTATCACCCTTCGACTGCAGTGGCGAGAGAATGACTCCAACTCCAGCCTCTCCAAGTTCCTTGGCTAACAAGTGAGCCTCGGCGCCACCAATGATGGCCAGCTTGAGACTCCCGACTCTCTTGGTTGAGTCAGCTGTCGTGAGAACGCCCTCAATATCAGACTTGATTCGAAGGGCTGTCGCAATTCCATCTGCGCTGTTGATGGTGAGCGCCAAAACTTGTTCGCCGCTAACAACCTTCTTGAGATACGCCTCTTCTGAAAACGGATGGAAAGCAGGCTCTGGGGATGTTGCAGCCGTGAGCAGCTTGGTCCTCAGCCCACCAAAAGCGGCCGAGTAGCTCGTTGCGCCCCTAATATTGACATCTAGAGTGTAGTGAACTGCCAGGTCAGGAGCAAAAACAGCCCCTTCTTCGAGGCTCGTCAATGCCGAAGTCAGGAAGCCAACGCTGGTGCCAAAATGGGTTGCACCGCCCACAAAGATTGGTGCTGAGACGGCTCGAGTAACACCATAGCGAGCTGCAACATGCAACTTCTTGGAGTCAAGTGCAAGACCATCGATGGCTCGAGAAAAGATCAGAGGGTTGGGTCCGTTGTTGGTTGTCTCCTCTGCGTCAATCTCGCTAAGACCCAGAGTACTACCCACAGCTGTGAATGCTCTGGTCAAGTAACCATTCTTGAGAGCAATGGTCTTTGCTCCGGTTGCAACCGCAGCATCAAATTCAGAACCGCAGTTACCAATGCAAGAGATCTTCCCTTTGGAGACAACCACATTGACGGGCTTATCTTGAGACTCGTAAGTCTTATCATCCTCGAGGAGCACCTTGGTAACGCCAGTGAAGAGCACAGTACCGAGCCTGCTAGGCTCTTCAACAATATCTGCAGGCTTCTCAATAGACACAACCGCTTCTTGTGGCTTAAGTAGCTCAATAGGATTTTCGTACTGGGCTGTACCATCAATCCAGACTTGCAAAGGAGTTGCACCAACACTGAGAGGGTCGCTATCCCAGACGACAACGTCAGCATCGAAACCAGGCTTGACCTTTCCTAGTCGCTTCCCCAAGCCAAGCAGTTCAGCGGGAGCAGATGTCACACTAGCCAACGCGACATGGTAAGGAAGGCCATAGTGGTGGCCCTTCGCTGCTTCGAAAAGTACATGTTGCGCGTTGATAACAGGGTTATCGCTGACATAGACCACTGTGAGGTTGTTTTCGTTGAGAATCTTGCCAGCGTACTCAGACCCAATGTATGCTTCAGTTTTGTAAAACATGTTGTCGGCGAAAAGAGCTGATGCAGGAGGGCGTCCACCCCATGTTCTCTTCAGGATCTAGATCATGTATTAGCACAAGAACCGTCTTTCTGGTAGCAAGCTCCTACCTCTGGAACCAAGTACGTCTGATGAGCATGGTGAAAGGCTCGGACAGGGAACTTGAACTCATTGGTGTGATCCACCATGGCCTCCAAGTCAGGGATCGTGTAACAGTGTGTGTTGATATGAACCTGGCCTCGAAGAGCGGCAGTGAGAGCTTCCCAAGCAATCTCACCTGGGAGGTACTCATCCAAGGACTCAACACCCTGAGACTCAGCTTTGGCACACCAGTCATCCTGCTTTTGAATCAAGTCTCTGGCCTGCTCAAAAGCGTGGCGGAACTCATAGCTTTCACCCATACGGCTGAACGGTCTCTTTCCAACCCCGCCATGAACGCGTTTGGCATTCTCACCACAGGCCATCTTCATGTATCGCCAGTTACGGTCTGGATCAGCAAGTAAGTCTTCAGCACTGATTTCCTTGCGGCCATCAGGTTTGCCGACTGCATGCTTGATGACATAGGCCTCTCCTCCGATGTTGTTGCCGGAGCCGGGAAGGATAAGTGAGGTTGTAACACCACCAGATTTGATGACCTCAATCTGGGGATCCAGTGGAAGCAGAGAGTCGATGGCTCGGGCCCAAGGCGTGATGTTGTCCGACATCTCATTGCCATCAGAGTTGCCATCAAGAGAGGGCAGCGGGTACACGCCTGCGTGGCTGTGAGTATCGACAATACCGCTGGTCAGTCGGCGGCCATGAGCCTCGTAGACAACAGTGTCATCAGGTAACGAGGCAGCCTTGATATCCTTCTCAACGCGTTGAATGAGACCCTTCTCGAGAAAAACATCACCCTGCTCCCACTCCCATCCCTTGCCAGCATATGATTCCTCCAGAGTGGTTCCCTTTATAGGCTCTCCAATCCAGATAGTAGCGTTCTTGATCAGAGTTGGCTTGCCACCGTCGATATAACGAGCATTCTTATCTCGCCCAAGACCAAGCGGGTCCTGAGGTTTGACCCGGAACTTCTTGCACGTCTCGAGGTCTTCATTGAGCTTCTGAATTGATAGTGCGGTCTTATTCTGTGGTGAGATCTGTCGCCATTGTGCAAATACAATGAAAGTCAGGCATGCTAAAGCAAAGAGTCTGATAGCACGCGAGCGACGTAACAGTCGCCTGCTCCGCTGCTGGTGCTGTAGCCCGACAGGAGCCGGCAGCGAGACGGAGCTATAAGGCGGAAGCTGCGCCTTTTCGTCCATTATCGCTTCGTTGTTTTAAGCTTCACAATGGTCAATGGGCGATACTTTATGTGAATTGAAAGGTAGAAGAGGGTGAGAGCTTTGGAATGAAGATCCCGCCTCGTCACACAACCTATGATAAGAGCTGCCTCGGTTTGGGGAGCTCAGTGATTGGTCTCCACTATGGCGAGCTATCTCCCCAGGCACAACAACAGGGGTCCTGGAGCTGTGCACCTAAGGCCTAAAGTCCTCCATGCTCAGTCTGATGATTCTGTTGATTCGAGAAAAGTGGATGGACTGTATCTTTAGGCCTAACTTACCATAAAGATAGAAAATTAAGCTCCAAAATGTGGGTACTTTGGCCTAAAGTATCATAAAGATAGACGATATTCCCTAAGATAACTTAATGTAAGGAGAGTCGAAGGTCATCCTCAACGTTATCCAACCTACATCTCTTTTTGTCTACGAAATCTTGACTAAGATCTCAATACTATAATTTCGATGTAAACGGAAAACAGTATGTGTCTACAGCCTCTGTGGCAAATGTAAAGTGAAGCTTTAGAGCCGGCGATAACTTCATCAATAACAGTAATGGTGAAATTTTGCTTTGTTTGAGATGGGCTTTCTAAGTTAGCACCCCTCTTGAGTTTCGAGATGAGGAGTATCCGTCGACGTCAACGCTCTAGAAATCGCTGCCTTTTAGAAGATTAACTTTCAAGATATGGGTACATTAGGCCTAAGGTATCATAAAGATAGACTATATTCCCTAAAATGATCTTAAGAAAGCCTAAGTTATCCTTAACGTTATTCAACCCATTCACGTAAGCTTTACAAATAACTCGATAATATGATGTTGATGCAAGGCAACAATACGTGTTTATAATATCAGTGGCAAATACAAAGTGAAGCCATCATGAGAATTCACATTCACATTCACACTCACAGTGGGAGCCGACCCTCGGGAAAGGGATTACAAACGGGACGCGCGGGTGAGAAGTGGAGCGTCGCGCGCGGGTAATGACCAAGGTGTGATGCTATTCGCTGAATTGATGAGTCTCGGTTGAAGGTTTTCGGAAGTAGCAAGCGGAAATCGGAAACTGCTCCACAAGCCATGATGGCCCGTTATCATGGCACGGGAGGATAAATAGCTTGAGGACCCCGCCATGATGAGCTACAAATATATTATATACAAGACAGACTCAATAATTCACAAGTGATAATTCATGTGGAATTGGCCTCTCATTGCACGAAGATCACTCTCGACAAATTTATTCAAGTCGTTTTCGTCTCAAAGACACATAAACATCATGTCCAAGGTTGCACCTGTAGTTGCCCTCTCACATGGAGGTGGTAAGTTATCATCACTCACTCTATAAACCAATCCATAACTAACAACATTAGGTCCTATGCCCGTCCTCGGTGACCCTAAGCATAAATCCATCATCGACTCTCTCAAGAACCGCGTCCCCAAGATCCTGAAGCTTGGCACCCCAGATCAACCTCGAGCCATTATCCTCGTCACCGCACACTGGTCTACTGCAAGGCCCACCATCTCATCAGGTGCATCTCACAAACTTCTCTACGATTACTACGGATTCCCTCGCGAGTCGTATGCCCTTAAGTACCCAGCGCCTGGGCATCCAGAGATTGCAAATGAGATCGCCGATGCTCTACGAGAAGAAGGTCTGACACCCGAGTTGGATGACGAGCGAGGATGGGACCACGGAGTGTTCATTCCGCTACTACTCGTCAACCCCAAAGCCGATGTCCCCATTGTGCAAGTCTCAGTTCTCGAGTCCGAGGACCCCGAAGAGCATCTCCGCATGGGCGCAGCACTTCGCAAACTACGTACCAACAACATCGCTGTTGTCGGCTCGGGCTTCGCAAGCTTTCACAACATTCGCGCCATGATGATGCTAGGCAGCGCGGGACCAGAGCAGCAGGCACAGTTTCGAACGTTGTCTGATGAATGGAACAATGCGCTCACGGACGCGACGTCCAAGAAAGATACGGAAGAGCGATGGAAGGCTCTCAAGAGCTGGAGGGGGTTTCCGTATGCTGATATGATGCACCCGCCCAATGGAGGAGAACACTTCATGCCATTGCTTGTGTGTGCGGGTGCGGCGAGAGAGGGAGAGGAGACGAAGAAATATAGCGATGAGTATGTTGGAGTTGAGATTAGTACATTCTATTGGGGATCTGAAGAGGTGAGCAGGTTGTAAATGTTGTAAATGATTGAGTAATGGATAGTAAATAAAGTATCATGGTTATTTGGTATGCTTGTTTCTGTGTGAGTGAGTGCCCCCTCATGTCAAATCCCCGATTGGTAATTCCATCTCACTCCCATTGGAACAAGATCCCTACCAATCCCCTGATTTACAGGTACAAATACCGTTGACAGCAGGAAGAAGATCACAAACCTAAACCCACTATTCGTGGCCCGCTGCCGTCATCGTGGGCTTGGCGAGAGTCTTAGCTGACGTCAAGACGAAAAAAGAACAAGTCTCGCAAATATAGGGAGTAAAAGTAGTTGGACAATGACATATTTTTGATACTGTAAAATGGTCCGAACCGGAATTCGCTCCTTGTGCTGTCGTTTAAATACACTCAGTCGCCTCCCTCGTTTTACTCCCCCTCTAATATCTCACCAACCTCACATCTGCGCACTTACACCAACACCACTTAAAAAACTATACACAACAGCTAGCAGCATGGGCCAGCATTACAAACCCTCAATCGGCGCCGATGTCGTCAAAGTCTTTGTCCTCGAGACTGATACTCCTCATCCCCATACTCAAAACGAGAAGGGTTCGTTTGGCGAGATTCTGCATCACCATTTCTCAAAGGCCGGAAGCAAGCATCATCCTCCTCTGGGCGTCGAGACAGAGCAGATATTTGTGGTAACTGAGGAGGGAGGTCGTATTCCCAAAGTGGAAGAGTTTGAGGAATACGATGGGTTACTCATTACGGGGAGCATGTATGACGCGCACGGCGATAACCAGTGGATTCATGAGTTGCTTGATCTTTTGAAGCGTAAGTATTCTGGCATATCTCTATCAATATTCAATACTGACTTCTTCTAGAACTTTGGATCAAGCGCCCAGACTTTCACTTCACAGGTGTCTGTTTCGGCCACCAACTTCTCTCGCGTCTTCTAGGTGGCAAAGTCGGTCCCTCTCCTACAAACGACTGGGAACTAGGTCACAACGCCATCACCCTCACACCCGTAGGAAAGCGCCTCTTCCGAACCCACGATGACAAAGTCTACCTCCACCAGATGCACCAGGACCAAGTCCTCGAAGCTCCCTCTGTCGAGTCAGCCAACGGTCTCCTCGAGTCCGACACCGACGTTCACGTTTGGGGCAAGAGTAGCCACACGGGCGTTCAGGGCTTGTATATCCCCAACCGGTTATTCACATCGCAGGCGCATTTGGCGTTTGATGAGGACATGGTCAAGAGACAGATTCAGATGAGGATTGATAGTGGTGGGATCAAAGATCTGGAGCATGCGGATCGGGCAGCTGAGACGGCGGATTTGGAACATGATGGAGAGGCGGTTGCGGCAGCGATTCTGAGGTTGTTTAGTTACGACGACGATGGTATGTCGTGGGATTGAGGTGGCTGGGGAGAGCCTATCAATTGAAGTTTAATATCGTGAAACTTTTCTCCGTTCCCAATTCCTATACATCAAGAACGATGTATGGCAACCAAATACCAGGACCAGTGGTTTCTCTCACGTGTAGTATAATGGATGAACAAACCAAGGGAGGAGTGGTTTCAGTCTTCAAGGATCTGCTTGGAAGTCGATATCACGACCATCTGAATCTTAAAAGTTAAACATCTCTGGGTCCAAAGACAATCCGTAATGTGTCTAAAAAAAGGAGGGAGTCTAGGCTATAAATTTGACGGCTTTATACCTAAACGATTGTGTGCATATGAATGTATATAAACCCAAAGCTGTTACTACAAATCGTGACCTTAGACCCCTATCTTTCAGTCTCTACTCAGGCATTTAACTTAGTTTCTCCAATACTGTATATGCATACTTTTGACAGAGTATCATCCATATCTTCTCGTTAATGGCTTTGCAGCCGCCCAAAATATTAACACAAGCAATCTAGGAAGCAGCCATATATCCGGATCAGCTAGCTTCATGCTGAAAGTGCCTTTAAGATCGGAAGTCTTGAGAGACTAGGTTCTTTTTCGAGTTATATTAGGCGGTACGATGTGTAATGGTAAATGGATGCAGGATACGTTATATAAAAGTGGTGGTGTTGTTATTGTTATGAAACTCGGGACGAGAGTGAAGATAAGATGAGAAGAGAGACCAAAAGACTAAGGTCGACCACAGGAGGGAAGAAGACATTTCTCTCAATGCCGTCATCTGCAGTAATTGGCTCAGCAGCATAAGTCGAGATTGTGTCTTCCTCGGCACGAGGGCAGAGGGCCACAGGAGACAGGAACCGGGCGAAGAGACAAAGACGCACTCGGGGTATATGGCAATGCTGAGACCTAGCACAGAAAGCGACCGTCCTGATCATGGAAAGGGCCCGGTGGCAGTCAATGGCTGGTGTGCCGGCTTTGAGGTGTCGTTAGAGAGTGTCGGTGTTGTCGGTGTCTTGTCGGTGGGCTTCTTCTGCCTAGTATATGTCTGGTGTAATGGGTAGGTATGTCTTTCGTTATAATTCCATCTTGTCACATCATTGAACGCCCTGGATGTGTCGCTCTGCTGGGGTCTCGGGATTCTAAGCCAGGCCATGAGGCCATGCCACAAGATGATATTGCCGCCAGTGGCAAAGGTCTGCCCCTTCCAAGTTATCCTTAAGGCAGAAAACGAAATTTATAGCCAGTTCTGGGTAAGATTATGTCTTCGACCTCATCATTACCGTGGTTACTCATGGATGCGACGTTGAGGTTGCGTCCGGAGCCGCCATTAGCATTGGTTGTGTCCTTGGAGGATCACAGCTGTGAAACTGCCACTACCCGCCGCGGGAAGCACAAATCTCGAGCTGCCTTTAACTAAGAATCGGCTTCCACAACTCAACTCGCGCTTCTCTTTCCGCAACCTCGTCATTTGTCTGGTCTTAAACGCCGAGATGAATTGTATTCCTCGAGAATATCGCCTGTGGGCCATTACCGTCAGGAGGCGTTAATTCATTCCAGGATAATCGTAGGCGGAGCATTCTGTGCTCGAGAAGCAGGCGATATCGACAAGGCTCTCTATGACTTGCAGCATAGCAGAGCCTCTAAAGATTTTAGAGATGTATTCTAGGTATGTAGGATACTCTTCCTTGCCTGGTTTGCATGTTTCTAGTGTCTGGGCCTAATTAAGTACTTCTTTGGATAAGGTTTCTATTCTTTATTTAGGTATAGCGTGGTAGTAGCGCTGAACCTGGCGAGCACGCTTTTTTACAAGTTCTGAGGGAGGTATGGTAGAGAAGTTGATGATAGGGAGTTGAGATTCTTAGGCTGGATGATGTATTGGCGCATATCCAAAGTAGACGCTTCTTGCTCGTTATCGAAGGTCAGACCCTGCGATATGGTATGACAGGTTCCATTGACTCATTGCAAAAGCCGCTCGATAAACTGGACTGAGCTTCTCCCCGCTCCCCAAGCTTTTCCATGTCTTTCTTCCGATCTTGGAATATTTCTGGAAGGCCAGGAAGAAAGGTTTGTCTGTCTCCGTCGGATACAAGAGGATTGTGACAACGGAATACCGACTTGCCGTGGCCTGACGTCTTGATCAATCATATGTGATCGCGGTTTCGTCCGCTTTGATCGAGTTGTCAATATAAATGTATTGGCCTGGTACTTTGCAATATGCAAACATAGAAGGTGGGATAATAAGGTTCTGATGGCCAAGGACCTGGGTGCAAGAGTTGAAGAATTTTGGCCAGGTCGCTCGAGCCCAGTCATTTAATTTGCTATCCAGGCTCGATGCTGCGCCGAGATGAAGTTGTCTCTGTGCGTTTGTTGGCAAGCTCGAATGAGACCTTTTGGGCAAGAGCAAATAGGACTTTGATATATAAACAGATCATCCACAGGGGAAGATAGAAGTATTTAAGGATGCATGTTTGGTCAAGGAGCTTCTGCCACCCAGAGCTTGAGGTGTCCTCGAGGGTGGGTGAGTATCATGTCAGAGCTCTCAGAATCCACTGGATTGTAATTCGTGTCGTGCTCGTCTTTGCCCTCTTGCGTGATGTGTGATAGTTGCAAGATATATAGCAAGCCCAGTAGGCTCTCTTGAGCCTGTGTATAGTAGTAGAAATGGCGATGACCTCGCAGTTCATACCCCAGGCTGTAATAAATGTCAGTAACAGTTATTAGATAGTTGGTACACCATAATAAAAGGAGAACCATTGAGTACACATACATTAGTGAGGTTCAGAATAAAGCGGGTTTTCCTCGTCGGACCAATATAGGTCGTAGGTCTTGTTCGTCCGCCAAGGGGCACTGAGGTTCTTTCCATAGACTTGGCCCCAAATGCGTTTCCATTTGCAGGCCTGAAGAAGGCTTGAAGGTTGTCTTTATATAATATCAATAGTTCGATAGGCAAGGGGTGAATGGGCTGCCTGTTCTTTGCCTACATGTCTAGCAATGCCGAAAAAGGCTCTTCCGTAGTAGTATATGGCTCCGAGTTGCTGAAGGCGGAGAGGAGGGAGGATTTCTCTTGGCTCTCAATCGTAAGTGTCTAAAAGAAAAGGTTCGAGCTTCTTAATGTAGCTCTTGCCTTTATATATAACATCTTGATGGGAGGTGGGAGACAAGATGGAGAAGTTGGAAGTTATTATGTCAGAAGTCAGGATAATGGGATGTGCTGGGCTTTTATAGACGGAATGTTTGCGCAGTAGAGTCCCAGTTTGGTCTATTTCAAACTTTGCATGTGTTTACTGCTTCAAACTCTGTGCAATCGACTGTTGTTTGCCTACTTACAGCTGCCAAACTTCCCATTTCCGTGCTTGGCTACGTGTTTTCAGTGAGACCCTCGACAAACTCGACAAGCTTTTGATACCTGAAAGTGCCTTGGTGGCAATCACTGAGTTTGGCAATCATTCAACACAGCAAATATAAGCATATGTCAATTGCTATTAAGTAGATTCTGATTTATGATTCGTAAAACAAACGCTTTTCCAAACTCGCTAATTCAGAATGCCAATCCCTTTTTTAAACATCAATCATGAAGCCGCGAGCTTTTTCAACTCCGGCAATGCCCACTGCTTCATCCATCGAGACTCCAGCAGCTCTTTCGCCGATATCCTATCCTCAGGGCGGAATGTAATTATCTTTTTCATCATATCAATGAAAGCCTCCTTCTCATCCTTAGACATCGTCTTCATGCCACTTTCTTTTCGTCCTTGTTGTACACAGCGTTCGAATCGGACATCCCATGTGAATCCGCCCTTGGCGGTTGGTGTTGACGCTTCTTCTTCGACGTCTTCAATCCAGTACTCTGATCGCTTGGCGCCGTATGCTGACCACTCTTCTGGGATTTCGCCGAGAAGATCAATCTGGTCCTGAAGAATGTCGTCTTCTGATAATGTCCATGCGTCGAATAGCGGGCGTTGTCCGACGACGTTCCAGAGGAGACAGCCCAGACTCCAGATGTCGGAGCTGAACGAGAGAGGTTGACAAACATCGGGGAATTGAGTTTCGGGTGCCCGGTAGCGAATCGGGCCGTTGGAATATTGCCGCTTCTCTTGACTGGGGAGATAGGACTCGCCGAAATCACCCAGTAGAATCTTTGCATCTGCCAAAGCTACATCTTCACTCTTTTGACCCAGCCAAATTGGCAGCACGGCATTCCGGGGTGCATTCTCGTCAAGAGGAAGACCATCGAGTCTCGTCACAGGAACTGTTGTTGGTTTACTGTGTCGCTCGTGGAGTTGGTCTGGGGATAGACGCTTGATCCGGTCCGGAAGCTGAAGCAGGATGTTGTCGAGGTGGAGATCGCCGTGTACTACACCGCCTTCGTGAAGGTAAGCGATCGATTGAACGACCTGAGCAGCGATAGCTCGGGCTGTCCGTGGTTGAAATAGTCTTGTGAATGATGCATCCTTTGCAAGTCGCAACGACATCATCGCTGGGTCGTTAACCAGGCATGTGTGTCTTCCATTGGGGCCGTCGAAGGCAAAGTTGTCGGTGACATGTCGGATGAGAGACCTTCCAGGGTGTTTCTTTCCAGCATTGGCCTCCAGACGTTGAAGGACGTCGACTTCGGTTGAGTCCTCGCCAAAATCTGCCAGTACAATCTTCAATGCGGCGTACTTCTGTTTCAAGATGTCCCATGAGAGCCACACAGTTGAGTAACCACCATGGCCGAGCTTGTTGAGGACGAGGTAACGGTTGTTGATGGTTTCACCTAGGGATACTGGATGGAAGCCTCCAAGGCGGTACTGTTCGAGGTTCTCGACATGTTCGATGTAGTTGTAGTTATAACCCATGTTGATCAATCTAGTGTTGTGATCCTCCATCATCATAGCCGGCGGTTGTGTTGTCTGAGCGGTGACGGTAGCCAAACCACGAGTAGCGGCTTTTGAGATGACGCCATTTATACAAAAAGACCTCTTCCTCGCTCCAGACATGAGGGTAAGTGACGGTCGCCGCAGCGACTTGAGACTGCAAGTAGCCATTTTCACGAAGAGGTTATCGTCTATCGGTGAAGTTTTTGTGTGTGTCCATGGGTGGGTTCAGGGACGGGGCCATTCCGTTATGTTTATGATAAGTGATGTACGAGAAGATGCAGAGTAAAAGTCAATCCATTATAGGTGAGAGAACGAGAGACAGAAGAAATAGGAAGAGCAGGAAAAGGAAGAGTTTATGAGTAACATGGAGAAGCCGAAATCCGGGGTAAAGGTGGTACAGTAGTTGTTACTCATAGCTCGGAGCTAGCGTGGGACTCGGCTCAAGGGATGTGGATACGGGGACGGGGACGGTGCCGGGGTAACAGCCTGAGGCATGATTTCGGCCAAGTTCCGTAATACGGTGTGAGGTTTTGTTTATATTTAATATACAATTCCTTGAAATAGCCGCATGAAATTGCATTAATCGTCAGTTTCACGCGTTAGCGTTGCCGCTCCCTGTTGTTGCCCACTGGAGCTGACGGGCAGCTGAAGCTCTCTCTGTATCTTTATTTGGTGGACCACGGTTGAAATCGGCAAGTTTAGTCGAGGGAGCTAGAAAAATCCATCAAGTCGTGTGACTCTAGACGAGTATTAGATCTAATTAGCATCTGACATGTTCAATCATGAAGAATGTGGTCTAGTTTGACTGAAAATACTGTCCGTTATCCCATAGTATGCATGATGTTATGATACCACTGACAGTCATCTTGTACCTGATGATAGATGCCGGTTCCGGACACCCGGAGTATCCACTCTCCAGATCAGCTTCAAAATCCGGGGTAACTTATCGCTCCAGATCCTTATCAGTTACTTGGCATGTCTATCTACCAGTCATTCAAAGGTATTTGTCTTGTAGGACATCTTAAGCAACCCAATTCATATCAACCATCTCCTCGTCAACCAGACCAGGCATTCTCCAAGTACTTTGCAGATCAACCATGAGATCAATATCCAATCAGCATCAGTCACATCCTCTTGACCGCCATCATATGATGCATAAGCTCAGCTATGACAATCTTTCCACGATTGGCTTGTCATAGTAACATAACTAACATCCAAGGTTGTCACTGTGAACATAGTATCAGGAGATTTTCGGTCGAGAGAGGTCGATATTATGGTTCGACTTACGAGTTCTTGACTCTCAAACAATTCTCAAACAGTGTCTTGATACCTTCAGTGACGGATCGATTTACCATCCACAACCCAAATGGAACCGCAATACTGATATGATCTCGGCATATCTCGGTCTCCGGTTGCTCGGTCTCTTGTAGCCTGGTTTGTCTTAGCTGTGTGGGACGTTCGCGACCCGTGACTTATTAGTTAACATGTCTCTTCATCATGTTCTTCACTCTAGAAATGTTATTCATGCCACTCAATAACTGTAGCTAGTGTTCTTGGGTGCTTCTACTTTCTGATATGGCTTGGATAATACTACAAAAGGACATCAAGTTCCACTTTGAGTATATTGCTAGCACTTTTTGAACAAGAGTGAATAAAAGCCGTTTCCAGAGTAGATGGATTATAGAGATGGTGGATGAGGAGACTCATGGCTTTCTTTACTTTGGCCATTCTCTCGACTACTAGTCCACTTATTAATGAGATAGAACTTAGGACTGCATACTATACTTGACTATATGATGATGAGAAAGCCCAAAGTTAGTAAAATCGAATAAAGAAAATAAGGTAAAGGTTTGGGACTTGAATAACAGGACCTTGGGGTACTTCTGAACTTTTAGTTCGTCGATTATCATAAAGGACTCCTAAACTTGTATTCTTGGTTCCTTCTTCAACTCTTTTCTTTGAATGCCTGTATATAAGAGTAGGCCCCTTCTGCAGTACCTTTATGAGAACTAAGAAATGCGACTCTACAGCTACGACAGACTCCCTGGTCACGAGACCGGCAACCAGCTCTCCAAGCTATCCCAATCCCCCAACTAGCCAAGACATCTTCCAACCCGCCCCATCAAACAAGCATATTTATCCAAGTGGATAAACAAGCCGAGACTTGCTATTCTTGAACATCCACATCCACATCCACTAAAGACGTAATTACAGCATGCAATCAATGCACATCCAAACTCCGGGATGTGACACACAAGACCGGAAACAAGACCGGACCAAAGCCATAACGGATGCTGTATCCGGGCAATACAATGTACAAGTCACTACGCCCTCTTCTAGCAAGTTAACTTTATACCGGGGGTCAAAGTCCGTGAGCTGCGCATCAAGTGACACAATATC
This sequence comes from Fusarium sp. NRRL 53497, assembly GCA_013184445.1. NCBI lineage: Eukaryota > Fungi > Ascomycota > Sordariomycetes > Hypocreales > Nectriaceae > Fusarium > Fusarium sp. NRRL 53497. Next base: position 55,185 of record JABCJZ010000124.1, read on the forward strand.
TGTGTGTAAATCCTGTTATCTCTACACGTCGCGTGATTCATCATGCATCCAGACTGCATGTCTTCTCTACGAGAAATCCCCCCGCCTTTGGACCCCAAGTCAGATATCAATTGTTTGTGTAGGTTAAGTTGCATGCGTCGGTTTGCTTGTGATACAGACCACATCCAAACATGTTAATTGACCTATCATGATAATCCACAGGCTGTTGTCCGCCCGCAACAACCCCAGGTTTTGCTTATCAGACATCAAGATTGCATTCGAATCCGGTTATCAATGTGTGCCTCGGTTATCTAACCCCGGACGCCTCATGCTTGGCTGCATCTGACTCACACCACTTGTTGTGTTCTAGCCAGGAATGCCCAGGAATCCGGTTGACTACATTCAACACTCTGTACGACGTGAATGGGCAAACCCAAACTGACTCCCATGGCCAAGTTATGTTGATCATTCACATGAAAATATAGCAAATCTGAGAGTTGAATGTTTCATAATTATTCGATGTTTTTTAAGCCTGCTTCTTTGAGCGGCCTGTATTCTCATGACTAGATACAGAAGCTTTGAAAGCTATACAACACATGAGCTCATCTGTCCCTTGTTCCAATACCACTATAACTTTTTGTACTCCAAACTCCGTTTCAAAAGTCATTTCCCATGTGTTCTGTATTCCCTTTCTCTTTATAAATGTAGAATAGGTGGAAGTAACTGAGTCTTCCTATCAACGCTTCTGGGGTATCTTCTTTTCGCAAATCGGATCGCCGCGTGTCTCATGCAGTTTTTGACAAAGGAAAAATGCAAACAAGCAAATATTAAGCAAGAAATGACAAGTGGAGATTATTGGTTGCCGTCATCTGAAGAGTTGGAGAAGCTGCTGAGTCGGTGGGCGTCGAGGTGCTCCAGGCTCTCATACTCAATGGGGGACTCAACGGCAGGGTAGGCAGGGGGGCTGGGAGGCACGTCTTGGTAGACTGGGGGAGCCTCGTTATCCCAGCTGACACCCATGCCGGCATGAGCAGTCATGACAACACCATAATGCATTCGCAGGATGCGGCCGGTGCCAGTCTGGGTAGCCAGTTGAGGCTTACCCTCGGGAGCGTATTCTCGAGAGACAACAAGCTCAATGAGGAGTGAGTGTGTCACTTCAACGCCCTGTGCAGACTTGGTATCGCAGGCATACTTGAGCTCCTTGGTGTGAGACTTGTACTGGTTGGCAAAGTAGTCGAATTCAAGCTCAACCTTTCCATCAGTGCCAGTGAAGTCAGACTTCCAGCCATCGTGGAGGTGCTTCTCGCCTAGAACGCGGACCTCGTTGCGGGGGAGGCTCTTCTTCTCTGAGTCTTCAACTGCAGGAGCATGTCGGTCGCAAGCAGGGGCCACGCTCTTGATGGTCTCCTCGAGTCTCCAGGTAACCTTCTTGAGTCGCCAGAAGTCAATGGTCTTGGCCTTTTCGTTACGGCTCATGAGACCGTCGAGTCGCAGGCTGACATTGTTGGTACCTGTGGGGTGGATGATGTTGTTGTAGTGGGCGCTGGCCTTGATGTTGGTAGGAGGGAAGACGCGGACAGAGTGGTGAGGAATTTCGTTTTCGGGAAGAGATCGCTTGACAGGAACAGTTCGCTCGAATCGCACGGGTGTGACAGAGCCGCTGGCTGAGTGCACGCTCTTTGTGACGTAGGCATCGGCCTTGAACTCATACGAGATGGCGACGAGGGGAGTGTCCATGGTAGCGGGGAGATTTCCGTCAAGAAGAATAGAGAAGGGGAATGCGTGACGACCCTTTCGAAGAGTAGTGGGCACAGCCAGGAATTGCCAGCTCTTGAGCTCAGTGTATTGGTTCTGGCAGTCTGTGCAGTGACCCTGGTAAGGCCTCTTCTGTAGAATATGAAGCTTGAGAGAAGCCACAAAGCTTCCAACCTCAACAACCTCATCCTTGACATCCAAGAACATCTGTCCAGTGATGAGGGCACCAGTGCTCTCCTCGGTGTTGCCGTGGAAGACTACTGGTGGACTCTCGATGCTCCAGTCAATGGAAACGTCTGAGGGCTGCTCCTTGTGGGACTTTCCAAAAGGCAAAGAAATTCGGTGATGCTTCTTGACAGCATCGGCGAGTTCAGTCATCTTGACAGCATGAGTTTGAGGTCGATCCTCGCCGTCTGATGTGTAGGGGCTGTTTGTGCGTGATCGGGCAACCTTCTTGATCTGAGCAATGTTGCCAGAAGAGGTGCGGATGAAGTTAGCCACGCGGTGGGGCATGGCGGCGGTAGTGAGCGATCTTTTTGTAAGACGCTCTCCTTTGTGGTTTATACGGGTTTAGGTGGTGGGGGTTGGCGGCTAAAATAGCACGCGGAGTGAACGAGTTTTCGTAAAAAAAAACTCTTCAGGGTGATGTAATACCGGAAATAGTCTTGTCGACGCCGACGTATGATGTGGGTGTACACGGCGGGAGATAGCCAGGGGCAGGAGGTCTTCTGACTTTGCAAATGTGTCGGGAATGACGATGGTAACGACTCAAACCTGTTCCGAGGTGGTGGGCAAGGTTTTTGAGTGCCGGCTGTAAGTTGCGGATGCCGTGAGTAAGAGTAGCGGAACAGTGGTAGACTTGTTTTTTGTCTTGCTCGAAAATCTTGTGAAGAGCGAGTGACTGAGATATCAATTGGTATCAAATGTCTTTTTAGATAGCCAATTGTTTCTTGTAGTTGATCGTTGTCTTGTTTCGTTCGTGTAAGTGACCTTTGTATAAGTCGGTATTTCTGGGGACTAACTTTAGTCAAGTGTTGTCAACCTTGGATGTAGATGTAAGTCTGGGGAACTTGAAGATAAACAAAGATGACTCTGGGGAAGATATGGAGAGACCTTTCGAGTGGGAAGATCGAGGGCATCACCAAGACTAAATATCTGGACTCGAGAGTCTTCGACTCATGCTCTGTCCCTGGGGGAAACGATGTGTCATAGCCAAATGGTGCCCTGCTATGGCGAGCTTGTTCGGTGGCGCCTTGGTGGATATGCACTAGCAGGCGGCTCCCGCCTGACTCTGCCAGTTCTGCGTGCGCCCTGGAAGCCCTGCAACCCCTTTGGGCGTGTGGGTTATGGTTAGGTCTGAGGCCTGGAGACCGCCGAAGGGCGTGAGACCAGCAGAGTGGGTTCCAGTGGCCGGACCTTCACAGCTTAAACATCAGCACAGTCTACGCAAGACCCCGGCACAGTCCGTATGGGTGTAACACAGCGTTACGGTTGGCCAAGAGAATGTTCCACGAACGGTACGCACCAGGCTAATGCTCTCTTGGCATGCTCCAACGTTTCTGATCTGATGCCCATCAGATACATAGAGCACAGTGTCGCGCAACGCAGTACCTTGTGGGTCAACAAGAGGCATGTTGGATCTTGCGCATTTCGATCGTGGATCGTAGGACCAGGTTTAATCCCCCATGCGTGTGGAATAGACCAAGGGCATGTAAACGACGATGGAGTCCTTTTGCCAGGAGACGTACCGATGCTGCCCGGCTGTGGCCGCTGAGGAAGTTCAAAAGAGAAATTGGTTAGAGAAAAACTCTTTAGATGAAGCGGATGCAAGTCTGCTGTGTTGTTGTATGCCTAGTCTACTGTAGTAAACTGTGTTAGTTGAACATTAGGTGTAACTTCATGCAGTAACCCAGCCATTGTTTCCTGCTGGTCATGCATGTCCTCCTGATCTATCTCGGCAAAGCACCCGCAGGCTCTTTACACTGAAGATCAGACGGGCCATGTCTCCGAGTACCTATGTCTTTTTTCTAGACGCACACTAGCCTCATAAGTTCTCAGTGAGAATCGGCGCAGTAGGCCGAAGACCGGCCCGGTAAGCCACAGGGTTGATCAAGGGGGGACCCTTTGATGATTTGATCTCACTACTGTACCTAGGTTAGTGTTTGTTTGTAGTTAGCCTTTGCTCGGGAACAATTGACGGAAAGGATCGAAAACCCATTAGCTGCAACATCAGCATCAGCATCAGCCCAGCAAAATATGATTCGATATACAGCGGCACATGACGCGGCAGAGCACATCACCGGTCGTCAGATGCCACTTCCTATACAAGCAATTTGTTGATAATCAAGGTAAAACTATGCCATTGTTGCAGATCAATCAATCAATACGATGAAATGGTTGATGCTATTGTGATGATGTGCTTTCCCTCGGCGTTGAGGTCAATCCTCGGAAATCTGGAAATACAGTCACAAGGCATCCGCGGTAAGGGAAGGCGCACCACGGCCACGTGCGGTTAACCGACAGCGCTGATGGAAGAAGCAACGAAGGACGGTTAGTGGTCCGTAGCGCTGTAAATTTACAAGTCATAGCGCTAGACTGCACTAAAAGGTTCTCCGGGGAGCTATCGGGGAGATTGTTGACTCAGACAGCCTTCGGGAACCAGGAGCGGAATGTTTTTTTTTTTACTACTGCGCTCTTTCAGGACATCCAGGTGGATTCCCACTTTAGAAGACATGAGACTCTTTGGAGATTTGATTCCAGGCGGTGTATGCGCTCGAATGCCCTGTCGTGGAGGAACGTCAGGTGCTGTTTTACAAGTAAGAACCCCTGTGGGTAGCCAGTAGAGTTGGAGAGGAAAGGAGAGAAGAGAAGAGAACGAAGCATATCATCCAATCCTTGTGAGTTGTATTGCCCAGAAAGGGCAATTATAGGCTGAGAGATCTCCGAGTCTCGGCCAGCGGAAACGAGCGGCTATGGGAAATAAACATGCGAGGATGCATTGCCTACAAACTTATGCCTAGAGAGTTTGTAAATGAACACGGGATCAAACCTCAGTCGATTTACGGGTTGAGTTCCACATCTGCCGCCCGGTATATGATTTCGGGACAGTAGCAGTAGCAATAGCAGAGCTTGAGCTTATCTGATCAAACTTACATGTGGCTGAACAATTCGGAGATGGTTGAACAGTGGGTTACGGAATTGGAGATGCATTGGGGTAAAGGTGACATCCAAGACATTTGCATGATTCATCATGTGAAGATCAACATTAATTAACATGGAAGTCACTAAACTCGATGCTCTCACTCTCGTCAGTTACAGCTAAGATGTGGTGATTTCCATCTCCGGTCCCGGCCCCACTGAACAAAGCCAGGCCAAGAGGAGGTAAGAAAGAGAACATTTTTCTACAGTACCTTAGGGAAGAGTTCTTTTGAGCTGGTTCCACAATGAGTCCGACCCATTAAGACAAAAACGGTGCGCGGCTGTCTCTGACCCAATATTTACGTATTGAACGTTACAATTATTATTATATCATGAAGTTCCAATGCACACGGTGTGGACCGTCCCACGATGGGCTATTACTACTGCAAAGAGACAGAAGAAACACAGTGGGTAGTGATATCCACAAGATGAAGATTTTTTTTACATTCGTGACTGACCGTATGTTAAGGTGAGAGAGGGCCAAGAGGTAGCCGCGGGTGTAAGTTGGCCAATGAAAGGCAGAAATACGACAGGTACGTACTCTATTGTGGAGACCTCCCTTGAAGCAAATTCCTTCCGTTCGCCTTCCAAGGAGTTCCAGGTTTGAACGGTGTCACTGTCATTAACATCCTGGGAAAATCTCTGAGAAAACCCCCATGCTCCCAAACACTAGACCAATCTCGGCTGTCGTTTCTTGATTCAAAGCTTCGTTCGATCTGGAAAAAAAGAACCAAGCTTTTTATTGGAGATGAGTCAAGCTATCAGAAACGGATTTCCTTGGATCTTGCCCAGCATGACGCCTAATTGGCTTGGTACCTTTATGGTGAATCGGCACAGTAACTTACACCCCCCCAATTAAACTGTCGACCATGGCATCGTGAAGCAGGTTTGGCCCATTGGCAGGGTTTATGAAAGTGAGCCTTTCTCACCACCGCAGGGTAGGATTCACCTTGCTGAATGTACTGTTGCTGCTCGGTGAGACAACATTTCGTAATTGACGACTGTATCAGTGTTAGTGACTGGTCTTGGTCAATCCACGTGGTTGAACGTTGCTCAATCTGATGCAGGTTCAATTTATAGCGAGCTATCGATGTGGCTCCAAAAGCAGATACATCAAGGTCAACGTGTTTTACAGCACTTGCGTCAACCACTGTGCCAATGTCGAAACGTCAGCTACAACCGATATCATAATAGTCCCGTATTGACTTTGACGCGAAACCAAACGACATCTCAACCATGCAATTGCCGTGGTAAAACAATGCAATGCATTGGATATCATCTCGTCTCGCTGAACTCTATCCTTCACCATCTCCGAAATCTGATACATAGCCGCATCAGAAAACGTCCGACTTAGCCGCGGCTACTCCCTATCCCGAGAGCGCCAAAAGAACCCCCGCCTTCGAAATCGAACATTGATGGAACCCTCAAGGAATCAATTCTAGATGCCCTCGCATCGTGTAGTTGAGAGTGGGGCATCTTGTCTTCGGTTTTTGCACTGAGAATCGCCACTCGCCAAGTTCCACTCACACTGAAGTACTCTCAGTTACGCAAGAGGCCTCTATTGATTCGTTAACTTGTCTTTGGCATGCCACGTTCTTGTCAGACACGAGATCTCAAAGTGCCACTGTGTACACCACCAAACTCTTCGGCCGAGACCGAAGCAAGAGAGCCTCATCTCAGATGATGCGGCTCTTGACTAAAAGACACTTGGATTCCAAGGGGCTTGGCTTCTGTGGTCAGGGTATCACATAACGCATTGCCCGTTCCTGAAGATCATGCATCAGTCTCCAGCCACATAGTGCCTCTGGCATTACATAAAAGTTTTGAACCCCCCTGGACAACAGACCAACACTCAACTCACCAATTCGAAACCCACGTTCACTGCTCTCAGCCCTGTCGATGACTTTGGGGGTCACCATCTCGGGAACGGCGCCGTCACGATGGTGCAATCACGGATCAAACCAGCGAAACGTGCTTCCAGGCTTCAGCTTCTAGAACTTGGCGCTGGTCCTCGTTTCTCAATGGCCATTTTCTAGTATTTTTTGGGCGCCATCAGTTTTGCGGCCAATCAACGCCATATTCGCCATCACTTGCAACATCGTCGATAGACTATTCCATCATGAAAAGCTATCAACCTTGGCGACCCTTGAATTCAGCTGGGAATAAACACATACGTACCAGGAGCTTCGTGCACGAGCATCTTGCTAATCACACACCTCTAGAAAATTTTCCTTTATTAGCACAGACAAAAGCGCAGACCATTCAGTTTTGAGCCGCATTGGAACAAGGTGCAAATTTACGCTATAATTATACCATGGGATCCTCCATTATGATGGGGCATTGATCATCACAAGATGAGTTGAGACTTCAGGTGGATTCTACAAGCTCCCTTGACAAGGAACGTCCCACTACACGACAATCTCGCGGGCCATCCTCCTCTCACGGCGTTCCGATGTGAAGCGTCTCATTCCGACAAACGAGAATGCAGGGAGTTTTCGAGTAACATCACGACTTTTGAAACCAATGCGTTGAAGCGGTCTGAGTTGGCTGAGTTGCAAGCATGTAATAGCCTTCAGAGAGACCCATCTGGCATCAACTGGAATAATGGGTTGGGCTCACAGGCTCCACGGCAATTGTCTGACGAGATAATCGCAATATAGTTTGAGCTTGGCTTTCAGCACGGTTGCAACCAAAAGTTGTAACGGCGAGCGATCGACTGTCATTAGTCGATGAGGCTCAAATTGCATGAACTGTCTATTCAGATCGATCGTCGCCTACCAAAAAAAAGTTTTCCGTCATGGTCTAAGCTTTTCTATGCTGAGCGGCACAGCATAGACATTACGGCACGACACCCGTCATCGATCCAATATGCGGAACACAACTCCGTGATGTCCACAGTCCAAGGCTCGAGGTAGCTGAGGTTTGTCTGCCTTGTGAGGTGCTCTCACTTGTCCTTCTCACAAGAAGCCAAGCCAAGACTTTGGAGTGAAGCTCTCTGTTCTCACCTCACACAGTGCTTACGGTACCTGGATCCGTATCCTTGCACCTACACCCAGGGTTCGTTTCTATGCCGACGGTGACCTTTTCTGAATGCCAGACCTGACCTGGCGTGGCCTGTGCGTCATGTGCCTAAAATCTTGGACCGGCCACGTCCGTGCATCAATCGACTGTTTCTTGCGACGCTTGAGAGAAACGTGCCATCGCTAGCAGACCTGTCATATAACAACACTTCACTTTTCGATGTCTAGCTTAGCCGACAAGATGATATGAGAACACAGATGGCCTTTTCCATTCACTATGTTACAGAGGCGCGTTTGGCGGCATCATGCCAGTTTAGCAATGGTAATTTACTTCCAATGAGCTGGTTTCAATGCAGCCCTCATGCCACTGGTTCCTTGATCTGCCACACTTACACACCGCATGCACGGGAATAACGTTGGTGTGTATCTCGAGCAGCCACATCTTGCTGGGCGTTCAACAAGATCCCGCACGACATGTTCTCCTGTCGGTGAACCTGGATTATCTCAGCCTCCGCGATTTCTTGCATTCGTGTAAACCAGAGTATCCGAATCAATCAATAAGCCATGCATTAGACTGTGCTCGTACCAAAGATAGGTATGCGGTTGCCTTCATGGCGTACGGAGCAGAACTCCGAACATGTGGCCGTCACCTATTTCACACTTCAATGTAGTGTCTGTCATCTGTATACTAAAAACGGCCTCAGATCTAAATAAACTATATGCAAGACAAACACTCCGTATGGAGGGACATGACATACAGCAGCCAGAGATAAGGCGAGTGCATGGTCCAATTGCAGAGCTGCCCGGATTTGAACAGCATTAGCCTTATCTCTTGAGCCTTCTACTGAGAGACAAAGTCTGGGGATCCCGGGGTTGAGAGATAAGTTCCCATGCGATGTCGGGGAATGATAACAAGGCTTGCGAGATAAGGAATTACCACATCAGGCCGTGGAGATGGAATTGATAGGTTGAAGCTATACACGGTCCCCTTCAACGCGGAGGGATCAAGATACAGTGCTAATTGATTCAATGAGTCAAAGTGAGAACCTCTTGCGCCGACAACGGCGTCATCCGTTCACGATGGTGTTTAGCAAAATTTTCAAGTGTTGTAGAAAATGAACTACGCCAAGCCATGACCCTAGCAAAATGCCGGACTAACCTCCGGTAATAAGGAAATAATGCACAGAGCAACAAATCCCTTCCTTACAAGGCAAGTGGGTAACATATGATTCTCCTTGTATTTTTTTCGACTCCAACGTCATATGCGCCAGATGCTTCTACGACTGTCCCTGATTCGGAAAAGAGTGTCTGTTCTTGCTTGAGAACCTTTCTGAGTTGGACTTAGACCGTTTCTAGAAGGTTGGCATCGTGTTCGGGGCTATCTCGATCTTCAGAGCGGACTTGACCGTCGGTGGACGGGCCGAGCGCTAGGAGAAGGTTGCCGTGATGGAGGCGGAGCTTGATAGAGTTGAGAGTTGGGGTTCTGGAGAACGTTGCAGTACTACAGACCACTAGCTGGTTTGGTGTGATGGGGAGTGTTTAGGTAAAGCTTAGAGTATCTTAGGGTAAGAGCATTCTAAATTAGGAGAGTTTAGAAGAACTATCTCCCCAGACTCTACTAATGATATGCCCTGTTCGATACAAGAATAGGACAGAAGGGTTACTGTGGGTTCAATTTGGGACATCTCGATTGGCTGATCTTTCATTTGACGAGCCTTGTGTTGATGATCTTCAGCATGTGTTGCTGCACTGAGTTCCGGAGGTAATGGAACAACAGAAAATGACGATTGGGGTTACCATGTAAAGTTTCGAGATGTTCAAAGGAAGGCAAACAAGATAGCACCATTGGAGTTCCGTTTCATTCGTCTACTCTCGGCGTTGGTGGAGTGAAGATATGAGAGAATGATGATGTGAGTGGGCTTTTTAGACTATGAAGCAGATGTTAGTAAGGAACTCACAAGATAATGTATAGGAACACACCCAAGAGGTACTTGTCCTCACTGACATAGTACTACTGACTAGTAGGCTCGGGGTATTCCTCAATAGCCAGTATCTCTCTTAGACGATCTCTCAATCTCTACTGTGTGATCGTTCTCGTCAGTGATAGGGCTGTATTTACCACGGACTGGGTTCATTAAGCAGTTGATAGCATTCTCTAAGCTACTTATGTCTTACATAGAATTGTTGTTTCATGCTCCCAGTTGCAGAACCCTCTTACAGCTTCTCCCACCATCTGTCTTTCAGCGAAAATCCTTGGGCTAGATGATGGTTCGCGCACTAGTAACCGTAGAATATATACTACCTCAATTGAGACCTGCGGATGATCCAAGGACGCGGGAAATTCGGGCCTTCAGATCATCTACAAGGAATCCAAGAGCGTAGGCAGCACCTTGAAGTTCCACCAATTGCTTTCTCCAGTCTCCATCGTCCATTGTCTGCGATCGTTCACCAGGAAACTGGCTTTGACTCTCACTATGAATAGTCTGGGAGGGAGGATAGTGGGTCTCATACTGGGGATTCGTAGGCTGAGGATAGATCTTGTTGGTCGGGATGCGGTTATCACCCAGGCGTTGTTTGAAGGAACGAAGAGAATGAGGGTTCCTTGTCGAGGGCTGGTTGACTCGGTGATGATCTTGCGATTGGTTGATGACAGGAACGGTGGGGTTCTTCGTGAAGAATTTGGAGGCTTGAGGCGGAGTTCGAGGTAGGTTGGTGGAAGAAGTCATCTGAGTCTCTGCCTTTATAGAAATCTCGATGGAATCTCTCACCCTGTTCTGTCTTCCGAAAGTACTGGTGAACGATCCATGAGGCGATGTTGATGCGTGTCCGGTAAAGTCCGGTGTTTGAGGGGCTTCCCTGACCCGGTCGTGATGATGATGACGAGACAGATTCTTCTGGCCGTGGGTGGCTTGGACTGATGATAGGTAGTAGGGATTGAGAGAAGCTATTCTTAGGTTAGAGGCTGAGTAGTACTCAGATCTTCTGTACTTACGGAAAGACTGGGGGTTCGCCGATGCTACCACAGCGCCTGGCTCTGTCTTTTGGACCTTCTGGGGCCGTTCTTCGAAAGGGCCAAGCAGTCTACGCTTTAGGATATCTCCTGGCTGTTTGTATTTGTATATTCTGGGCGAATGGTGATGGCGGTCTGGCCTAGGAAGGTCCACTGTCTGCAACATCTTGCCATCATCTGTAGCTTTGCCCTGATTTTGTCAGTTCAGCTACCATGTCATTAACTAAGAAACTCACGCCTGAGTTCTTGATCTTCCCTTTGATGTCCTCATTCTCCTCATCCCCATCTCCATCCTCGTTCTTGTTATTGACGTACAAAGATGGGCTAACCCAGGATAAGGGGTTAATTCCAGGATACCTGTCGACCAGCCTTACTTTTGTCGCTTTGGAAAGGATTCGGAAGTCATATAGTGCGCGGAAGATGATCCATATAGCGAAGGTAAAATCTAATTCTCGCCAGAGCTTGTGTGAGCTTGGCGATCTAGCATTTCCTTTTGTGATTTTGGTAGCTCCGTTGAGAACATGTTGGATGATTTCCCGCTTTGTGTCGTCGTCCCACCCATCTGAATGCTCGTCCCAGACATCTTTGATTCTCTTTAACGCCGCTTGATCTCGAGGTTCTTGTGATAGGTGATGATCGTCTGGTGCAGGGAACTCAAGACTTGCGTCGGTCATAGTGGGCAATGGTTATGCTTGATGATGGCTAACAAGTCTGTGAAGAAGAGTGAAGTGGAAGGAATGCGATAAGAGATGAAGAGGAGGAGAGGAGAGAGAGAATTTGAGAAACTGGAGAGAAGGTATTGATTCGCCTTGCCTCCCTATTGGCTGTGTTGGGTGTCGATAATCTGCAGTGATTCACGTTCTTTCTTGTTGAGATCGCAAGGGTCATGAATCACGGCCGCTTCTACTATTCAGCTCCAGTTTCACTATATTCTCTCACCCCCTAATTCTTCTTTCTCGAAGTATCCAAGTACCACCTGATGTTATTATCAGCTTCACCAAGTCTAAACTCATAAGAGAATGTGAACAACCTCTTGATCTGCCGCCCTTCCTCAACAACTAATAATCATACATGACATTGTCTGAATCCTCTTGGAGGTAACTCGGCCACAGAATAATAACTAGTCTCGGTGTTGTGTTTACACATTCTCTGAGAAGATGGGAAGAACCCAAGCATCTCCCACGGTTGCAATATCAGCAAAAAAGGAATAGAAGTTGCCTAGCAATTGACAAAAGATAGAGAAAAGACTCCGGTACAGGGAATCGAACCCTGGGCTCCGCGGAACTGATCTCTCAAGTTATGAGAGCGCGAAATGTTAGCCACTACACCATACCGGAATGTGATTGGCCGTTAGATCTCGATCTTCATAAAACGAGTGACAAAGGCCAAAGAATGGGCACTAACTAGATGTATCGATTGCTTGTGACAATCAATGGTTCAAAGACATGAAGGAGGAGGCGTCGCTGCCGATAAAAGTCGGAATAGATAATAGGTGTTGTCGTTGTTGTCAGCTATAAGGGCCAACTTTGAGGTTGCCAACTATCTCGGTTGGCTTTACAGAGAGGATAGAGCTGATTGCCTATTGCCTGGCTATTCAGCAGCACGGTCACAGGGGAATTAAAGAAGAGACATCCTTGAGCGACATTCACTGTCGCGTAAATGTTTTGTCAACGCTGGGGTTAACGGCGCTCTCACCAGAGGTTGACTGGTCTGGTAGTCTTCACTTTGCTCCTCGGCCATTTTAGAGTACAATAAGATGAAGTTTGCTAGGAGTGTTCAATAGATATATATTCAAGAGGAGGAGGAGGGGGCCATCCTAAGGAAGGAGGAAAGTGGTCTAAAAGCTATAAAGGTTTATTCTTTCTTTAGGATACAATTATCACAAGTTCATAGCTAGATTTAGAAGACTTCAGGTTTTCCTTAGGATGTGTATTCTCAAGCTAAGACAGTGCGACTATATAAGCCTAGTCCCTCTATACTAAGGGGAGTTTGCGCATTTGGCTCTCCTATAGTTTTTTTACTTCCTTGACGTTATCTTAGTCCTATTAAAAAGGAGGATGAGGGAGAAAAGAAAGAAGAAAAAAAGACAAACACTCATGTCACCAAGGGGGTTCGAACAGTGGACCTCCCGCTGCCTAAAAAAGAACGGTGCGCATTCTCAAGTATATTATGCCCCCTTGACCAGAACGCCACCAACCCGAAGGTGTTCGCAACGTTGTTAACATAATATATATAGTACTGCCTGAGCCACAATAGGTAAGTCAAGGCGAGGCCCAAACAAGGTTGTATGCCAGTCATCCACAAGGAAGAGGTTGCGACGGAAAGATAACCCCATTGCCATCCAGCAATACTTATTTTGTACAGCCTTGCCATCTCGCACAATTAGAAATACCTACCTAAGCTGAAGCTCGCTGGGATGGTAGCTGGCGAGCAAATTCCTTCCATTTTGATGGAAAGAGCCCGAGGACCAGCGTCGAGAGGGAAGGAACCTGTCCGCCAGCTGCCAGCCAGAGATCAGTGACAGAGAAAGGGAAGGAACCTCCAGCTGCCTGCCAGATCAGTGGCAGAAATTGGGGCACTACAAAATCCTCGGCTTCAGTCTGCTGATGGGTTTTCTTCTTCTTCTTCTTCTTCTTATGCCTCTCTTGATTGAATGTGAGTTACCCCGGGTCAAACCGGGGGGGAACCGCATTCTCAAGTATCCCAATTTTTGGACTGGGCTTTGCAACTCTTGCTTGGCAGTCTTGAGTAGCTTCTTATGCCAAGGGTCTGTCTGTTGTATCCTTCGGGCTTCGGGCTGACCATGTGAACAATTTTTTGAAACATCACGCTTGACTTTCAGTCTCGCAACCTCTCTTTTTTTCATTGAGTTCTGGGCCTTGTGCCTGGTCTTGAAGAAGAAAACCACAACTTGTCCATATTGGGCTGGGGGGGCTTGCCCAGTAAGGCTGGGCCCCGACAGTCGGAATTTAAATTCAAGCTCCTCAAACAAGGTGTCCAGTTGACTTCGCTGTTAGCCAAGAAAATATGGACGTTAAGTTCCCCCAAACCCCAGTCTTGTGTACATCTATCGTCAGATGTGACAAAGCTACAGGGAACAGACTCATAGATACACCAGTGACAATACTATAGACACTCGCCTATGTTTATAAAACTCCTTCTGTAGATATAGCGGGCCATGTGAACAGATAAATTGCTGAGATGAAAGTTATGGGTCTAAGGATCGTAATGCTTCCGTAGTAATGTGCGATGGCGTTGGGCAGTGACCGATGATAATAGGAAATTTTGGGCTTATCATGGTGTCCAACTCGACTCGGATTGATGGCGGGAGGTGGCGACTAATGTATGTCCCGTCGGCTTGGCTTGGCTTCTTAAACGGAATCGAGGAAGCAATAGGTCCCTACATCAATATACTTATGTACCAGAGCTCCTCTAGCTCTGACACCACGCTGCGGGAAGTCATGAACCCAATCCAGCGAGATTTTCTGAATGTCAAAGAAGGTTCCGGGCTCGTGAATCGGATTGGCGGTCCAGATGCGAGGGGGTGAATTTGGCAGATTGTTTAGACTTCTGCAGCGACACCGGGTGGAAGTAGGCCGTTCTTTGTCCTTTTCGGGTAGGAAACGATCTGTAGTTCATAAGATATTTCTGACTTCGATGGAGCCGCATAGGCGTGGTTCACGTCGTTGTTTTGACCGAAGGTTTATTGACATGCATTAAACTGGAACATGAGCTGAGGCACTCAAAGTGCTACTGGCAGCAACTTAATCAAGTCTCAGCGGGCCGAAGCTCTAAGCTTGAGGGCGCTGTATTGGAAAACCAAGCTGTGGTTCGGTTCCCAAGAAGATCGAGTGATTTGCTTCGCTCCACAATCCGTGCAGATACTCGTCGTGCTGGACTCTCTCGTCCATATTCACCTACTATTCATTGGCCCTCTACACATTTCAACGTGGATTCTGTTCTCTTACTGGTTCAACAACCAACCGACTGTCCACAGCGCGATCAGGCTCATCCGGAGAACCGCAGCAGGGAGATCTGGACCAACTCAGACCTGTTTGTCTTCCGTTCCCTGATATCCGGTCTTACTTGTCCTCCCCATGGCATAACCGACGATATTGAGGAGTGAAAAGAAACTTAGGCATTGCTGTTTGCTCATATTTTAAGCGATCGAGCGCCATCATAGTCAATTAGGACGCAAGACAGGCTTGATAGGCGATGCTAGGTAAAGGGGAATGTTTGAGATAATGAAAGATAAAGCAGCACATAAGAATACAAGCGATGCGTTCAAATGTATATTTAAATTACGTAATTACCATAATAAGATAGAGAAGCTAATTAAGTGTTATAATGCGCGATAGTATAAATTAGTTATGTGTTAGCCTCAAGCCATGTTCTGTATATATGCCTGGCTTACCCTGAAGGAGGGTATAGGGTGAGCGAGCTCTGGCAGAGCTCACCTGGCTCCGCCAGGTCGCGCGATTGGGCTACATGGCAGGAGCAAACCACACATCTTCCCATTTAATACCGCATAACCTCAGTATCTCACGAGCCAGAGAGCCTGATCGGAGGTCACGCGGCCAGGAACCCAGGCAAGATGATGGCACTCCGCCAGTTCGATACAAGCGGTGTTGCGGATATCATTATCCATCATCTGCAAGATCTTCAAGAGACCTAGGAGGGTTCGGTTGACAACAGCATGGCGACAAACAGCGATCTTATAGTGCCGCTGTAATAATCGCATCATCTCTGTTATCGCGCTGTGAGCCTCCCGTCTACGAGGGGGGTTAATTCCTCGTTCCTTGTACTTGCGGTCAACCTAGAACCACATAGTTCGTCGATAGAAGACCAGCGTCTGGTAGCTGATAAATTGATTATCGGCGTGGACGGGGACGCATTTTGGCGATTGTAAATGCTAGGAAAAGACGCGGTTGCTGAAGAATTTGACGAAGGCTATCGTTTGTTGGGTTTGGAAAGCAAGCAAGATCAAGAGCTTCCTCCTCGGGAAATGATAAGTCTAAGCCGATAGCTCTTTTCACCCACACCTGGTATCAAGCAAGGATGCGATCCTGGTGATCTTGAGTTGCCTTGGCTGCATGACAAAAACTTCTTGCAGGAGGGTGCCGCTTTTATAGGGGAGAAAAGACGAATATCTAGTCAAGCTTTAGCCTTCTTTTAGGATAATCTTATGGTGGATTTACCTAACGTACCCTAACATCATCAATATTTAGCCTTCAATGGTCTGGTTTTAGAAGACTTTAGGGTCTTTAGAGGGCAGAGAACGCTCATTCTTCAAATGAGGTTTCGAAGTCCTCTGCCTGCTGTGGCCTCGATCCATCGAGCTTGGTGATCGGACTAGACTGGTTACTAGTAACCTCTCCAATAGGTGTTCCAGGAATTTCTATTCAAATATTAGAGCTTGAATATCCTTCTAGGTCACTCCGACTTGCATTGGCTGGCCGGGGCGCTGGGCACGGCCTTCTTCTGAAGCTTCGCGTGATGGTCACGGAAGCCATCCGAGTGTCCACGCCTTCATGGCTGGACCTCATCTCCCTCGGGGGCATTTCCCGCTCGAAAGGGTTCTCGAGCGGTTGATTTGGATCCCTAGAATTGTCAGAGGAAATTCAGTAATGTTTTTCATACAACTCACATCTGTTTGCTCTTCGTCATCGGAAGAAGCGACAGTGACTGGCCCCTGGTCTTTGGTGGGTTGAGAGACCTCGGGCTTGGTGTTTTTGGTTGTCTTTTTCTTCGACAACGACCCCATTTCGGGTCCTGGGCTTCTTGAACTTGGGGCTTACCCAAGAACTCGGATCGATGTTCTTGTAGGTATCCCTTAGCCACTCCTTGGGTTTCCCCAGCTTACCATCGTCGTACGTCATCCTGAAGCTCATCCAGATGGCAAAGGCGATCCTGTTGGCAGTCCAAAGCCTGTGCCCGCTTGGTTGGTCTTGGTGATCTTGGCATCACCATTGGCAGTATGCCCAAGAAACTTCTGCTTCGTCTCCGGATCCCACTGGGCTGAGTGGTTATCCCAAGCTTCCTTCGATCTCTCCTGGAGTTCCCGATCGTAAGCAGACTATGGCAGCTGGTTACTGGGGAGAAAGCACTCGTATCTGAGGGGTAGTATATATATATAAATATAATCAACACTGGATAAGTATGTAATGGATATTTGGTGGAGGTAATTATAAAGATAGAGAGGAAGAGGGGAAGGATGAAGAGAGAAAGAGAAGGTAGGAAGAAGTGTAGGTGAAAGGCTTTTCGCTCACGTAGGAAGGAAGGTAGTTTGTTTACTCTGATCTGCCTTCTGTTGCAGGCTGCAGGTGTTTGCAGCTGGCAAAGGTGACAAGCACTGCCCTACACTGCACTGCGCTTTATCTTGAACGCTTGAGTAGCAAACTCAGACGCGTCGGACCAATCATCCATAGGAAAACAAAACAAACCGCTGAGGCAGTTTCTTTTATTTACGTTATTGTGATTTCCTTTGTCAGAAGTTCACTCTCACGACACTTCCACGCAAGCAACAATGGAGCCAACAAAACAGGTACGATTTGAACAGGCGCGATATATATAATCCAGTTTCTTCTACAGGTAGACACACTGACTGACTCATTGGATAAACAGAGCGCTGCAGATGCAGCTTCCTCCCCGAGTGGCGAGCAAAGTCCTGACCTGAAATTCCCGGACTTGGCATCTCCCTGGCTGTCGCAGGAACGGGGCGACCAGACGATCCTCAAGCGCATCAAGCGTGTTTGGGCGGAGAATGCTTCCCACTGGAGCCTTCTCGTTAAGAGGCAGATCTTTCGTCATCTGCAGCATGTTCGCATGAGCCGTGAAAACGAAAAGGCCGCCAACAAGCACAAACTCTACAAGTTCGATGTCGATTATGGCCTTTGGGTTATCCTCAGGTGCATGTACCCAGAGCAGGAACTCCCTACTATCAGAGCTGCTCTCGCGAAGAAGTATACGGGAATTGATCTCGTTCGCTTCGCTGGCCCTGACGCTATCAACACACCCAACGAAAACAAGACCACAACTCCTAGCTTAGCGAAGAACTCGCTCCAGGAAGACGCCAAGTTTAACGTCAGCGACTTCTCCGGCTCTGTCAAAGAGGAGAACTGGACTGGTAAGATACATCCTCACAATACAGAAGCTGCCATGCTAACTTACTATTGAAAGCCGATTTGCCGCCGGCCCCTGTGGATATAGATCAATCAGCCAACGCTACCGAGCAATTCGAGGATTATGTCCACTTGAATGATCCCTTCCGCCGCTTTCAGCTTACCACTCATGCGGGAGAAAAGACCACCCACCAGCGACGAGCTCTTCCCAAACATGACAAGCCCAGTACCACTCGCTTCCACGAGTTCGAGTCAAAGTTTCGAGCGATGGTCCTCGGCGGTTCTACTCGTGGTTCCTACAGCGATTTTCTACATTCAGAGTGCGACAGAGTCACAGGCAAGGCTGGCAAGCAGGAATGGAGAGGTCTTGGCGCCGTTTGCGGATCAGACGTTGAGTCCTTGAAGGGTTCTGAATCGGAGACTAAAGATGCCTCAGCTCAGGCAACACTTTCAGACGAGAAGTTCAGGGAGTTGAAGGATTTCATCGCCAGTGCAACAGCTGAGGCTAGACAGAGTCTTTCTGATGAGATGCAAGACATGCACGCCGCAACTACGAAGCAGATTCAGGCCATGCACGCTGCGACTGCGAAGCAGATTCAAGACATGCATGCCGAGATGAATGAGAAGCTGGTGAACAACCGCGAGACGTTGGTTGATGTTGGTAAGCAGGTTGCTGAGGTACGAGGCATGGGTGAGCTTGCTCAAATTGATCAGGCTAAGTTGGATGATGGCGATCAACCTTGAGCAGTTTATCATGTCTCTTTGAGCGCTGGATTGGGCTGCCTGGTTTGATCCCTATGTTGTCTATCTTTCTGCCTTTGTATGATACGTCAAGAAGCCTGGTTACTGTGCCATGAGGGGATGTCACCAGCAAAAGCTTTGTAGGGTTTGATGTATGATGATGGGAACTCAATGGGGCAAAGGGCCTTATCCGGGAACAGAGAAGCCGAGCAATGTAAGATATCTCACAAGAATTCTACGAGTTCATGCAATTGTCCGTCTCAGGCTATGACTCCAAGGGGCATGTTCATACACCGATGGCCAAGACTAGGATAGCATTGAGAGATCGACGCAATCGATGCTGGTTTCTCAACAAGATTCATCTTGAATTTGATTACACCCCGATGATGATAGGAGCTGGGCTTATTATTCCCCTTGTTCCCCCCTTTGTTACAAGGAGGAATTGTTCCTTGGAGCATCGGATGAAGGGAGATGCGAATGAAGTATCAAGCATGCTAAACAGGTTTGGTCTTATAAGTTAGTTTGCTGGCTAGATCAGAATAGGATTCGATCAACAGGTGAGTGAGGCGAGAGATCAACTAGAATAACGGTGGAAGGGCTTAGCTTTGACTTTTGCGACATGATGTTATTCTTTTTCACAACAAAAGTGCACATTCGGGACAAAGTCAACCCGAGAGCCTCCCAAAAGGGACCCCAAAATGGACATGGTTTCCTAAGCGTCAGGGTAATTGATATCCAAGAAAAAGCCATTCCACGTGGTGGTGACTTGACTCATGCGGATTTAGAGCTGAAGGGAATAACGCCTCCGTGAAAGATGGTGTGCACTATTATATCGGCCAACTAAATTAGTACTGCAACACAATACAATTCCCGGCAAGAGTGCTAGCGCACCCGTGAGTACTAAGGTAGTTATCGCATGACTTTACATCATTATCCTTTTTATAGCGATATAATGGAAATGGTACCGCTCTAATGCCAATGGTAGATTCTTGAGGCGTTTGTCTTTAAGCAATTGGCCTGCTTCTGACTTCGATATGGCTTCAAATAGGACATGATTTAATCATGAGTATATGTGCTCGGACTGAACCTCTGCCCTTTTCTATGATGACTCGCTCCATGGATGCAGATGTCAAGGGTTTCGAACCCAACTCTATGTCAAATTGTAAGCCAGCTCGCCAAATAGAGCCTGAAGGATTTGGCAGGTATGCAAGACTAAGCTATTCCCTTGGTTCAGGAGTGAGTGGTTTCAGATCCTGCGCCTTTGGCAGGGCTAAGTTCTGGTTCATCTGGTGAAAAATGTTATTCCACGTGGGAGCCTAACACATCTATGGTCGGTAACTGTGTTTTTGCTGCCCAGGGGGAGGCGAACCTTTGGCGATAGTCGCGATTCTCATGAGTAAGATAGTTCTGAGTGCGGATAGTAGTACTGCTACGTCGTATTATGATTAATCTCGTATCCCGAGCAATTCAATGATCAACATATCCTCAACGGGATGCTTATCTTCAGGCTCACTTCCGACTGGGGATAACCAACAATCTGACCCCTGGTTCTAATTCCGCACGGTCGTGAAGCTAAAAACAATAGCCAACGAAGCTAAACCCGCCCTGTAGCACATGCTCGTGCTGTTCCCCCCGTAGATCACAAGCTTGGTCCGATCTCTTGGAAGCTCAACGGCGAGTCGAGACGTTCGTACTCTATTGAGCGGGACGCGCGCTTGCGAGACGGTCCGTCTTGTTGCGCACTGAATGAGTGACGATTCTAGAGACGGCAGATTTTCAATGTGAGAGAGCTATCCGTATTGTAGCGCAATTAAAAATTAGGCGATATTCTGAGGCTATCGGGGGTTTGTCCAGCAGTCGAGATGCGGGTATAAAGTCTCCGCCAAGCCTCTGTTCATCTCAAAACAACAGACAAAGAGTCAAGTGAGTAAAGTTCCACGGAATCCGGGGTCTCATGGTTCCGGGAACTAGATTCTGGAGAAGCGAAGTTAACCTTCTCCTCATTCTAGCCCTACCCCTGTCTTGTCTCTTTGAACCAGGTCATCGGGTTTTGAGTGGTCACAAAGAAAGAAAGGTTTCACTTTCGAGTCTCTAAGACGAATGTGATAGAAAACCAAGAATTGCAACCCCAGAGTCAAAGCGAATGTGAGCCATTGTCCCGCAGGCTGTGGACCCATCAACTTGTGGCTATTTTAGTTGTCGATCTCAGCCCTGCTCTGACTCGTGCACTACAACGTAACAGGACAGGATGACTGGATCCTTCATGAGCCACTAACATCGCAATCTTGATCCGGACGTCCGGAAGTTCTAACATGGAGAAAATGCTGGGATAAGGCTTGTTGAAACTGACACGAATAACTGCGGAGAAGGATTAAAAACAAAAGATCGACATTTAATGGAGAGAGCGAGATTGCCGGGATAACTCCCCCGGACATGCATTACAGTAACATTAGTTATCGTGGGTCAAAAAAGTCTACCAACAGCCAACAATCCAACACTTGATTGTCAGGAGAAACACTCCAAGGACCATCCTTCTAGACGCGCCCCGGAATTTACTTCAATTCTGACAAATGAGCTTAAAGGCACTCGGGTGGCTTCTCTGGTACAGTTTCAGCGACCATTCAACGCCACAGAAGCCTCGTCTCTAGTGCTTCACCACCATATCCATGGACGTACGGAGTAGGGATTATGCCTGTTAATTGTACCAATGCACCGGATGCATATTCCGCCACTGCAGATTCACTACAGTGAGTTAGCTTTAGAACGTCTACCTAGTGTGTACGACTCAGATCACCGCCTTCCACTAGCTTTTGAGGCCCAGGGTTGTTCCCCTTGTATCCGGCGAGCCCAGACCAACATGCACAACTCTGGGAAACTTGAACGTTGTCTAGTGTCAATGGAAATCCCCAGGCTATAAACTACTGCAATCCCTCGCATACAGGTCTCCATTTCTCGTGATTCTGTGGTGTTTCATATCGACTTTGCAGTTCCCATTATCTGGGGTAACTTCGAGCCCTCAATTCTCTCCTTACATGAAAAGATAAGTCTCGCTCTACTGCCAAGATGGCGTCCGAACAGGGCTTCCTCGTCCCTGCGCACTTCAAAGAGGATCCGCCTACGGAAGATGATATGAACTTTGCCTCGATTATCTGGGGTTTATCCCTGGGCGTCACTATATTCAACTGCGGGAAGGCCATGCGTCAGACTCAAGCGGCAATCAGGAGGCGTAACCGATTGACGCTTTATATCTTCTTCATCTGGCTCGAGGTTATTTCTAGTTCGGTTCTTGGTATTATGGTCTGGCTGTATCTGCGTGGAATTATAAGACCGAGTTTCCAGTACTACTTCTTCATCAGTATGCCACTCACACCTTCACTCTCAACATATACTGACTAGTCTTTTAGTCGTCTTTTGGTCGATTCAAGTTCAATGTCTGATTCAAATCATCATCAACCGAGTCAGTCTTCTTATGGTTGTCCGTCGAAATGGAACTGTACTCAAGTGGACTTGCTTTTGCATCCTCTTGGCCATCAACATCAGTGTATTCTGTATTTGGATTCCGGCACGTCTCCAAATCAATAACACGTATATTCATGTCAACGAGATTTGGGATCGCATGGAAAAGGTCCTCTTTGCTATCATGGATGCTGCCCTTAACTTTTATTTTATCTGGGTTGTTAAGCAACGTCTGGTGGCGAACGGTCTTTCAAAGTACACCCGTTTATACCATATGAATATGTTCCTCGTCGCAATCTCGATTGCCTTGGATGTAAGTCGATCTGCTAATCACTTGTTCTTCCTTTCTCATACTGACTGAAATTAGGTCCTTCTCATTGGAATGATGTCTCTACCAAACAGTTTCGTCTACGTCCAGTTCCATCCTCTTGTTTACCTCTGCAAGCTCCACATTGAGATGAACATGGCAGACCTTATCGGCAAGGTTGTCCGAGCCGGCAACAACCAGAACGAAGCAGGAACACACGACTACAGCTCTCGATCTCGAACGACAGTTAAGACCGGTACCCGACCCGCCGGAGCTGGTCGATTCGGCGGTGGCCTCACAAGAACGCACATCGAACTTGGCGAGGAAGATGAAATCGAACTCAAGCAACGAGAGAACCTCGAAGGAATCAAAAAGACTATTGTTACGGAAGTTATTAGGTCACCAAACAGCGAGGATGACGAAATCAGCGAACATCACGAGAGGGCAGTCAGCGAGGCGAGCTCTTCAAACATTCACCATGAGCCTTACAGCATTGAGCACACAAAATAAGCGATTTAGCCACAGCATACTGAGAACTTTACATATATATAATTGGAGAGGAAGTGTTCCTCCGTGTACCAACGATAGAATATAACGCAATTAATGGGACCTTGCATACCAAGAGACGCACCGTGAAAACTCTTCCAGACTAGTTATGTAGGCTGTGATTATGACAGAGAAGAAACGGGGCATGTCCCTGTTAAGGACTTCAGCTCGCCCCGTCTTATCTGCAGGTCCCTTTGGGATCTCATGCAAACCCCGCAAAGCCCTGACAAGGATGGATGGGCGAAGGGGATGCAACGTCATCAGATCAGGGGTTTTCTGGGGAAACAGAAAGATGTCACCTGCAGCTGACTCGCTCCCATTGACCGATTGTGACTGTTACATGGTTGAACTTACATGGGTTACATACGAGAGCCAACTCACCTTCATTTTGAAACTGTACGCGACTCATACCCTAGCTCTCAACGTTGAACTACCAACAGCCTTACATGCCAAAGACTCCTTATTCCCCTCAACGATTGACTCGGCCCCGACGTTCCCGTTGACTGGCTCTTTCCGGCAGTAAGATCACTTAGAAACAACGGTTTCTAGCCCTTAAGCTAATACCTACGCTTGTCTAAGTTATCTCAGTTCCGCTTCCGGACAACAGGATGAAAGGTCTCCCTCAAAGAGGCATGGCCACGACGCTATCCTGAGATGGCATACACTAAGCAAGTTGGGATGATTAGAATCTTGGGGCTGATGGCTTGTCAGCAAATGCCTTGCAGTCGACAATCTCGGCCATGTCGCCGTACCCCAGACTTGAGAGCTCAGAAACGCGGTGATATGGATTTCTGTAGCAAAACTCCACTGCCACTAATATCACTAATATCGCTCTGCAGGGTTCCAGAATCACTAGACCTCAGCTCCCGTAGGTTATTGGTCTTGAGTTGTCCAATGCGTTTGCTAACAGCGGCTAAATCAGCCACACAATACGGGTTGGCTAGGCCTCGTGGTTGAAGAAGCCGGGTAACGAAGGAAAAAGCAATTCAATATCTCCATCTGCAGATCTACATATGATATCTCATCTTGATTGCCTCTTCAGACGACATGAGGCTTGTGGGGTCTGATCCTTGATTATGTCTATTAAGAAATACCTAAAGTTTAGGTAAAATACGAGAAGATTAGGTAACTCTTACCATCTTATTAGA
The DNA here is from genome assembly GCA_013184445.1 of Fusarium sp. NRRL 53497. Classification (NCBI taxonomy): domain Eukaryota; kingdom Fungi; phylum Ascomycota; class Sordariomycetes; order Hypocreales; family Nectriaceae; genus Fusarium; species Fusarium sp. NRRL 53497. The sequence continues at coordinate 79,469 of JABCJZ010000124.1, forward strand.
GAGTTATGCCCCACAAGCCTCACGACATTTAATAAAGGGATTGTGAGTTTTGTGTAATACTCGCGAGGCAGTTTGCTCTTAATATCGATGCAAGTTGCCATATGCTTGCCGTCCTAGTTAAATTTTTAATAGATATAAAAATAAGTTATTTAGACTAGGAATTGGTCTCTATATTAGCTATATCTTAGAGTTTGAAGTTATATCTATTGATATCTTATACTTAATCTACCTATTCGAAGGCAGGGTGCTTATGCTTGTTGCCTTTGTCCTTCTTCTCTATCTCTCTTCAACCTCTTCAACCTTCGTTATATCCATTGATCTGATCGTCTCTCTTTTAGTTAAAGCTTACTCGTTAGACATGTTCCAGTCTTCTGACAACGAACTTGTCGTAATTGTCTAAGTCTTTGGGGCTGACTGTTGTCGGCTCTCATGCTCAAATACTATTCCTCACTCTCGAGAAACAGAAGATTGCTGCAGGCTAGTGGGGCGATGGCCATGGGGATCAATGACCGGGAGGATAAACACCAGAAGAAGGCCCAAGCACACGCTCCTCGTTCCTGTCAGATGATAGCGCGAGGAGCTTGTCCGGGTACAAGGAGCGACCGTACCTAACTCCAATGTCCAAGGAGCAACCAAGCTTGCAAGCTTGTCGGGAAACAAACACCACCGTGGTTCGAGCGTAATTGGCAAATAGGGTCATGGAGCAAGCAGGGTTCCGTTGTCTATGCCCTTATAGGATCTCAGTAAACTGCATCAAAGAAACATTCTATGGAAAGGGCCAAATAGAATTGAACATAAACACATGTTTTCTCTCTTATTAGCCCTCACTCTGTTCCATTGAAGTGTGTTGTCAAAGGAGTATTCCGACATATCTGATACTTGCCAGACACTTCAACAATCGTACGCCGGGTACAGAAACAAGATCAGACTTGCATCAGATTTATAGAAGCTCTAAGAAAGGAACAAAGCTTCCAAATAATCGCCTCACCTTGTGCTCCTACCTTGAAGTTGCAGGAGTCTCAATTCACAGCACCTTCCTTTCAGTGGTTAACAGTTAAGGTTGGTCGGCCCCACACTGGGGTGCATGGGCGCTAAGTGCGGTTCGCTTAAAGTTTATATACCAAAACATTGTGAACTTCATCCAACAAAGTCACATCCGGTGTGGTGTATCGGTTATCATTCCGCGTTTTCATCTGTGAAGCGCCGCGGCGAGCGGGGTTCGATTCCCCGCACCGGAGAACCATTTCCTTTTGCAGCTATTACCTTTTTTATTGCGTTGTTGAAGCTCTTCTTTTGGTTGAGATACCTTGAGGTGAAGTCGTCGTGAGGTTGTCGAGGCTGGAGCTCCTTCCGCCTTTTGGCCTCTAAAAGCGTGGCGGCTCCACATAAGCACGTGACTCCACGTGTGGATGTACCCAAGTACATTTGATGTTGTCGCAAGGGAAATGTGTTGTATAAAGAATGGCGATGCTATAGTTGATGGTCTGGTTGTGATTTTTCTTTATTCATTTTGTTCCTTTGGTTCGCTGTAATTGCCTGCAAGCTGTGGAAGGTTGATGATTCTTTGGGTGCTGGTACTGGTAGTGTTTGTCTGCATTGGCTGGCTCAGTGGATTCAGACAATTGTTTTCACGTAGCTAGAGGAGCGTCTTGGTTCTGATTGACCTGGTAATAAGCCCAAAATTACAGACGAATGAATATTGGAACGTGCCAGAAATGATGTTGAATTGCCATACGATGATGTTTTGAACAAACATTGAAGGGAGTGGTGACTTGTAAGTTGTAGGTAGGTCTCAATCACAAGGACAGTATAGGGTAGCGATGATGCCAGGTTGCCGGCATTTTCCCGCCTCAAGCCAGGAGCTCTACCTACCCGTTCATACCTTCGTCATTCATACCACAAACATCCCCAGCAACTGAAACTCTCTGCTTCCAGAGTGACAACCGTCACTCAAAGGGAGGCATGATAATTGACCCTTGAAATGCGCGAGTTTATGGACTATGTCCACAGCGCCTTCTACGAAGCTACCGGATGGAATCGCGACAACTCATACGCAGCGCTGAATGTCACCAGTGATGGTACGGACTTCAACTCGTCGGTCGAGTTTTAATACTCATGCTGACAACGACACCTCCAGCTTTGCTAAACTTCCAGACCCCTCTTGGGCTACGACTCACCCTCTCCTCCCTCGCCAGCCCCAACTTTGCGACATCCTACCAGCTCGGCTCAGTTGGTATCGTCGACGGCTCCATTTCATACCTCTTCTCATCAGTCCCGCTTCGACTCCTTCTAACGCCGCAATCGGAGAAGGTCAACCTACCGGAGCTTCTGCGCTCCTACAAACCCCTCGCCGAACTCCCTCACCGAACCAATCCCTTGCTTCAGACACCAAAGGACAAGCCCGAATCGTCTCTCCTATATGGCCGATTCTACCTACCCCAGGCTCTCCTCGAAGCTCTGTTTGTCAAACGATTGTCACCTGCGCTTCAGGTCCAGCTCAGTGCTGTATCTGCCCAGCACCTTAAGAACGGCGGCACAGTTCTGGGCCTGGCGCAATATGACGTGGGAAAGTATGCGCTCGAAGGACTAGCGTCTTCAGACGGAGGATTACTCGGCTTCAGAGGCGTGTATAATTTCGGCGGTGATGCCGAAAAGCCTTCAGGCCAAGCCCTCATCGACAATGGAAACAGTGACAGGGAGAGAATCTATGGTCGATTCAGCACTGGTGGAGAAATCTATTACGGCACACTGAACAAGTCGGGTGGAATCAGCGTGGGAACCCGATTCGCAACGTTACCCTCGCATCAGGGGACCCCGTTGTGCGCGACGTTGACCCTCAACCCCTTGATGGGTAATATCAGCGCAAGTTATGCTGTGGTGGCAGGCAGGCATTGTAGCCTTGCTACGCGGATGGAGTTCAACGTATTCAGCTACGAGAGCGCTTGGGCCATTGGGATGGAGCTCTGGCGGAAACCATTTACTCGACCCGTTCTCGATGACGAAGCAGTGGCCGACGAAAAATTGGTCCTCGAGGATAAACCAGAGGAAAAACGACCAAAGGAGCGCAGTTTCCAGGCCAAGCTGGAATGGCGTCTGGATGAACCCGAACCTGTCGTCGTGAAGCCACCACCGCCGCCTCCGCCTCCCCCTCCTCCAAAGGAAGAGATAGACCCGGAAAAGCCTGGAGAGGAG
>JABCJZ010000125.1:0-29201 GCA_013184445.1 Fusarium sp. NRRL 53497
TATAAAATATTGTAATACATCTCTGGTGGCTCATGGAGTATATATTGCGGTCGCTCACATGGTGATATCTAGTGCTTACTTCTGCTCTTCCGAGGTTACTCAGAACTGTTCTCTCGTGACGTAAGCCACTGCATAAAAGTCAGCATCAATCTCACGGAACACGTTCAATCTCATCTCTCTTTAAAAACTTACCAACTACAAGATACTGCCCTCAGCCCTCGATATGAAGACGCAGCGAATTGCTATCGCAGGAGGAGGCCTGGGAGGTTTAGCCGCGGCGTGTCGGCTAGCACGTGATGGACACGAGGTCGATCTCTACGAGAGATCAGAATCACTCTCGACCGCGAGCGGAGCTATTTTCGTGAGATCCAACGGCGTACGGTGCTTTTACCGTTGGGAAATGCGTGAGGCCTTTGAAGCCGTTACTGCCCCCATCAAAGAGCACGAGACGCGCAACGGAAATACGAACGAGATCTTGCATCGACTCAATCCAGGAATTTACTCGGCTTTTCCAGAATGGTCCACGGACCGTCAGGCGTTGCAAACTGTTCTATATGATGAGGCATGCAAAGCCGGAGCCAGGGTGCACTTTGGAAACGACATCGTCACAGTCGGCGAAGACGATCATGTTGCCTACGCAACTTGCAAAGATGGCACTAAAATCACCGCAGATTTGATCCTGGCTGCCGATGGAATATCGTCACGTTTGAGGTCTCAAATACTTGCGCATGTCGATCCAGCCCGCCTCGCCGTAATTCGGGCACCGTCTACACACTACCCAACCGAGCTGACCACCGACATGCTCGTCAATAACGAAAAGACCAAGTCTATCTGTGAACAACCTGAGTCAGAGAACGGTATCATGTGGGCTGGCCATGGCGGATATGCCATCGGCAAATACAATCATCTCCGCGGCCTCTTCAATCTGATGTTCTCAATTCAACATGGCGCTGCAGACAGCGAATCTAGTGAACAGAAGCTTTTCGATGCGACCAGCGATAACCAAGTCATCAGGGACTTCTTTGCGTCATTCCATCCTACAGTCGCGGCTATGGCAGATATGGTAGAGCACTGCTCACGCTGGCGACTGGCTAGACTGGAACCCTTGGATACGTGGTCCAGCCCCAAACGGAGGCTTGTGCTTCTGGGAGACTCGGCCCACGCCATGTTGCCTAATCTAGCTGAAGGATTCAGCTCTATTGTCGAGGATATTGATGCACTGTCGATACTACTCTCAGAGAGCAAGCATGAGATGGCAGGCATCATCGAGATGTGGGAGAAGATACGTATTCCCAGGGTAACACGGCTTCAGAATGGCTCCACATGGAACTACCAGCTGTACAACTCTGGCAAACCCCCAGGATCCGAGCTGACCGAGGATGAGAGAAACTTGCCGATGGGTGAAGGTGACGGTAGTGCACCGTTTAACACTCCACCTTTTGATAAATGGATGTTTGATTATGACACAGCGGCAGAGGTACGTTATACTGTTTTTGTATAATTCGGTGATTGACTAACAGCAAGTAGGTCAAGATTGCTATGGAAGCTTAGTTATCCTCTGATACACCTTTAACGATGGAATACAGGATCCTTTGTAAATCCAGCGAGTATTCTTGGTCTCTTGCTAGATATCTTATAATAGTCAAAGGAGGTCCATGCGGCTGGAAGAGCAGAAAGCTCAGATGCAGCGCTATCCTCACAAACTGACTTATGTTATCCAGTCAGTACAAATAAAATGAACTCTTGTTTAAGTCCCAAGATCACTACCATCTGCTTCCGTAATACACATAAGGAACCCACGGCGCAGGTCTTACATTCTCATCATCCTCGACACTCAAGATGTCTCTTGCTGATCTCCCTTCGACCAATACCTCGTTATGACCAGCACTGCGTTCCTTTACATATGAAGTGGAGGTCTTCTGATCTGGATGTCCTCTTCCAGCCGACGCCAAGCGCGACCCCGCTACCCAACTGTCACGAATCTTCCGAATAGCTTTATGCAGGCCCCGACAAACCGACTGATTGTCCATGCTAGAACCCCTCATCTCTGTATAGAGAGTCTCCGCGACATCAACGCAGGTCTCATCACTGACCTCCCAGAGTGTCCCAACGACATGTCTGAATCCAGCTAACTGGCATGCACTGATCAAATGAAGACTTTCATCCAACAGGCGCTTATCCTTGATCTGACTTGTTCCGCAAGCTGAGAGATATGCCAAAAATGGTGGATTATCGCGGAGGTTGAGATTAAGCAGATCTGTCACTGTCAATGGCTGGGTTTGCCAGTCCTCTAGACGTAATTGGCTTCTCAGCGGGTTCGTATCATCAGTCTCACCGTGACCAGCGAAATGGAAGATTTCACAGTCTTTCAACTCTAAAAGTACCTGCTGGATCCGCCTCTCCGGTTCTACGGGATCGAGATGCATTGTTTCGCAGAGCTTACGGACTATTGACAACTCTCTCGGTGCATGCGGGAGGCTTGAACTCATCCCTGGCGTGTTCTGCATGGAAACAAGGACTGCCCTAGAAGATGAGCCGCCTTGATCCTTGACTGGTGCCTCTAGGATTGCGTTGAGCGAAGAGCTGTAGGAAGACATGACTCTGTCCATAATAGTACGACCAGAGCCGTCTGTGTGATATCCAGCTGCATGTAACGGGAAGCGACTCAATGCTCCCGTAGTAATCCAACATATTTGCGACCACTCCCCATCAGTAGGCTCATGTGTGTAGCCAAGTTCGGCAAGAATAGGTCCAGTGATGGTATCCCACAGCCACTCTAAAGTCTTCGGGCTTCCCAAGTCCCCCTCACGAAGCCTTCGCTCTATCTGCTGTTGTGACAACTCAGGCAGAGGCATAACCTCGATCATGTTCTTGATAATGAAAGCGTCGCACCGGAAGCTGACATTAATAACCACAATGGGCCCGTTTTTCGTGAACACCGAGAAGCTGGTATTTCCTGGGGCAAGGCGTGTGTTAAAACTTTCCATGAACTCGTCAATATTTCTGCCTGCCTCTATCCTCTTGGAGAGGTCTGCAAGCCCAGACTTGGGTGCATCAGGCAGTAACCCAGGTAGTTTGCTGATTTCCCATGTTGAGTTCTCAAGTTTGCCAACGCTGCTCATGAGCTTTTGTCTCAACTTGGGATTCAGATTCGCGAACCTTCGACTGTCAAAGTCAACGCGCAGATCATACAAAAGGGATGCGACAATCCCTCGACCTCTTTCAAGCATCCTGAGACTCCCTCCATCATCATTCTCACATTGCAGTGAAAATGCAGCGGCAACTGATGCTAGACCACTGATCTTGGATAAGAGGGCCTGGGCATCAGACCATTGCAGGTACCGAGGCGTGAAGCTCGGGATCATTTCAAGTGAGTACTCGGCTATCTTGAAACCTTTTTTCCAATTCTTGAGAGTTTTGTATGATTCCAATAGTCGCTGTGCAAGTTCTAAACTGTCTGAAATGCTGGCAGTTGGCATGAAAAGCCAAAAGTCTCTTTCATCAGCCTCAATGGCGATGAGAAGGTCATCTTCACGTTTTGTGAGGTCGAACCTTGTCTTGTAGCAAAGCCCTAAAAGACCTGAAACGCTCCCATCTCGTAAAGTACCAGGTGGAATGAAATCTACAGCGTCATGCGCGTAGCGCGTAGCTCGTTCCAGGTCAGAAAGATCACCATGGTAATGATATCTCATGAGATAACAATTTGTTAGACTTCTCAATACCCGTGTGTACTCCGATGCCTCAGCGTATCTTTGAGTGAACTCAATGGCCTTTTCCAAGGTCGAAATGGCAAGATTGAAGTCCTCAGACGCTTGTGTTAAGCCAAATCGGACAAGATATGAACTTCCAATCCACGGGAGCATGACACTCTGGCCAACAGGTGAGGAGTAGAGGCTATGGGCGCTGCGATATATTTCGATGGCTGCGTCAATGTCTTTGATGTCTCCAGTAGCCTCGAACTTGTCCCGATAAGCACTGGCTATACCTGGAACCAATTCTTTCATAAAGGCCGGGTCTTGTGAGTTCTCATTCTTTGCTTGTTCGAGGAGGTCGAGTGATTGATACAAATCAGGTTCGTTTCCGAAATCGTGATAGGTGGCAAGTTTGGAGCATCCGAGGTGCCGTAGCCATTTTGCACGCTCCAAACCACGTTTTGGTGCAAGGTTGAGACACTCTTGGTGCACCTCTACTGCTATCTTCAAGTCTTCGAGCTCATAGTTGTAAAATAGTTTGTCGGAGTACAGATGCCCAAGGCGGTAAAGAACATCAGGGCGTAGTGGGTCGTCCAATGCTAGTCTATTGATAAGCTCTCGAAATTTCGAAATTGCCGTGCTGAGATGATCCAGTCGATCTTCTTGGTCTTCTTCCGTGGAATGAGACGATATTGAGATTTTGTAGTATTCTTCGTAACACCGTCCTACGAGGTGTAGTCGGCTGGAATGGGCGATATGGTCCTCACTAATGCAAGCGAGCGAGCTAGTAGAAGCCTCAAGAGCTTCGGCCAGGTATTCCTCATCATCTGCTTCTTGGTAGTATTGGAAGTATTGCTCTGCGACAGCAAACAGTCGAGTGTGACAATCTAGCTTGTCTGGCAGTAAAGCATGTACGCGGGCTTTATTCGACAGTTTAAAAAAGCCACTTGTATTAGTGCCAAGATGAACGCTGTAGGCACCATCGAGAGATTTTCGAAGCCAGTTGAAACACTCGTCATTTTGAGTTAATATCTTTCTGCAATGTCGCGCTTCTTGATGAAGTTCCTTTGACTGTTCAAGATCGCTTAGGACCCCTTCTCTCAGGTACTTGTGCTGAAGACAGGATGACAAGTGATCTGCAGCCAAGTATCGATTGCCAATATCTTGGACTGTGTCACCATGTGTCAAGTTGTAAGCATCTAAACCATGCTCAATTGCCTGGTTGAGATCAGAGGCCCGTCCAGTCTTCATGAAACGCCAGTGTAGCGCAAGAGAGAGAACCGATAAATAAAATGGCCTACCAGGATGATCCTGTGGTGATAGCATCGTAGCCTTCTCTGCTAATGTGACCATCTCCTCGAGCTCCGACGCATTGTTTGACGTTGCCAGGCTAGTTTCCAAGCAGAGTACAAGACAGCACAAGTGCCAAGGTAAGTCTGGATTGTCTTCTGTAACCAAACCAAGAGCTTCTCTTGCATATAGAATTGCCCTGTCGTTCTCATCGCCACCCATAATCATCAAGGCTAGACTGCTAAGATGGTGCGCCTTGCGTTGTCTAGGGTTTTTAATTGCTACCAGACTTGCATGAAGCTCTTCTGCCATTTTGTCTAATCTCCCTCTGTCAAGAATATAGGGAATATACTCGCGCCCACCTCTGAAGCACCAAGTATAGCGACCATCGACATTTCTTGTCTCTCTTTCCATCTCCATTGCCTCTTGGAGGTGCTCTCGCAAGCCCGTCGCCACGTATAGCTCGGACAACAAAGAAGTAAGGTTAGCGTGCGAAAGATAGCGAGTGAATTGACCTGGTTCCAGATTTTGCCTTTCGAGTTCAATAGCTTCCCTGAGGTGAGACAGCAACCGCTGGCGCAGATATTGCTCATGTAGCGATATTGCAAGTCTATGGCGAATGATGCAGTGGTGCTTTGGATATCTATTTGGGAGTGATTTGGACGCAAATCTTGCCAGCTCGATTGCAGTCTCCAAATGTGTAATTTCGTCGGTTATGCGGTATTTCCAGAAAAGACATTCGACCATCTTGCTCAAAGGTTTGGTTGGGTTATGTAACATGGTAGAATCCCTCGCTGTCTGCAACAGATTTATTGTCTGCTCAATATTGGGTAATGTCTTTGCAACGCGACACCGCTGGTAGTATATTTCTCCCAAGTTACTCAGTGCCAACGGATACAGCTCATCATCCTCTTGAGTAGTTCTGAAACTCATATTCCCGATTTCGATAGCTTCCTTGAGCTCAGCAGCGTTTCCGGTTCGCTCATGGTGAAAGCAAAGCGAATAGGCAAGTTGCAGAGAATATTGCTTGTCATCTGGAGTTCCTTGGGACTCCTCAACCAACTGCCGAAAAATGGTTGTAGCCTCCACAAGTAGCGGCTTGAGGAAGTCGAACTCGAAGTAAAAGTCCATGGTCCGTTGACCTAAATAGCTCCGCAGCTTTTGGCTAGGGACCATATCGACCATCTGTCTCAAAGTATTGACAACATCCTGAAGGTCACCATTCATTCCTCTTCTCTCATACCTTTCGTATTGCCTTCGACATATCTCATGAAGGGAATCAATCCGGCTGGTGCCAAACAAGCTGATGCATGCTGACCACTCAATCGCTTCAGAAAAATGAGCATTGCCTATTAGGGCTCCAGTCTTCGCGGCCCAGTCACTTGATAGAGTGGTAAAGAGGGTAGTTTTGGACTTTGGGGCTGGCGTGAATAGAATTTTGGCCACATTCGCCGCCGAAGCCAGGGAGTCATCGAGATCGATTAAAGTGCCTGTCACTTGATACCGTGTATATAAAACTCCGCTTCTGAATCTGTGGCATTTAACGGCCAGTGACTCCAAGCGTCCACCCATATCCGTGGCTTTTTCAGAAATATTGATGCTCTCGTCGAGGTGTTCGATCATTCCGGTTGAACAATAGAGAAAGTAGAGCCCTTTGGCGAGATACTGTAAATTCCTTTTTTCATCACCCCGATACCTGGACAGCATTTCCTCTGAGCGACTGATGACTTCGTGAATGTCCGATCTATCACACGTGACAGAGATTCGTGTCAGAAGTGCCTCGATGAGTGTCTCTGAAGGTTCGAAAGGCCCATATGAGGATGCTTTTCTGCACATTTCGATGGCTTTGTCAATGTCTTCAATGGCTTTGCTCGCGGAGTACCGATAAGAGTAGACTGTAGCAAAGCTCCCTAGCCACTCAGCTCGCATAGGATATTCATCTGGTACCAACTTAAATCCTGCATTTGAAAAAGCAATCGCTTCATCTATGTCCGCGAAGGCCGAGCTCATCCTTGTCTGTTCCGAACCTTCCACTGTGTGACCAGAGATACTGATCTGTTCAGTGGCGGGAGAGGAGTTTGTAGGAAGCGGATAAACATGTTGTTTTGCAGCTCTGATAGCATCTTCCATTTCCTGTACAGCCTTCTTCCGGCGGAACCGTAGACAAAGCAAGTCTCCTAGTACTAGTAGACACTTTGCCCTTTGGAAACCAGTGCTGATATACTCCAGAGCTGCTCGTTCAAACCCTATCGTGTCGTCTAAAGATTCTGCTGATCCTATCCGTAGATAGTATTGATATGTAATCTCTGCAAGTTCACAGAACATTCTTCTCTCTTGAAGATGGCTGGGTGTTGAGGTGAGCGCATTCTTTCTCACTTCAATAGTCTCGGCAAGACATTCGTCAGTTTTATCGAACCACTCCACATGTTGATCATGCGTATCATCAGGAGCAAGAAGACTGATGGGGCGGTATATAAAGATTGAGCCTTGAGCTGCGTCTTCCGTGTAGCCGTTCTCACACATCGTAATATCTTCTGCTCGTGGATAGACTTGTTTGCTGTTGCCTAATGGTAAGGTCCTTCGCATGCGGGGTATATGGGATTTATGGCTAAACGCAGCGCAAGGGGGGAATAAAGCCAATCTTTTTTAAACAATGGAACAGGGTATGCAGGCCTCTTTCTTAAGCAACAAACCAATACTTGAGGCTATAGAGAAAAGGAGATATTGAGTACTGGTCGATAGAAAGCTGGGAGGTTACATGTCATTACTTGTATGCTCAGCTGCACGCGTGCTGACTGCTGACACCGTGGCCCAGTGTGATTGGTTGTCGTCCTAGTGGAGAAATTGCTCTGCTTTTCTTATTGTCAGGTTAAATATGAGATCTGAAGTATTCTCATCTAGCCGAAGAGTGTTTGATTTGTCTTCAAAAGTCTGATAGTTATGTGATATAATAATTCATTGCCTTCCTATTCCTATGCCACCTTATCACTTGTACCAGATACAAATACAATGAGAACAGTAGCGTATCTGCTCAGCTTGTGTTAAAAGACTTTCACAATAATCGAGGGTGAATACTCACGTAGTACCGGCGACAACTAGTTCAGTTGTCTTTACTCGAGTGAGCCCAGAAAGAACCAGCAAATACACCACAGTTGACAGCATGGCAATGAATAATCGCACTCCGCCACTGGCAACAAGGTTGCAGACAACAATTGGTAGCAATAAAAGAAGTGTAACCAAGCATATCAAGAGTCCCTTGGCGACTCGGCTGACGAATGGGCCAGTGTATATATGAACGTTTGGGTCCGTCGAAACATTTCTCTTGCTCTATTTCTTGTAAGCTTGTGCCTAGATCTTGAAGGATTGGCATACTTTGTGGAAGCTAGGAAAGGACTGTACAAGTCTATCTTCTATCCAGTTTTCAAACCTCGTCACGGCGTTGTCAACAGTCGGAACTAATGAAAAGAGGTCTTTCTCATGTTCAAGATATGATGCCTCATCTCTGGCCAGACATCCGTTGCCGTCCAGCCAGTTTCTTAGACTTTGCGCATCTCTTGACTCGGCATCGGCATAGCTAAGGGCTCGATTTGTTCTTTCTAAAAAGTTGTCTATTATCAAATCAGTATTTCGGTGCTTTCTAGGAAGAGAAGTCATACCGTATTCAACAAGACCAGCCTCTATGTCAGATAACACTGATAACCTCTCCCCGTTTCTATCAATACGACTCTTCCCAAGGAATAAAGGTGCAGCCTCTGAGTTATCGATTTGGTCGAGTTTCTGCTCTAATATAGATAGTCTATCCTGCTTCAGTAGAAGTAGTCGAGCTCGAAGTCTTGTGAAGCGTCTGAAAACAAAAAGGGGGCTATGCGATGCGATGAGGGCTGTGAACCTCGGATAACCAGGTCTGAAATCCTCAACTAGTCGATGATTAGAACTTGGAATTGTTTTTTGGTAAACCTTTCTCACTTTTTCCCGTTTGGAATTTACTTGAATGAGTCGCAGGTACTGACAGCGGAAGAATGGGTTGACCAGTCATGGTATCTGCGATTAAAGGAAGTTGATCAGTTAACTAACGTTAGTAGGTACCCAAGCTCAATTCAGACCTAGGAAGTCTTCTTTATGATCGATTTGGGAAACTATGGAGGCAGCCAAGGGTATTTGGAGCTGTCCAATAATGTGCCACCACGTTGAAATGCTAAGCAAGGCGAAGGGCCGCTCATGGGCCGCTGATATACATACCCCCGACGCCCACTCGTTGGACCGTCAATCTATTTCTCTTTCTTCTGCGAATTCCATTAGCGTACCCGTCTAGCCCGTCATCATGTCTGATGATCAACAGTAAGCGCTTGAAACTAGGGCCATAGAAATTAACTAACACTCTTCGTGACTAGAAAGAATGAATCGCCTGAGTACATCTCGGGCGGCCAGCGTCCATTTGTTTCAACGTACATTCAGGTTTTTATAGCGGGGCTCACATCTTGGCGTCCTTGGTGCTGACTTTTGCGTTGCAGATACCCAGTTTCAAAGTTGGGGACAGCGTCTACCTGTTGAAGAGCGATGGGTCTCGCGAGGGTCCGTATATGGTTGCAACCGCTCCATCGGCTGGAAAATGCGTACTCTGTTACAACGATGGCAGTCCGTTTATGAATAACTCGGGCATAAGTGTAGATGAGTTGGAGGCCAGCTAGAGGCGAAAGATCGGTCACGCCACTTCACAATGCCAGGGATCAAGACTGTGAGTGGCTTTTCAGGTGGAAATACAATTGGGGCAGTGCCAGGCAGGCAGCATAAGGCAATGTCATTTATGGCAACACTGCATAGATAGTGGCATTAACCAAGGCCAATCACCTACGCATTCAGCATTACCCCTCATCATGATAAGCATAACAGCGCCCTTGCGAAAAATATCTCAACATCAAATCAAATACTACTGAAACCATGGCCGAAAAGAAACCTAGGCTACCAACCCACTACGCGATTTTGATTGGCATCAACGCTTATCCCGACAAGGTTTTGAAGGGCTGTGTACGAGATGTAAAGCAAATCAAGTCACTTCTTCAACAACAGACTTTTCCTGTCAACATTCAAGCTTTCACAGCCACCCAAAACTCTCAAGATGAAAGATCCGGCCCAGCTGAAGATCGTGCCCTCTGGCCAACGTATGACAACGTGACTGCGGCCTTGAGGATTGTGACTGGTCAAGCACAGTCAGGAGATTATATCTACATCCATTACTCGGGACACGGTACCCGAATCGCGCCGCAAAGCGAGTTTTCCAACCGACATACGGGCGACCTGGCTCTAGCTCTTCTCGATGGAGAGAATGGAGACTCCATAAGACCACTTGGTGGCCACAGGTTGGCAATAGCCTTAAATGCCATGGTGACCAAGGGGCTGGTAATCAGCTTGGTTCTAGACTGCTGCTTTGCTGCGAGTGTCTACCGTCTGGATCGCTCGAACATTCGATTCATCCCAATCAACCCAGAGCTCGTTTCCGCGTACTTGGCTGATGATAGTCTGGCTGAACGGGATGCACTACCCCTCGAATCAGGCTACCGAGATGTTTCCATGCTGCCGAGTTGGCTGATCAACCCAAATGGCTACGCACTGTTAGCTGCTTGCGGCCCTCACGAAGAAGCAACTGAGGTCATATACGATGGAAAGGAGCACGGTGCACTGTCTCGTTTCCTATACCTCAGTATAAGAGATGGTGGGTTGAACAGGAGACACAAGAACATCTTCTATCGGCTGTGTTCCAAGTTTCGAGACCACACAATTCAGCAAAGTCCCGTTTTGTATGGAAACAAAGATCAAGGCTTCTTCGGAGAAATTGGTCTCATGAATTCACCATCAATCGTACTAGTTGCGGGACGCGGAGAGCAGCTTATCTTACAGGCTGGTCAAGCACACGGAGTGTCAGATGGCGACGAGTTCATTCTGTATCCTTCAACTGTAGTCGAACACAACGCAGCTTTGCATACCAATATCTCAACAGCTAGAGTCGAGACTGCTGGTTCTCTCACATCCCTATTGCACCTCGAAGGTCCAATGACATCTATGGCCCAGATGGACTGGGTCGCTGAGCCTCAGACAAAGAATGCTCTACGCAAGTTTACAGTATCGCTGGGTGATGATCTACTTCGCAGCGATGAGTTGTTGGCAGCCTTTGACAAATATTGCATCCTTATTCATCCCGCCCAAGACAGCACCCTTTTCTCGTTTCGCATTGAGCTGATGAGCAACGAATACAAGATACTCAACAGAGATAACCAAGAAGTTATGAATCTACCTACGCTACAACGGGACATCGCCACTCCGGAGGACATTGCCGCTGTTATTGAACACCTGGCAAAGTATGAACTTGTGAGGACTCTTGCAAATCACTCTACTACAGACGACTTTCGAACCTCATTCGACATCAACATCACCACCCGTGCAGGTGACCGCTTTGGTCCAGGCCGTGCTATTGATGTTGAACAAGATTCCAGCAAGGCATCCATGTTCGAGTTGAATATTCAGAATAAGGGCTCCAGAAGTCTATACTTGTACATCTTTGATCTTGGTCCTTTTTGGCAAATTGAGGATATTTACTGCGGGAGTTACGCTGTAGTACCTCCCTGTAACCCCAGTCAAGGCTTTACGGGACATTTTACCAAGAAGTTCAGGACCATGGTCCCCGAAGAGTTGAGTCAAAAAGGATTCCAAAGCTGTAACGACATTCTCAAAGTCCTAGTCACGTCTCAGCCAACATCTTTTGATCTACTGGAACTCCCCAAGCTAGGGCATTTACCACAGAAGCGGCCTCCCCTTGACAATAGTCGAGCGGGAACCAGCTGTGCGGAGCAATGGACAGCTTTTAGCTTTCCACTCAGAACATCTTTAGCACCAGCGCTTAGAGGAACACAACGATGTACCTGACTGAACAAAAGGGCTTTACCAGAGCCATGGATCTAGAGGGCAGACCGAGAGATAACCGTTACTGCAATAGCTACCATCCATACAACCACTTGTACGTTCGTGTTCGGTTGGCTATAAATATGTATGTATATCATCTAATACCATTCTTTTCTCCCAACCAGGCTGCCTAAACTTTCCACAATTGCCGTTGCTCAGGGCATATCCGCCATCCACAGGGTTACTAGTGTTCAGGTTCATGTTGATATTAGCTCCTAGTATGTAATCAGAAGGACAGCAGCTGTCCTGAGTCGAAATGATGGTATAGCACTTATTGAGGAATGGTTCGCTGTAACCTCTCCCAAACGCGGAAGCGATACATAGCGGGTTCCCTGCGCAGCTGCTACAACAGGCCTCCCAGCTTTTTGCTTCGGTAACATGGCCACTCTTCAAGTTTTGGTTCAAGGCTGAGAAGACCGATTCAATACCAGCGCCGGGGGAAAATGTCAAAGATTTCATAGGATCGAACTCTCTAACCGGGGCGGCAAGGTTAAGAGCATAGTTCCATTTTTTCATGCACTGATCATACTTGGTGGATGTGTGAATTGGTACCTTGACGGTTACTGTGGATGTGGATGTAGTACTGTATTTGTTAGTGGACTTGTCCTTTAGGTGGTGGATGTTGTCTTACGTGACTGGTGGTCGGTGCGTTACAACCTTAATGTCGGTGACCACGGCGGTGACAAGAGTCACAGCATCTGGCGTTTTGGCTAGTGAGGTCGAGGTGAATGTTGTTGTAGTCTTGGTGGTGAAGGTCGAGGTCGGCCTAAGTGCGGTCTTTGTTTTGACCTTCTTGGCCGTACGTGTAATAATCCTGATCACAAGCTCGTCCACCAAATGATAGCAATCGACTGAAACTGGCCACAAGGGTGCGGTCGAATTAGTATTAGGGCACAGGAGATCCTCCTGGTTGTGCTTTTCGTAAGTGCCTGGGCGACGAAAGTTGTTCCTCTTCTCCAGTCGGTATTGCTCAGCCTCGGCGCCCAGGACAAAGGTCTTCCGGACGCCTATGAAGCCCTCCGGTGTCGGCATGACTGTCTTGCGCTTGACCGTTGGTCTAGTAAGGGTCGTGGTATATTTAGTGACGGTATGTGTATGTGATGCTTCATAGATGGTACTCGTTGTTATGACAGCTTCGGTCGTGGTAATGGTACTCTTGTAACAATCATGTTAGCCCAAGTGGTAGAGTAGAGTTCAGATGGTTTAAGTACTGCGTAGGGATTTCCTTCGATCACCGTGGTGGTGGTGACAGTATCGATGGCGGTCTCTGTCCTACCTATGGGAGTAAACGTCACTCTGCGAGTTGTTAATTTGTCTTCACTTTCAATTACATCAACTCGAGGCACCCACTCTTTCTTAGTGACATAGATCGGAAACAACTTCGTTGTGGTATATAAAAAGCGATGTGTTGGGACTGTTCCGTTGCGAGAAATGGTCGTCTCGCTTGTAACGCACATTCCGCTATGAGTGACAACCAAGGCGCCGCATATTTGTATCAAGAGCGCAGTTGCGCCCAGATATAGGACCGTTTTGACGAACCACATATTTGCTGGCGTGACTGCTTGACGGTGCGCGTGGGATCAACAATTACTCAAGAGTCGGGTCAAAGTACTTTCAGGGGCAGGAACAAGACACTCTACTTATGCGTCATCGAGGAGGGCTTTTCGGTTGTCCCGAAAAAGAATAGCTTTTCAGCCAAAAGCTTTAAAGTTGGGAGCTGTGAGGGGGTTGAAGTATAACTCCCAGTTGTGAGAAGACTTGTTTATTAATGGTCGGTGCTTGGACTCTCTTTTGTCTACCAAAAGTCAAAACATGGATCTCGTCGCCAATTACCATCAAGTCCGTTGCCACTAATACCGAGACTTTGCCACAAGAATGGCAATTAAGTGATAATGTCCAAATAATTGTAGGTACACCAAGTAGTTGGAAGGGTACAAGTAAATAATCTATAAAGCTGATTAAGCGAATTTAGACCTCCACGCCTTAGGCCTCACTGCACAGATATGTATTTATATAAATCTATTTCTTAAAATTGCTCGTCTGGAACCTTTACCTACCTTACATTTACGTGACAGCAAATCCTCAGTATCTCGATGCCAGGCAATACATTTAGCATATTGTCTCCGAAGCATTCTATACTGATTGAGTACAGTGCTTGGCGGATATCCAGAACAACATCAACAACGCCCTGGCCGAGGCTGTCAAGACGTACTTCTTCGTCATTCGAGCTCTGGACGCTCCGCTGAAGGGTTTCACTCTTACAAACGGACGTTGGAAAATGGAGACCGGCACCACAGCCTACCAGCGATGGAGCACCCTTCAACTCGACATGCCCTGCACTAAGATGACCAAGACCTTGTACAAGAAGGATGGTCTGACCACGACGACCAGCTCGCACCGAACCTACTGGAAATATTCTTTCGGACCACATGACTGAGTATCCTGCGGTTCACATTCCTTATATGAGAATGTACGAATAAGTGGAAGGGAGGATGTCAGGTCAAACCCCAGACGATATCAATATATATCTCAACTAAATACTTAATTTTGGATACAGGCAAGAATTGATAGATGTTATGATGAGTGAAAATAAGTGTAGATTATTTACATTATTCAAGTGATTCTCTACACTTTTTGAGCACTCAATCCAACGCGATCATAATAATCAGGAGTGTTGGGCCCTCCAATTTGTAGTACATGGCCTGGTCCCCGAACTCCAACAGTAAGCAGGCTCCACGTACCCCCAGTCAGCTGACACGTCGGGGAAGAAAAGAAACCGCCAGATGACACGCAAGAAACAGCAGGGATGGAGCACTCGACCTTAAGATCGGCAGCCAGTTTGCAGGTTAAGAAGGCCCGCTGCAGAGTGGTCTCGCTTTTGCAGACTGCAACTACTGCGGGCTCGTCGAGCTGGTCATTGTGCGCATTGTAGACTCCGCAGAGAGACCAACCCAGGTCATTGACAATTCTGCCTTGGGCGTCGATGGTGAACGGTCGTACTGAAGGATTGTCACTGTCGGGGGGGTCGAATACAACCACGCTATTATCTCGGTCGTATGTGTAAAGACCTCTACCTTCGACAGGACCCTGGCCGGTCGCAAGTATGCTGAACGTGGGAGTGGGTGCGGTCGAGGCTGTCTCGGTTGTAGAGGCGGCCGTAGTAGTAGTAAACTCAGTAGTGGTAGGTTCTGCGGTTGTAGATTCAATGATACTAGAATCCGTGGTGACTGAAGTTGCGAGCGTCTCAATGGTAGATGTCTCAATGGTGGACTCGATATAAGAGGCAGAAGTCTCCACCGACTCGGTTAGAACAGAGGACGTGGTCGATGCATCCGCAGTGGACGATACCAGCGATGTGACAGATGAAGTCTCAGTAGACGCAGCGGAGGTGGCGGCCGATGTGGCTAAGACTAATCATAGTGTCAGTGCTAAATGAGCCATAGAGATAATTATAGACAACACTTACTTGGCTTGCATGGGCTGGCAACTGCAGAACCAACAGCCACGAGGCCAAAGGAAAGACGCAAAAGAATGAGAGATCGCATTATTACTGTTAAAGAGTGACTATAGTGAATATACGTGAAGGAATGGAGAGAAGTAGAAAGCCCGTGGCAGATGTCCCCTTATAGCCTCCTCTGTAATAGAAAACTCGGTTATTGGAAAGGGGCATACGCAAACATTCTATGCCCTTAGCTCCCGTCAAAAAATCAATAGTGCCATTTAGTTTCTATACTGACAACTGCGCTACCTGTATTTAGTAGACACACCCACTGGGCAATAGCAATACTAGTGTCTGATTGGCTATCCAAATTCCAGTTGAATGACTTAGCGGTATGCTAATGTCCGGCCTTGGTTGTGTTGAATAATTAAAGTGGACTTTTCACAAAGCAAGTTAGACGAATTATGAAAATAGCCCATGTATTGCCACGTGCGTTCTGTCCGTACCCTATAGCATCCTCCTCAGGGGCCGACTTGAAGTTCTAGCTCGGCAACCAGAAGATTTGTTTCCCAGTAGGACCGTGTTGAACGGACGCCGTGCTTTTCGGAAAGATTGCTATAGTAACTGCTGAGGCATTAGGTTTCAAGTTGTGCGAAGCTTCAAAGTAAGATATGCTCAATCGAGCCTGCAACTGTAACCTTATCTCGTTCGGGGAGAACTCTTTTTTGCGTGGGCATATAATGCCAGCTATATATCCGTTTGAGAATTGATTATTTACAAACAATGACCCCTCGTTTAACTCTGATATTCTAAATCACTATGCACATTTCCTTCCTAGGCTTTGCTATTCTGGCTATTGCTTCACTCACTTCAGCTCACCCCAGCCTGGTCTCAAGGGCAAACAACTTATTCAATCGCGATATTCTGAAGAAACTACCCAAGAATGCTGATAAAAACAGTCTAAGGTTCCAACCAGCTCTGGATTTCGACAAGGACGGCTGCTACAATACCGCTGCTATCGACAGGGCAGGAAAATTAAATCCAGGTCTTCCGAACACAGGCAGCCCTTCAGGTGGCTGCCGTGATATCCCAAGGCTTGAGAATGCCAACGTGTATTCCAGAAGCAGGTGCAACAATGGCTGGTGTGCCTACATGTAAGCTATTTTAACCTATGGGCATGACCAGGGATACTGATATGGCAAGGTACGAATACTACGTCGAGGCAGATAGAACAGGTACTGGCTGCGGAGGCCATACCCATGATTGGGAAAACGTGGTTGTCTTTGTGAAAAACGATACAGTTGCCCGTGTTGCGCCGTCGTCACATGGAGACTACCGGGGGGCCTCCAACAGTCCCTTGCTGGATGGAGATCATCCTCTAATTGTCTACCACAAAGACGATGTCAAGAGTCACACCTTGCGGATCGCTCATAAGAAAGATATGGAAAAGGTTGAGAATCATTATGGAAAGTGGCATATTGCTGATTTGGTCGGTTGGGATGGCTATCCCAACGACACTGTCAAGGACCGATTGTCGAATCATGAATTTGGAAAGGCAACGTTTAAGCTGGTCGACGAACGCTTTGGCGATAATCTGGAGAAAGCTGCAGGGAATCATGTCCCTGGGTTCGATCCTTACCAGGAATGAATCTTTGTAAGTAGTCAAAGAAGAAAATGGGTTCGAACTAAGGATTGTTGTCTGGTTGGTAATACGGCATTGGAAGTGATTTAATCGACCCATCAGACCACATTCACCTCCTGACTACGATCCCGATCCGATGTTTGTAAACTTTCTCCGCGCTTGTTTTCCTCGTGACGATAAGTACCGTAGGTTTATTTCCGGCTGGGTCTCATCCACTTCCCCCGCATTCCCACACCTTTTCTCATTCGTGGAACTGTCATCCTTGTCCAATCTTATCACCGAGCTAATCTGTAAGCGGTAATCCGATCATCCCATCACGCTATGGTATACTTGGTGACTTCGCATTACTGTCTATGGAAACATGTACAGTCATGAGATGAGGGGAAGGTACTGTAGTCTTTGCGTCAGGTCTATTTAACTTCACTCAACAGCCGAGGAAACATTTAAAAGTCACACAGTTCTCCTCAACATACACAACCCCTCTTTCTTCCTGCCTACTCGTATTCTGCTTCGTCACATAGCTCAACAAGGTTCAATCATGTCTTCATCACAAACCATGAAAGCCGTCCGCTTCCATGGGCAACAAGACGTCCGACTGGAGGACATTCCTGTTCCCCCTCTAGATGACAACTCTGTCCGCATTTCTCCCAAGTTCTGTGGGATCTGCGGTACAGATGTACACGAATATCTTGGTGGCAACAATCTGATTCCCAAGCCTGGCACCCCGCACGGCATCACTGGCGAGACATCGCCTCTCACCCTGGGCCACGAGTTCAGCGGTATCGTTGAAGAAGTCGGCAGCCATGTCACCCGATTACAGAAAGGTGACCGTGTTTGCGTACAGCCTATTATCTATGATAATGAGTGCAGATCTTGCAAGCGAGGCCTGGTCAACTGCTGCGATCAAAATGGCTTTATTGGGTTGAGTGGATGGGGCGGGGGTCTTTGCGAGACTACTGTTGTTCCTCAAGATGCCGTCAAAAAGTTGCCCGACAATGTCTCCCTTGAGGTTGGCGCCCTTGTCGAGCCTCTTGCTGTTGGATGGCATGCGACCAAGCTATCTCCATACCAAGAAGGTGATTCTGCCTTTGTCGTCGGCGGTGGACCGATTGGTCTAGCGGTTGTACAGGCACTTATCGGTCGAGGATGCAAGAACATCATCTTGAGTGAGGTCAGCTCGAAGCGACGCGAGTTTGCAAAAAAGTTTGGCGCTCACCATGTTTTTGATCCCACCAAAGATGATGTCGTGGCAGAGGTTAAAAAGTTGACGGGAGGGTTGGGTGCTGACGTTGGTTTTGACGCGGCTGGATCGCAGCATGCCATTGACGCAGCTTTCGATTGCTTAAAGGCTAGAGCTGTGCTTGTCAACATTGCTGTTTGGGAGAACCGAGCTCAGTTGAATATGAACCAGATTGTGTTCCGTGAGCGATCATATGTTGGCTGGTAAGTTATCTCTACTACTATCATAAGACGTAATTCTAACAATGCCCAGCGCAACATATAGTCTGGGTGACTTTGAGGAGGTCATCGAGGCACTGTCGAATGGCAGGATAACTCCCGAGGGCATGATTACAAAGGTAATCAAGATGGACAAGGTCGTTGAAGAGGGCTTCCGCACGCTTGTCGATGATAAAGACAACCACGTCAAGATTCTGGTTGATGTCAGTGCTGGAGTGTAGGAGAGCCTTGGCAAGTAGTTACTTCTGTTGTTTAATTATTTGTTCTATGAATTGATGAGTATTTTGTTGCAAGGCTGATCCAAGTCTATGACCATTTTAATTACACCATCCATCAATTACTGCCAATCTGGCTTATTTACATTCCACCATACATCTCTATTCCTAGATCCCCCAGCATCCAGTCCATATAATCATTCGAAGCTATTGTGCCAGATACACTGGGCCAATCGATTGGAATAGTATCCTGCTGCGTCTCCATAGCTGCAATCGGCGTGCACACAGTACTTGACGTTGCTGGAGCGGATGATCTTCCCAAATGGCAAAACGCCGAGTCAATCTGTTGCATCTCACGTACATAACGAGCCTTTCCCATGAGACGTTTGATGGGCCTCCATAGATTACCCCTTTTTCCATTCTCCTTCATATTCCACCTGCTATGCACCCTGTTTACACATTCCCAGGCTCGGTCACACTCCGCAGAGGAGGGACGGGTGCAGATCTCGGAGAGGACGAATATGACTGCGTGCCACTGTATATGAGTTTTTGAGTGCCACGTCCATTTGGAGATATTACTATTTTCTAGGAGAAAGCCAGAAAGCTCAAGAACTTCCATCGACTTGGAAAATAGCTGATCTCGAACCGGTTTGCTCATAGTCGAAGTGTAGTCTGCCTTCTGCTTATTGGGAAAGTGCACGACGAGCCAGGTCCGCGCAATGATAAGCCGCGCAACTGTCGACGTAAACAACATAAATGGTACTGAGTTATCGCAGTGGCGTAGATATCGCTCTTCTAAGGTGGTTTTGAGATCTTCGACAACGGCTTCGCGATCCTCCAGCGCTCCATCTGTTGTGGAGTTTGGGGTCGGCGACACATAACCGACTTTCCATCCGGCTTTCATGACCTCACAGCGAATCAGGCAAAACGTCATTTCTGTTGGTCCTTCATGCTCTGGAGGGGATTTCGTCATCTGAGGGCTGATATCGCTATCGTTGATGTTCAGAGGAAGCTTTGTGTCAAACATGCTCTCTTGAACAATGGGCTCGTAGCCATGGAACTCGGAGGAGCGCATGTCGAGTAGACATATATGCCACCAGAGACGTCTTCGAAGTTCTGTGTCGAAGGGCTTGAGCCCAAACGTGGTTCCGTCGCGATGGAGCCCCATTGCCTGAGCGATATGGAAGATGAGGGATGTCAGTGACCAGGTTGTTCTTGAATCATCCTCGTT
Source organism: Fusarium sp. NRRL 53497 (assembly GCA_013184445.1). Taxonomy (NCBI): domain Eukaryota; kingdom Fungi; phylum Ascomycota; class Sordariomycetes; order Hypocreales; family Nectriaceae; genus Fusarium; species Fusarium sp. NRRL 53497. The sequence continues at coordinate 19,922 of JABCJZ010000125.1, forward strand.
CCGTAACCCTGACAAGAACAGTACAGCTGCTTGAAGTAGAATAATGCTCTGTGTATTCAGCAGGTTTGCTCGAGCCATGGCTTGCTCAACCGCAAACCGGTACTTTTCAAGAGAGCTGGAGCGCGTCGAGCCGAGTAGGGTCAGACACTGATCCTCATCCATGCTGATGATGGTAGAGTAATACATAGCAAATAGCAGAGTCTCGGTGTTCTTGTCAAGTGTTTCCAGCGACAAAATAGCATCCCAATACCACTGCCCTGTGGTAGGCATATGGAAGATATGCACAAGAGGAAGGACATTCTCACTGAAAATAGTTAAGAGGGCGACTGAAACGTGCATGGGTGGATGGTATGGGAGCAGAGATTGACTGAGGGCGCGAAAGCCCAGAACTGCAGCGCTAGTTCCAAGTGGTGAAGTCACCTCGGGCATAGATGTCGATGCATCGGTAAACTCGTGACTTTCGTCTTCAGAGATGGGGTCGTGCAACATATCGCGTAATTCTTCGATCTAGAGGAGAGACAGGTCAGTAATGCACGCACACGGAGTATATCCATGTTCGGGTACCTACTTCGTTGCCTAGATTAGCCCACATGATGTTACTGACGTAGTAACTCTTGTTGTCATCTATCATGAGGCGGCCGAGTTGTTGGTCAATGGAAGTGTCTGGGCTGGAGTGATTTGACTCGGGAGGATGCTCTCCTGTTATGTCGTGACTCGACTCACCCTCTGTTATGGGCGATCCGGCTTCATGCACGGAGGGTGAAAGTCCATCAACTCCATTTGTGGCATCAACCTGGCTTGCCAATTGTTTAATGATGTCTTCAAGTCTCTGCAACCGATCGACAAGTCGGGCATCCAAGGTCTGGGGACGCTTTTTAGCAGCTCTACCGCGGCCAGCTGGGTACGAGCACTCTAGCTTGCAACGGACGCAGTTAGAGCAAGGCTGTTGGCGATCGCATTTGACTTTGCGTTGACGACAAAAGAAGCAGCTGCGTAGAGGAAGAGAAACAGAATTGTTATGCCCAGATGGAGAGACTACACGGGAATCTCGGGTTGCGTTGTTTGATCCTCCGGCTGTTAGCTCGCAGTCTGATAGCCTCCGTTGGCTCATAGTTGATGTTTTTGAATCTATAAGACAGTGAATAAAATGTTGAGATGAGGGTGAGAAATTGAGAATGGCCGAGCCTGACGGGAGCTGGGGTGCCATCTACGGGCAATCCTGGTAAAGCCACTGTGTTGGCTACTACACAGTCCACTTGTCCTGTAGATCTTATCTTAGCGGCCCACTAGTGATTGCTGCATGCGAAAGTGGAGATAGCACGGACCAGGACGGAGACGGATAAGCTTATGCGGATCCGACTTACATTTTCTGTATTAAACAGTTGACCGGAAAGATTGACTTGAACAATTTGTATGTGCATTAAGCGCAAGAGCGGCCGAGTTGAATCAAAGTCATGTAGTACGTACAGCGGTTTTCATTATTATTATCTTCAACTCAAAAATTCTAGATTATCTCTTTGCTTAGTTCAAGAGGCTAATGGAATATTGATAATGATACTAACGCTATAAACAAGATATAATATGTGTGTCAGCAAGAGTTATCGGTATTTCGCTGTCAATTCAGGGTCCGAGAAACTATGAAGCTTGGTATTAGCAACCTGCGGAAATCGAGTAACACATGATCCAATTAGTTGGCTCTGGCTAGCATATTGCATTACCAGGCTCGGCACTGGGCACCTACCCGGCAGCCGGCCGTCGCATAAGCTCAGACCGACACCGAAATCACGGATTTTCAACACGGCCGCAAGAGTAGAGAAAAACAATAAAAGAGCATGGCGACACAAATTTTACATAGAATTTTCCATTCCTTCTATATCACGCCGCATTTACTGAAAGACCAATTGTCATCATGAGTGACGAGAATACCATCGCACCTGACATGAGCTCGGACCAAGAGGACCAGAAGATTGACGACAACGGGGAATCATCAAGCTATCTGGTAACCTTCGATGGCCCGGATGATCCCTACAACCCAATGAATTGGCCTTTTCGCAAGAAGTTTATTACCACGATATCGTATGGTCTAACAACATGCTGGATCACTTTAGCCTCTGCTATTTTCTCCTCTGCCATTGAACCTGTTGCGACAGAGTTCAATGTCACCACCGAAGCATCAGCTGCCGCAACGAGTTTGCTTGTTTTTGGCTTTGGCCTCGGTCCTTTGATCTGGGGGCCATTGAGTGAGCTTTACGGTCGGAAGTGGCTGATTCTTGGCGTGAGTTTTCAGCTGCCATGGTCTTTAGATTCAATGATGCTGACCGTCAAAATAGCCGTATTTCATCGCCGCTGTCTTCTCGTTCGGCACAGCCACTGCCAAAGATATACAGACTATCCTCATCACCCGCTTCTTCTCAGGGCTTTTCGGTGCCGCGCCTGTTACAATTACGGGAGGTGTAATGGCAGATATCTGGGCCCCTCACCAGCTTGGTAACGCCATCGTCGCATACGGGGTTACCATTGTTGGCGGGCCGACATTAGGCCCTATTATTGGCGGTGCTTTGTGCTCGAGCCATCTCGGATGGCGATGGACCGAGTACCTGACGGGCATTGTGATGATGGCCCAGCTTGCGATTGATCTCTTGGTTATTGACGAGAGCTATGCACCGACTTTGTTAGTACGCAAGGCTCATAAAATGAGACTTGAGACCCAAGACTGGGCATTGCACGCCAAGGTAGGCTATGACACTTCACCTCAGCTTGTGATTCAAAAGCTTACTGCTCAATAGCACGAAGAATGGGATGTATCTTGGAAAGAACTATATCAGAAATACTTCGTCCGCCCCTTCCAATTAATGGTAAACCCTACATGTTGTCTTATGTCGCTCTACGCGTCATTTGTTTATGGTAGCTTTCACCCACACATAGTCACAGTATTACAATTGAAACTTACGAGACTCAGGGATCCTGTACGCCAACCTCGAAAGCTTTTCCATTGCGTTCCAAGAAGGCCGTGGCTGGGGGCCAGTGGCTGGTAACCTGCCATTTCTATCACTCTTGATCGGCATCCTCTTCGCAGCAGCAATCAATATTTACAACAACAAGTATTACCGCAAGAGGCTTATAGAGAACGGATACAGGGCTGTCCCAGAAGCCAGACTACCTCCAATGATGCTCGGAGGTGTTGTGTTTACAGCTGGGCAATTCCTCTTTGCATGTGAGCTAAATATCTACCTTGTCTACTTTGAACCTCAGAGACTGACAACTACTAGGGACCTCGGCTCCGCACTTGAACTATTGGCCATCGATCATCGGTATCGGTTTGACTGGCCTTGGCTTCACAACCATCTTCCAAGCTGCACTCGGCTACCTCATCGATACGTTTACTCGCTATAGCGCCAGTGCAATTGCGGCCAATACCTTTATGCGATCTATGTTCTCTGGCGCATTTCCTCTCTTTATCATTCCTATGTATCATAGGCTTGGAGTAGATTGGGGGACGACTGTTTTTGGTTGTATTGCTGCCGTATTAATGCCAGTTCCCTTTCTCTTCTTTATCTGGGGAAAGCGTATTAGAGCCAAGGGGAAATGGAGCAAGGATAGTGTCTAGGTCTGATACACGAAGCAGTTTCTGCGCCTAGACTGCATTAGGTTGGTTTAGTGGCCTGATCATATTATGTGATTTGTGACTTTTAGGGTTACAAGTGACTATACCTTTAGATTTAGAGAGTTAGGAATATCTTGAAGGTAACTTTAAGACAACTATTTAGATATTTAATATAAAGGATATATATAAATCATATTACAATTAATCTGTTATCCAGACTAGCTTACCTATGCCATTACATATATTTCCTAATGCCCTGGAAGTATCTTTAGGCACCCCTGACAGAAAACTCAATAGTATATATATTATTAGGGCCATAAATATAGAGAGTCCTTCCAACAAACTGCATATTCACAGTAAATAAATGCCACATTATATGCATAGTCAATGTCTTGGCGTGTATATATTCCAGCAGATATAGAAAACCACAGACTAGTATTCTAGCCTCCTGCCACAAAAGAAAATCCCAGCTGAGTTTTTCATCTTATCAGAATAGCCCCTAGCGTACAGATTATATTGGTGAGACTGTTATGAATACCCGTATTATGCGAAGTAGCATGTCGACAGGGGTAGAATAGACTAAAGGCTCGAGCGGACTTGCACATACAAAAATGTCCATTTTTGGCCACTAAAACTGTGATCGGCGGCTTCGGATCTAGTGGAGGTTTTTTTTTAATTCGCTTTCTTATATATGGAGACGGCATGTGTGGCGCCCCTTGGTTGGTAGACAGGCGTTGACCAAAAGCTATCTGCATGATGGGATAGCATCCCATTGTGTTCTGTTCTCTAAGCATTGAGGTCTACTGTACATAGCGAGCTCCACTGCGATTTGTCACATATTGTGATAAGCGCCAATATTTAAGGGGTTTAGTTTGCAGCTTATTAAATTAAAGACCCGCCAAGGCATCAATAGAAAGCAGCTATTTCCAATGGCTTCGTTACTAACACAAACTATCGAATCCCTTCAGGGGATCAACAAGATTTGCAAAAATTACTTATTTCCGCATCTTGAATCTAGCTACTTATAGATTCTGTGGAAAAAATATTAAAGTAACCCTTTTCCTAGTCTTACAACTGTTTCTTTAGACCCTCCCCTGCTGCACATAGTAGTCACTCACTCTAGTCACTTTCTTGCCATGCGCTCAAACATCCTTTCTTTATTGGCGGTGGGCCTTGCTGGTCTTGATGGCGCTGTCGGAAGCGTGTGCAAGCCTCGATCAATGGGTAAGTAAGAAGGATTCTATTGATAATTGATTTACTAATAGCATTGAACTAGCATCTGGTTCTTCTACTGCAGCGACCATAACTGCATCTGATTCATACAGTTCTACCTTTTCTTCAGCTACTTCAGCCACCTTTGCTGGTACAACAACCGAGTCAATCATTTCCGGTGACACGACCACAGGATCAACTACTATCACTCAATCAGCTGTTACTACTGAAGTAGTCACTTCCAGCGATATGAACACGGGCTCAACTACTGTCGCTGAATCAGATACCACTACTGGATCGGCTACAACAACTGAAGCAACAACAGTGACTGAAACCGCCACTACTACTGAAGCAGTCACTTCCAGCGATATGACTACTGACTCAACCACTGCCGTTGAAACAACCACTACTACTGGACTACCAACTACCTTTGAGACCATGACCACATCAGCCACAGTCTCAGCTTCTGAAACTACTACTACTGCAGTTCCGACTACCACCAGTGTGCCAATGTTCCGGCTTGTCCCTGAGAGCGGAACCTACGCAAACCAGCCTATCTTATCAAACCGACGCAGTGGCGACCCCTTCTTCATGGACCCAGCGCAAGGCTATACTGACGCTTACTTTACTGTCGATCCTTTTACTGCGCAACTCTTGCTTGACGGTGAATTGCCTGTTTGTGGTTTCTACCCGGGTGATGACACTAGTGCCCTGGAGGTGTGCAGGACCCCTTTGGTTATGCAAGAGGCGTATGTTATTTGTGATATACCTACCACCGAGCAAATATCTTGTCGGGTGCCTGAGAAGTCTTGCAGCATGTTTACTGGGTGTGTTGATACTGGTGATACCTGGGAAGGTACATACATAGGCACATCTGGTGGTTCGCCTCAGAAGAAACCACTGCTTGGCCCTAACTCTCCGGCAACGGTGCCTTTCTTGATCAAGTATGGCTCGTCTTAGTGAGATTAGGATAAGATTTATTTAAAAGCATTAAAAGCTTTGCTAAAGCTTACTTGCAACCCCAGCTTTTGGCCAATGTTGGGTCGCCCTTGGTATATACATTACGTTGAGGCTATTGGCATTGTTCCGTCTGCGCAATAACCTCAGTGCTGTCAGTTGAGGCATAATGGGTTCCTCTAATAGATTCCGGCCCCTTTCCCTTCTCTACCCAATGCACAATGGTCGCGAGAACATTGATTTCCGGCTCATATGGACCTAATGTTGATAAGCTTTCGCTGATCATATTGGCGCCAGTTCCTCTGCTGCAATGAGCCAGACCTGATATGCGCAATATCGATAAAAGCCGTCCATTTCCCACGAGGTCAATCCCATGGTTCGACTCACGTAGTTGTAATACCTGGCCGAGTTGTCACTAGTTCGCCTACCATTTTAGAAAGGTCCGTAGTGTGGTATTTCTACTCAAGGTGGCCGGTTTACTCTCTGGTCTAATAATCCTACTACTATGGGTTCAGCGAAGCCATCTGTCAGGTAATGCTTCTGCTACTTATCAGCGAAATAAACATTGCCAAACGCTAATTAATATAACGTAGCGAGAAAAATAGGGCCAATGAGAGCAAGAGCGACGTATCTGCGCAACTTCATTCATTATACGGCATGGGGCAGTGCCCCGAATGCCAGCCACGCATTATCATCACTCTTGGGCCTCATACCATGGCGACTCTGGTGGAACCAAGATAGTAATGTTCCTCCAGGCCATCGATGAATAATTTGGAAATGCGTGAGTCGTTCCCTCACTGCCATCTTCTACTATGTGCTTACCAGTATCGTAGTCACGTGGTCACAACTTGGCAGCTAACCTCAGCGACTCTAATCCTACGGCCTTTGAAGCCTTAGGAAGGAAGCTTCATCGCCTGCACAAATCTGACGCCACAGGTGGCTCTCAACAAGCGCCCCAACCTTCATCTTCAAGGTCGCGAGGCGCTAACTTACTGGCCTACAGTACCAAAAAAGGGGCCTCAAGACAACAGTCTCAGAAGCAATCGAGCCAGCCGAGTGACAATGGACAAGTCTCATCACGTGGAAATGTGAGTTCGACGGTTGCTTCCAAGAGAGCCAGCATACCCAAGCTTTTTGAACTTTGTGTTACTGTAGGACAACACTCTGTGGTGCTCGGCGAGATCAACATATCCTCTGTTACAACAGATGGTCAGTTATTCAAGAAGATCTCGGACAGCTACCGTGTTATCAAGACATCAAGCTTCACGGCTACCATCAAAGGATGGTTCTTCAAGCCTAGTGACGTCTCTTTTGTCCATGCCAGTTCTTCTCTTTGAAACTCAGGGTTAGAATGACTAACATTACTTTTAGTTTGGAGTGATTGGAAGGCATAGGGTCAGCATCTATGGGAAACCTATGGAGATTAGCCCTCCCCAGGAGGTAAATAACGGTCGATATCACTACCATGAGTGTCTGATGGAGCCGCTCCCACCCATGCCGGATCACATATTCCTCCACTATCTAGAAGAGGCGAAAACAGCCAGTGGACGTGAAGATGAGCCTGCTCCCCATGGAGAAAATATTTTTCTCTCGCGTTTACCGAAAAAGCTTGGACAGAGCATTTTTACAAACAACACCAGCCCCGCTTCTCGTATTGCGTATGGCTGGGGTGTTCATATCGTTGAACGACCTAGTGCGTGGCTAAGAGCATGCTTGGTATTATAAGTGCGCTGGTGTGCATTATTGGCTTTGGTATCACTTGGCCTTGTGCCGGTTTTGACTAGGCTGTTGGCATAGGTCAATATCTTACTGGAGCTCTGGCGATTGTGAATGCGGCTGTTTATTTTGCCCTTCAGGATTACAACAGGCCATTAGCGCGGCGAGAGGTATTAATATTTAAAGATTGGCGCCGCTTTCGCTATAGGTGTTTCAGTCGGCATGGAAGTTACAGCTGGAGGACACCAATGCTAGATCTCATACAGAGTAGAGTTGACCAGCCTTAATGTTTTATCTCGACTTGCCAGCTGTTTAATGATGTCTTCAAGTCTCTATAACCGATCAACAAGTCGGGTACAAGCACTCCAGCTTGTAACGAACACAGTTAGAGCAAGGCTAGTGCTTATGTGACATCACCCTTTTTCTCTAGCGCCGACATGTTAGCCCTACGTACCTCTTTAGGATCTATAGTTCTTATAGAAGCAGTCTGACATAGCCATACAGAGTACAGCTATTACTAAAACATCCATAATTATCTCTACAAGGCTCACGGACAGTTGCCGCTATTGCCGTGTGGCGTTCTTACTATAGCACTAGTATCAGCCGCACCGCAATTAGACCATTTAGGAAGGCCAGATAATACTTGTTGTTCTGTGCCCAACATATCTATTTAATAGATGCTCTTAGCTCAATACTGCTGCGGACTATTTGCTGAACATTGTCAATCCTTGTTATCAGAACCTAATTGCTATGGCTGCGCCAACGAATTGTGCTGATCAGCCCTTTCCCTTGATAGCAACACCAATATCTCAGCTTGGAAATGGAGAAGAGGCATGGATGATTTTATTTTAACTCTCTTCTGATCGTCCAGGCTGAAAATCCTAAGCTGACACCTTAAAGCCCGACCAATTTCATCGTTGTGCTTCTGAAATGGCAACTATTCACAACATGGTCCTTCGTGGGCTCAACAGCATCTATCTACAAGCAATGCATATCAAGCCCGCAGATGAAAAGTCTTTCCTTGGGTACAGCATCTGTTTTTACGACCTAGTACATGTGCATCACCAGGGCGAGGAAGACATTTTATTTCCTGCCATTGAGGAGATGAGTGGAGAGAAAGGTATTATGGACCGAAATATCGAGCAGCATCACGCCTTCCACCAGGGACTCGAAGACTATAACACTTACACAAGAGCTTGTCTAAGTGATTCGGAGGAATATAGTGGATCGAGATTGGTTACCATTATTGACGGGTTTGGTCACGAATTAGCCAATCACCTCGCCCAGGAAATCACTACCATTCTCAACTTAAGAGATTACGGCACCAAGATGGATAAGTTTGAGGAGAAATTCGAGGACTGGTCCAATAAAGACACGGTGAGCTTGCACCATTGACAAAATCGATTCTGTTAGAATAAGATTTAACTAAGTGCGTGGGATAGAGTAACCTTTCTGTTCCCGGGACGCTTACATGGGGATTTTTCAACCACGACAAACAATACGAAGATGGCCTCTGGCAGAACTGGCCACCTGCCCCTGAACCCATTGTCTTCACAGTCCGATGGGTGACATACTGGATACACTCAGATTGGTGGCGCTTCGCACCATGTGATCGATATGGAAAGTCAAAGGAGAGACTATTTGCAACAGCGTAGCGCTATATAGTTGCAGCGACTACTATATTGCGGCTAGCATTTTAGTTGTTTCTTTTTAGTATATTTAAAATTAGCAAGCCCTTACCTTTGATTGCCTAAATTAAGAATCTACTTATTGTACTATATGAGTTTATAA
>JABCJZ010000126.1:0-64026 GCA_013184445.1 Fusarium sp. NRRL 53497
CCTTTATAATAAGATTCTATAAATATATTTATAGCGAAAAGTTAAACTACGAGTTTCTATTTTCTATAATACTTAGAAATTAAAATAAAAATATATAATTTCTTTAACCCTATTATAACCTTTACTAAGATCTGCTATTAGAGCCAGGGAATAAAGTATTATCCTACTGAAATAGATTAGTCTATGCAGAGTTATGGATTTCAAGCTTATTTAAAGAGTCCGATTTTAACCCGGCTGCTAATCTTACCTAATTATATCTATCTACCTTCTGAGAAGTTATTAAGCAGGTAGCAATAGAAGAGAGCGACAGGTTACAAAGACCCAGTCTATCTAAACTGCAGGTATATGGGTCTATGTACAGCTATCCCATCCTACCTTCTTTCTCTGGTCGAGTTCCGAGCCGTCTGTAGATCTTATCAAGTTACGTTTGCCCACATCCCGAAAATTAAACAAGGGGCAACATGTGCCACAGCGAATTAGGAAGGTTTATTTACTAAGATCACGATGAAACAATCACACCTTCAAGAAGTTTAACATGTGAGATGAATCCTCCTGCCAACTAAGGCAGTTAATGCATAACGGAACTTTATCGACGTAACATTGCCAAGACGGCATAAAAGCTAGATGCAACCCTAGGAACTAAAGAATCCATTATAATAGTCAGCCTGAAAATACATAAAAGGAACCAGATTTCTCACATCTGTAGTTTATTCTATTAACCTTTTAACATCGTTCACACTACTGTTCTTGTTCTGTGTTGTTATTATGCGTCTTCCTGCTTCAATCATCTTAGCATTGGCTACCTTGGCCGCGGCTCACCCTGGTGAAGATCATCACGATGAGCTTCAGCAGCGTCGCTCATTCGAAGCCAATTCTGAACGATTATCCCTGCGTCACTGTGCCGAGAAACTGAAGGCTCGAGGTGTGACCGATCGTAACATCAAGCGTCGTTCCGCCTTAATTGAGGAGCATCGCCAGAAGCGTAAGCAATGCTCACCACTTGACTTGTGCCTTTCTAATGTGGCTCCAGGGGGCATCAAAAAGCGCGATCTTGAGGACGTGCTCAACACCGACCACAACAAGACCGACCTCGGGTATACGCCCAACACCCCGGGCGAGATTCTCTTTGCAGGACAAAATTCGTGCGTGCTGACCCCCGAGGTCACTATCGGTCCATACTGTGAGTTTTCGTCGGCTATCAAAAAGATATGCACTAACAATTGCAAGACGTTAGTGGCGAGTCTGTTCGTCGCAATCTCAAGGAGGACCAGGAGGGTGTTGACCTTATTCTCGACTACCAACTCATCAACGTAGAGACCTGCGAGCCTGTGCCAGACCTGTATCTCGATATTTGGCACTGTAACTCAACTGGTGTTTATGGCGGTGTGAACAACCAGGGTAATGGAAACAGTAACGACAAGGCCAACATTAATAACACCTTTGGCCGTGGTATCCAACCAACCGATGAGGATGGTGTTGTGCAGTTTGAGACTATCTTCCCGGGCCATTATACCGGCCGTACAACGCATATTCACCTCCTGGCTCATGCAAACGCTACTTTATTTGAGAACAAGACTCTTGGTAACGTTATCTACAGCAGCCATATCGGACAGACTTACTTCGACCAGGACTTGATTCACAAAGTTGAGAGTCTTGCTCCTTACAACACCAACACGCAGGAGCTGATGACGAACGCTCGTGACGGGATTCTAGCTTACGCTGCCAACCAGGACTACGACCCAGTTGTGGAGTGGACCCTTCTTGGCGACACCGTTGCTGAGGGTCTCTTCGGCTGGCTAGCTTATGGCGTCAATATCACCGTTACTAACAAGGTCACCCCCGCAGTTTTCAGATATGAAGATGGTGGTCATACCAACCCTGACTTTGGAATGGGCGGTGGTCCCGGCGGCCCCGGCGGCCCTCCGCCATCAGGTGCAAGTGAGGCAGGGGATGCCGCGAGCAACGCCGCTTAGACCTTAGTCACTACATAAACTTCGGTACATGGGGATTTATTGGTAATTAGGAAAGCTGTGATATTGGGACAATTGATTATCTTATATGGCTCTTTATAGTGCGCTCGGCTGCCGAAGGGATGGTTTGTGGGCAAATGGGACCGCGCTAGAATAGTGGCATCACTAGTCAGCTAAATATCCCTTGGTTCAGGAAGTTACGGAATTAAGAAACCATATTGAACTGAGGACACCTGGCAGATTTCTCAAAGGGAGACTTTCGCCATCACATGCCGCGTTTCCAGCTCGGAGCCATTGAGATCAACTCCAGTTGGCCGACCAGATTCAATCCATGGCCGCTAAGAAGGGTTGCACTTCCGCACAGTTCGCCCTCGGCTGGCTAACTTTCTTGCAGCGCCGCCCTGGAATGCCAATTATCATTCCCATCCTCGGCGCCACTACCGAAGTACACGTGATGGAGAACGCTGTTATTGTTGAGCTTACCGATCATGAGATGGCCGAGATTGACACTATGCTAGCCAAGTTCAAGGTTGCTGGGGAACGTTACCCACCGGAAGTGCCCATCAACACCCACGCTCGGTTACCCCTCTCAAATTGGAAATGCCTGTCTCATTGCAATATTCTACAGTAGTCAACGGGACCCACGCGCTACCATATGGTTATAAACTTATAGGAATACACAAGAACAGTGCACCTACAACCAGGAGCAGTTAGTGTAATCTGCCTTTGAAATTCTCATTTTCGTGCGAGCTGTGAAAGTCACGTCCTGCTACAGCCTTTTTGGATTCCCGCTGCTCCTCCACTTTTGATCCCTGCTTCTGGGCATCCACTATTTTTGCTCCTGAATGTCCAGCCCTTTACTCATTGTCATGCTGCTTCAGTTCAGAAACTTCCAGCTTTAGTAATACAGCCCTTAGAAAATGATTTAGTCTCGAGAGGGCAATGCGTGATAGCCTGTGTAGTCTCAAAGGGCATTACCAATCTCCCGGTAGAAGCTACTCCGACTACGGAATTTCCGGACTTTGAAAGAGTCCGGGTCTAAAATGATAGTCCACCAACAATGTTTAATCAAGCCCAAAACAATATCTAGTTACCTGGACTGTTCCTCAGTGTTGGTGCTTGACAATTTCGACGGATTTAGGCTACAATTTCCCTAATTCCGCTGAATGCAGGAATAGACGGGGTAACAGGTGTTGGTAGCTTACTCGGCACTTGATTGATAAGCATCTTGAGGTGCCTTTCCATCGCCTGAACCTAGTATTCCGGTGCCTGGAATAAATGGAGACAGTTTGCGTGTCGCAATACTTAATATAAAGCTTGCTATAAAAACAATATTACAAGTGCAATGTGTAGGTTTACCCAATTTCGAACATCGTTACCAAAGACTTCACTCTTCCAACAACGACTCTATCATACTCCTGTCACCTTACCAGTCATGTCATTCTTCCCCCCCATCCGTGCATCAAACGCCCTCATCACCGAGGCCAACATCCCCAAGACCGCCGTTTTCGTAGGTGGTACCGACGGTATTGGCAAGGCTACCCTTACAAATCTTGTGTCTAAGGGTTTTCCTATCAAGGTCTATATTGTAGGCCGCAATGAAACAGGGCATCGGGGCCTCCTGGAGAACCTCAAGTCTCTGAACCCGAAGGCAACCCTGACTTATGTCGAAGGCCAGATCTCGATGGTCGCCGACTCGCAGCGTATTGCTGATCACATCGCAACTCGGGAAGAGAAAATCGACCTCCTCTACCTTTCAGCAGGCTATTTGCCTTTCAATGGACGCCAGAGTAAGTAATTCTGAAAGAATACGGTTAACCATGGGCCAGTATGTCTGACCTATTATCACAGAGACCTCTGAGGGTCTAGAGGCGTCTCAAGTAGTATCCTACTACAGCCATATTGTTTTTATCATGCGCCTTCTACCCCAGCTCAGGGAGGCTGCTAAGTCATCTGAATCGGCACGTATTGTCAATGTTCTAGCCGCTGGTCGGGAGTCTACCAACCTCTTCCTCGACGATTTGACTCTAAAACAGCCCGGCCGATTTAGCATCCCCGCTTACGCTGCCCACGCCGCTACTTCTGTTACCTTGACCCTAAAGCGTATCTCTGAAGCGCCGGAGAATAAGGACGTCATCTTCATCCACTCCCACCCTGGTAAAGTTAGCACAGATTTATTTATAAAGAGCTGGGCTGGAAAGTTCGATCCAAGCAAGGCTGCTGCACCACCTACTGAGAAGTCTGTTGAGTTGACACCGGAAGAATCTGGTGAGAGATGTACATATCTCATTACTAGCGCAGAATTTGGAGGCAATGGTGTCCCTGTGCAGACTGGGCGGCATGCAGCTCAGACACTAGCTCACGGAGCCAGGTCTTCGTTGTTCTCGATCAATGACAAGTTCGAGATTGTCGAACAGGACGAGTTGCTCGCTGATCTTGAGAAGATGGGGGCTCCTGAGGCGATTTGGGATCATACCTTTGAGGTCATCCAGTCTCTAAGCAAATCGGTCTAGATAGATGGCAATAATTTCCAAGCTTTGGCCTTAGTAACCACTTATGACGACTGAAAAAGCCAGGAGCAGGAATATTCTATCTGAATCTTAGACCCTACATGCTACTCGGGATATGGATTAATTGCCAACCTTAGAAGACTTGTATTCTGCCGGATGTCACGCACAGCAGTTGATGTAAGACAATGTGTAGGCCAAGCAGAGGTCTAGAATGGCGGCAGTATGGCCGAGATAGGAAAGCGAAATGAGTGTAATTTCTACCGTAACAAACAACGATCTATTCACACATGTCACAGAACTCCGTTCCAGTCGATGAGACGCAATTCAGCTCCCAAACTGTCCCCGCGGGGAAATAGGGTCCTGATGGTTGAAACTAGGTTAACCTTTCTAAGCCACCCGGAAAGTGTTACCAAAGTTTTGACGCTTGAGAGACCCTGGTTTCAACGCATGTTTGATGTGATTCGTCGGGCACTCGCTTTGACGCCACATGTCTGCCTAGGCACCAGAGGGCCGAACAATATTGAGGTACAAGCAGTTTTCATCCATGGGATTAGTCGAGTTCTGACTGAAGCTAGTCAAGTTGATGGAATTGAACATGCATCGTGGTGACTATGCGGTTGCCTTTTTGGCACTAGTCCATCCATCTGCAGGAGACGGCTTCTGGAGGCAAAGTTTTCCAACGGGCGGTGCAACATATGAGATACCTAAGAAGAAGTCCTGATTGTAGTGGGTATTAGGGGTTCCAGTCAAGGTGCCATTTCGAATGGTGACTGCTGGCCCACTTGCCTCGGCCACAGCGTAAGGCAAATCCCAGGAGTGGAATCCAAGATAGCAGAATGAGTGGAGGACCTATGATTGGGAACTGGTTGGAGAAAGACTAATTGGGCAATTGGTTGTAAGCGGGTGAAACTTACTTAAATGCAGTATCCAAGCTGTATTGACAGTGTAATCCGAATAATTTGTGCTGAGGAGCAGATCTGTCCGGGATTCAAGTAGCGAAACTTCAGAAAACTTCTGACAGATGATAAAAAACCCTGAGTATAAGAGAAGCGACGTCACAAGGTATCTAGAAGAGGCTTAAGTAGGAGTAAAAGACTGTCTAAATTCACTGCGTAGTAATACGCTCATATAAGCTGATTGCGTGACAATTGAGCGATCAGCTTCCATACATAGGTTCGACCGTTCGAGCACCTGGAAGAGGTATCCACAATGGAACCAGATTGGTCCTTCGTATTGTTAATAAATTCACCTCGCGTGATAAACAAACATGGTTTGACGGGAAGCGCGTATCCGGAATGATACAATGTTGCATTTAAAGCACGAATTGACTGGGTAATGCCGAGGAGCTACAGGGTTACTAGTGTTGAAATGGAAGGTAAGAATGCAGACTCCAAGCCTTGGCAGTGATTGCAAGGGTGATACATACCAGGGTTGGAGCGGACATATAGACTATGATGGCAGCTAGGAGTGATAGCCTGTCTTCCTGGGGGTAGTGAGGATGGCGATCAATGATTAATTCTTAATATAAATAGGATGGATTGCCGCCATCGGTTCTATAGTGCTGCGCAATCCTCCTGATAATTGTCAACATGTCGTATAAAACGTTGGTCCTACTTAGCCTTGCCACCATCGCCCTTGCTCTTCCTACAGACAGGGATAGCAAGGGGGGTCTCGTGGCCGGCAAATTCATCGTCGCGCTCAAGCCAACTGCCAGCGTCGATCTTGATTTGCACGCTCGCTGGGTGTCGGATGTGCACGGACAAGCCCTCACCCGCCGCGGCGTAGAGTCTGGTGGGATTGACAAGACCTTTAGTTTCCCTGGCTTCCAAGGCTACTCGGGCTCGTTTGATGAGAACACCATCGAGATCATCAAGGCCAATTCTAGTGTAAGCGGGTGAACATCTTGGATGAATGCGTGGAATTGACTCGGAAACAGGTCTTGCATGTGGAACCTGAACAGACCTTTACTATTGCCTCGCCAGTCACACAGCAAACTCCTCCCTGGGGTCTCTCGGCGATTTCCAATGCCAATCCCCCATCTTCGAAGGCCTCCTACACCTACGATTCGACGGCCGGTGCAGGAACATTTGTCTATGTTCTAGACAGCGGCATCTACCTCCAGCATGAGGAATTCCAGGGCCGCGCTGTTTTCGGTGCAGATACATCAGGTGTTTCCAGCAAGAAGCAGCACGGCACACTTGTCGCCGCCATTGTCAACGGTGCCACATACGGAGTTGCCAAAAAGGCCACTGTTGTGGATGTGCAAGTTTTGGGCGACGACGGCGGTTCCTCCAGCGGTATTCTGGCTGGTCTTAGCTGGACGGTCAACGACGTTGTGTCCAAGAACCGCGCTGGTAAGGCCGTCATCAACATGAGCTTGTCAGGAGGCAACTCGGTCATCTTCAACGACGCGGTGCAGAAAGCCATTGACGCCGGCATTCCCGTCGTCGCAGCCGCCGGAAATGCCAACCAAGATGCTTCGACTGGCAGCCCCGCGAACCAACCCAACGTCATCACTGTGGCAGCCAGTAACAAAGACTACCAGCGATGGGCTTGGTCCAACTGGGGGCCAGCCTGTGATATCTTTGCTCCAGGTGAACAAATCACATCAGCTTGGCCCACGTCTGCTTCAGCAACCTATATTGCAAGCGGCACGTCGGAGGCTGCTCCCCATGTTGCAGGCGTTATTGCCTACCTTTTCGCACTCGAAGGTTCGCGAACGCCAGCTCAGATTTGGTCGCGACTCCAGGAGCTGGCGATCAAAGGTAAAATCACAGATGCTAAGGGGGTTCCAAACTTATTGGTATACAACGGAATTGGCAAATAATACACCTGTGTCCATTTAATGTGTCTAGGGGTACATGAAAGATCTGAAGCTGGTTCCTATAGAACATAGAATGCTCTTTGATAGGTATCTGTAATAGTATATCTCACAGAACTTGGGCTATGGCATTCACAAAGGATTGTGAACTTACATTTCCTCACTGACTCAAAACGAATAACGGACGGACTTTTATAATCTAACTACCGGTCATAAACATCCATATTAACCGAATTGAGAAGCGCGATTGACTTCCTCCTCCAAGTATCCTTTTCAACCGTGCTACTAAGATTTCCTTGGTATACAAAGTTCTGCGGAAAACCATGACCCCTCGTCTTGTAAAGTGACCAAGTGGGAATCGGCTTGCCTAGACTTATCATTGCATCTTTTCGACCCTTCCAACCGTTTGGATCTCCAGTTGCCACAAACTTGGCAAAATCGCCGGACATGAGTCTTGCAAGATCCCTGTACGACTCTGGAAGACCGAGAAAAGGTGGTGTGCGGATTGGTGCGTAGCCTGTGCCGTTAAGGTTTATCATCGAGAATGCCACGTCGACGAAGTGGGTTGCCCCCTGGACATAGGTAGCCCATGCTGGAATTGCGTCAAATCGATATGAATAAACAGGCAGCCCCTTGCCTGCCCAAATCTCGGCAGTCAGTCTTCTCGATGCCACCATATTGACATCCCCGTAGTAAGTCGCTGCTCTTCGAAACTGTTTGCCATATTTTGGAGGGGGTACCCATTCAGATGCAAGATTGTGAAGAACCTGGTCTCGGCTTTGTTCGGGATATGCTTTGGCAATTATTCGAGCAAAAGAGCTGTTGATAGGCGGGGATGAGTTCTCTATCGCTGCGATGAACTGCGCAGTTGTGTTGATTCCCAACTTTGAGAAGCTTGTGCCTTCGTCGGTAGTCGCCCCGACAATGATTGGAACCTTGACGAAAGCGCCATCTTGCAACTGCCGGGAAGAGTGTCGGGCCACAAAGTCTCCATCTATCTTTGGATTCCATCCGGAAAGGGCGGTACTATTGAGTGCTTTGTTGAGATCAACAAAAGGGAGAGACCGCAAACATTCGAGCGAGCTACAGCTGGTGTTCTTGAGAAGTAACTTGTACAAATCCTCCGATAGGTCAGATTGAGATGCAAGGGAGATGGGTGCGCCGCTCTGTAGGATAGCTGAGCGGAATAACTTATCATCACGACCGTTATAAGCCAGAATCTGAGCACCAACAGACGCAGCACCAGCGCTTTGGCCCCAGATGGTCACTTTGGACGGGTCACCTCCAAAGGCTGCAATGTTCTCATGGATCCAATGTAAAGATAGTCTCTGGTCGCGAAAGCCCATGTTTGAGTCACCAGTCTCGAAAGTTTCGGCTGAGTTGAGAAAGCCAAATGCGCCAAGACGATAGTTCATGCTCACTGCGATGATGGGATGGCCGATCTTGACGGATTGTTCGACAATAAAGGTGAGGTTGTAGCGGAGGTCAACGCCACTGCCTTGGTAGTAACCTCCACCGTGAATCCATACGGCTACTGGGAGTTTCTCGTTGGGGTGCCCTGAAGGTCGTATGACGTTAAGATACAAACAATCCTATTTGGTATTAGTCCGAGTATCAATTATAGTGCTTGTTATACATACTTCACTCGTATTGTAACCGAGCTGTGATGGCTAAGACCGTCAGTGAAATTGCTTATAACTCATGATAGAATTAACTCACCCCATAGCCCACACAAGCAGGAGAGTACTTGTTCGCATCACGGTTTCCCTTCCAAGACTTGTCGTATGGTCGAGGATTTCGGAATCGCAGGTCACCGACGGGAGACTCAGCAAAAGGGATGCCTAAGAAAAAGTCTTGGTCATACTCATTTGAGTGAATTCCTCGATAAGTGCCATTTTTGACGGTAGCAAAAGGCTTTGCGTCGTGTGACTTGTGACCTGGCACTCCTAGTGACCCGGGAATCCATTGAAACAGAGCAATACTGGCCAAGAGAAAAGGCTTCATGTTGAACACGTCTGAGCCAAACTTAGGTGCTGGTGTTGGTTCACGACTGGGACACGATGTCTTTTTAACAGTACCCCGACCATGTAAATCATATCCAACTATTTGGGTATTGGATATTTTTCCACCAATTGATACGGTCCTTGTTGATCAACTCGATCCCGGGGTAATTGAGTTCAAAGTCATGCGGGGTTTAGTGTCTTTGGCCCACTTTGCTCGGGTCATCAGGAGCCGGAATCTTCATACCATGAAATTTGTGTCCAACGCCTATTGAGAACCGATAGCATGTAGACGCGGTGGAAATATTGAGCAGGAAAGAGTCCCAATGGCAATTGACGATTGCTACCCACAGATATTCTTCTGTTAAGCTGTTCAGAAGTTGTAAGTCATCAAAGGCTATGCGAGGGGGAACTTTGCTTGCGATACATCACCCCAGGTTTCCCCACATACACCAACCTCCATCAGAGTTGATCCCTGCCTCATATGAAAGCCACTGCAACTTCAGGATAAATCAAGTGATAAACATTTATCCAGTTCTCGATGGCTCGTCACTGATAAATGCATCAACGTTTCAATCTCCTAACTAAGACACTTGTCTAGATTTAGGTTCCTCTCACATCCAACCCGAAGCCCTGGTGCGGTATAGCTCATACTCATAGCTTGAAAACAAGAATGGGGCCACTCCCTTGAGATCGTTCTCAAATAGAGGCATGCTGGCGTAGTACTACATCAGGTTAGTTCATGCCAAACTAGGGGTAGCAAGAAACGTACCTCAAAAGTACCGTTGGAGCTCAAGCTACCTGTCTGCACAGTCCATTCCCAAGCTAAAGAGCCATCATGTGGGCGAGGCTGGGCAAAGGTAGTAGTCATCAAATTATAGCCATCCAAGGCTGCCTTGAGATATTTGTCACCCTTGATATAACCCTTGCGAACAGCTTTGAAAAGACCGTCGACAAACATGGCTGTTCCTGAACTTTCAATATAGTTGCCAGACTTGCCTTCCAGACCAGGGTCCATAACAAGCCACCAGCCCTTGGTAGCCTTGTCTTGAGATGCCACGAGGGCATCAGCCAGGGTACCAAGATACTTCAACAGGCGCTTGCGGCCCTTGTGCCTTTCAGGGAAGTAATCGAGAGTGTCCACAACCGCCATGATATACCAACCTACACCGCGACTCCAGACATGGGGTGCAGCTCCAGTTTCAGGATCAGCCCAGACTTGGGTCTTGCTGTAATCGAATCCATGGACAGGCAGACCCTTGGTATGGTTGCTTGACCGCGTTCCTGCATCGATGAGGTCGAACTGCAGAGCGATGTCGTCCCACGCAATGCTGTTGTCGGGTTCGAACTCGTGGGTCCAGCGCGCGTAGAAGACGTCCAGCATGTAAAAGCCATCGAGCCACATCTGGTCGATATACGCCGGAAGTCGGTGGTAGAATCCTCCATCAGGCGTGCGGCCTGTGCGATCAATCTGTTTACGCATGTGCGTCGCCGCCTTCTTGTAAATCTCGTCTCCCGTTGAATGATACATATCCAAGAATGTATGACCAATCCGAATATCATCGATAGAGTTGCTGTTGTTGTACATGAGAACAGTACCATCGCGTTCGGGGTACAGAAGGATGTCCACGCCACGCTTGACATAGTCAAAATACTTCTTATCACCGGTTCGCTCGTAGGCTCGAAGGACTCCGGAGTAGTATGCGGAGACAGTGTAAGCAAGGGTGGGCTCAACTCCATGCTGGATTTGAGAGTCAGCCATCCAAGTGAGATATCGTGGCTGGCCTTGGAATTGGGTATGCTTGAGCTTCTCGCCGGGCTGGAAAGTGAACCATCCTTCAGGAAGAGTTGTGCCCGCGGCGAATGCAGTACTGGCTATAGAGCCAACTGCGAGGAGAGAGGCCCGCATGGTTACTGGTAGAGTGTGAAAAGAAATAGAAGGTGAGCCTTGTACAATACATCAATACCCAACAAGATCGTACGTGGCTTAAATACTTCTCATTATAATAAATAAATTGGTTACATATGGGCCCCAGCCAGGTAACAATCTCAAGAATCTGGCTTTTCCGAATTACAACATGCCCGCACAGTCATATCATCTGATCCACGCCCAGTAAAACTTCGAGGATAGGACAATAATATCGTTGCATTGAGATCTTCATAGGGGTTTAGAGAAAGTGGGGTAGGATTAAGCTTAATTGAATACGATTAGATCTGCAAAACAATGCGATCTTTATGGTGGATAAATATTTTCCAGTGCTAAGCTTGATTATTTTGCTGGAAGATGGATCGGAAAAGCAGAAGCGGAAAAGCTGCAGGCCCTGAACTTATGCCTCGGCAGACTGTCGAGCGTTGATTCGCTATAATGCGAAGGATCCAAGTCATCCTTGCGGTCGCTGGCGATCTTTCTAGCAAGCTCTCGTTATCATTATTGGCTAGTTGCAAAGGACGCGGACTAGGAACCAAACTGGGCAGGTTTTAACCTCAATCTACTCGCCGGCTATATCACTCGTCGCTGAACAAGATCCCTACAATTTGTCACATGTCCTCCCCTGCCTGTATCTGACAACACTGAAGGCGGCCAGTCGCTCAGCATGGACCTGACCCTTTTTCACAAGATGAAGGTGCGCAGCGACAAGGTGCATTTTAATGAATTTATGACATTCATTGCGTCTCTGTCTCTCGGTGTTCGCTGCTTGGATCTCTCTACGTCGCTAGTATGTGGCGTTGGTATCTAGAAGGCGAATTACTATGGATTGCGCACGACTTACAAATTATCAGGCTCCCAGTTGGCCCCAGGCTTCAATTGATGATCCGGTTCATGCTGGTGAGCCGCGCACTCAGGACTCCTTGATAACGGTGGAAGATCATGACCTTGACTATTGTATAAGTGAAGAAACGGGTGCTATCCGTGGCGGCTGGATACGTGTTCGGGGTGTTCTTAAACCGGCAGTCTTGAAACGCAGAAGAAACTCATCCGACGCTGACTTGACATCCCAGAGGAGACCTCACAGGAAGACACCGGCAAAGTATTGCTATTCTATTTTTTAGGTTTATATATAAGCTACGCAATAACTAACTTAGATATTACTGTGACTTGTAGCTTTAATAATTGATCAACCTCTTTTACCCTTAAAAGGTCAATTTGTGAGGATTTATCTAGATGTCGCTCTCGCCTATAAATAGTATCAAGATTTGGAAACGTGGCTGATGACAGGCTAAGGCGATGCAGATCAGGCAGATTCCCACAAGAAAACAGCTGCCGAAGACTCGCCACGACCAACTCCTTGAGGCTGCAAGGCGGGACGAGTATCCCTGCGAGTGGTATCATCGATCTTTACCCAATCTTGATGCCTGGGACTTTCCAAAATGCGCACTGTAGCGTACCAGCACCAATTGGCTCAGTTCAACAGCCCCCAAATTCAGCCCAATCAGGAAAGGCCTGCAATGCATGGACGCTTATCAGTGGTAGTGCTTACTCCACGATAAGCTGTTGCCTCGAAGGATGAATGACTCCACCTAGCGACAGAATCACTGCCTGGTTTAATGCAGATCCTATTACTGTTCCTAAGTTTTCAGGTCAATAATCACTCCATAATTTGCCTTCTGGTTGGTAGTTTCTTTCGACAACCAGTGTTCGAGATTCAAGCTATTGGTTGAAATATCGCGCCTATTTAGCCCACTGTTAAATAGACGCAATACATGCTAAAAGATGACACCGATACCACGGCCCTTATTCCACCATATTATCTGGCAGATCAGCGAGGCAGTGCCCTCTACCTATGTATCGCAATGTGAGGAGCTTTGATAGCTATAAATGCCCTTCATTCCCCTCCATTCGGCTTATGTTATTTCTATATCTCCACTAAACACAAAACCATTACACTGCAAACACACGATTAACACACAGCCATCATGAAAGCCATCAACTCAGCGGCAGTCAACCACTCGACCCGGGACTTTCTACTTTACTCGGCGGTCGTTGGTCTGCCCCTCAACTTTATCCGCTTCGTCATCATGGTTCGACCTACTGCATTCTTTACGCTTGTTCTCCTCACCTTCTCGGCAATCTTCGGGCTGACCGTGAGACGCCTGCACCAGCAAGGCGCACATCTCAAGTCAACATTTGCCACTCCCATCACTGACCCGTTGAACTGTCTTTTGGTGGATATCTCTCTTGCTGTCCTATCTCTCATTACGCTCATCTTCACATGGACGCGCAACCGGTGGCAGGATACCGGGGAGACCTTCCTCGTGGCGTACTCGTCAACACCCCTGATGTTCAACATGTTCCTCCATCTTTACCTGACGCTACTTGTGCTATTGAGGACACACAGAATGCAGGGTATTGTTCGGGAACTTATGGGTGACTTGGTGTCCAGCACTCCTCATCCATGCCCTCATTGCCATGGTCGATCCGAATACCATGATGGGCATGATGAAGAGCAATCACTGGTGTCTCCACCTACCGGAGACGAAGACGGCACACCTGGGAGCGGACTTGGAGCGACTGGTCCCTCGAGTGTCTGGAGCCAGTGATCGTTGCTACACAAATACACTCGGAAAGAAAGGCCCTCTCAAGCTTATTACTATAGCAGCGAAGGCTACTGGTATGTAAACTGCCTTTATATAAATTGGAAGGGAAACCACTGAGAAGTTTACTAGAGACTTTAACTAACTATATGGTGTTAGAGACAGAGGGGCCTCTTTGGTTCGACCTGATGGATTCATCGCGTGGAGATTAAGGGATTGGACTATTAAGTCGCAGGAAGAACTGGGCCAAGCATTGGCCCAGGTCATATTTTCTACCAAGAAAGCAACCTCTACAGGAGCCAAGTCGCTCGCCTGACCGATTCAGGAAATAAACAATTCGACCAGGCTTTTCGTATGAGATAGCTTTTAAAGGAGTTCAAGTCCAGTTTGGGTAGGGTAAAGCATGGAGCATTTAATCTGATACGTTATATCTGATTTCCTAAATAATATTAAGTGAGGTAGGTGAGATATCTATTTGTGGAAAGTACCCTCCCATTAATATCAATGACTCTGAGGGCTATTTTGTAAGAAGGCTATATTAGCCCCTGGGCCCAAATTAGCGGGACGGTGAATCTTTAAATCGAAGCGGTCCGAGACGAAGCTATAGCGGCAGCCTGCAGCTGGGCTAGGCACGGATGGACGCGTTTATTGTGCGCTCGTCATGGAATTGGGTGTAGACAGGGCCACTGTTTTAACACTTGTATGTAATTACAGAGCCATGATGAACGAAGGTGATCCAGCTGTCGTATGCAGTAGGTTCTCCGACGTGTATGGTATGCATGATGAGCCGTCAAAGGGGCTGAGCCGTATAGAAAAATAAGATCAGCGGACGGAGGGTTTTGCAGTATACAGTCCACTGTCTCGATCGAATATTGGGCTGAAGCTTGGCTGAATAAATGATCGAAAGGAGGAGCCAGTCGTGCCGTTGAGTTCCAAACCATTGTTTTGAGATTCCACTTTCACGCCATGTGAAACATGATGGCTCAGAAAATTGGAGACAGATATTGCACCGGAAGCCCTTGATGTAAAGGTGAAGGTTGGCCCTGAATCTGTTGGCCATTTCCTGCTTCAAGAGGCTCTGGTCTTTGGAGGCAGCACTTGTGCAGCGTCTGATATTAATGTCGCTTTCGGAAAGGCAAATATATGCGAGAAAGCCCGTGTCTCTGGATTTGGCTCTGGTTTTGTTGGGCTGTAAAAGACTCTAGAAAGAGTCTCGTTGATGGGGCTGTCGATGTTATCAAGATATTTGCAGACCCTCTCTCTGTTCTTCTGGTTGGAGGAGGAGCAGTGCTTGCACCCAAGAACATTGCAAGTGCATCAGAAGTTATCGCCCTGCCTTTCCATGATGTCGACAATGCAATCGGCGCTGCTATGCTTTGTGTCAGCGGCGATCTAGATGTCGTACAGAACACATGACATTGAACTGAGAGTCAGGCCACTGAGTGTCGCCATCGAACGAGCTATTAAAGCTGTTGCCATTTCCAGCAGTATTACAATGGCAACCATTGAGAGCATCTCCTTGCAATAAGTTCCTCATCGAGTGCAGAATGACCGTGAAAGCTGTGAGAGACGTTGGCTTGGGCGCGAACACGTCGAGCATGGAGCTTCCCAGTGATGCTGTGGACGAGAATGAATGTAAGGAGATGGCAGAAGAGCAAAGGAACAAGGAGTTACCTACCAGCGAAGTGACAACTATGGGCCGATTTAACAGCATACCTACCATAGAAGTCAACCAAAAGAACGTCGCAGAATAGGTACTCAACGAAACCGAGCTGTCTTGGTTGGTTGTTGGCTGCTACCTTTTGGGTTGTGCCAGAGGTGGCACTCCGTTCCCAAATCTCATTCAGCTACCAGATATTCTCAGATATGGTCACCAGATTCGCTTAATCGATCGATATTCTCTCAGGGATGATGCACTCATCTACCAAGGTGGACACTTGGGCTCACCAGCTGTTTCCGTCGAGCGTCTTCAATCTCCCGAGACAGTGGAAGCATTCAACGTGATGATGGAGTACCTTGACCACGCTCAAATCGATGCTGTCATGGGCTTGGAGATAGGCGGTGCAAACAGCATGAAATCCATGCTCGTGGGCTCAATGCGCTTCTTTGACGCCCCTGTCATCGATGGGATTGGATGAGCCGCGAGCTATTGACAGGCGACACTCGCGGTAGCATTGTGTTATCAGTGATCTTATCGCGATAACGATAACAAGGGTAAGCCCACTACAAGAGCGTTTACCGGGGCCCACTGCAAATCCTTTGATCATGACGAAATTTCCTACCAGAGTCAACAAGAGAGAAAACTTTCCTGAAGTGGTTAGAAGAAACTTTTTGTTACTGACGACTCAAGAAGAGCAGAGCAGTAGGGTAGGAAGGTCTCATTCATTTTCTTCGGCGAATATTTCGCCGAAAGTGAAACTCGCTACTATTCCCGGACATTTCCGGGATTTCTTGCCACTATTATCATAATCAGTAATAATGAATATGTCATAGGGTAAATGTATTTCGGCGAATATTGAGTGGCCGAGTTTCAAACGTTATAATAGTATGCAGTTATTATAAGATGAGCAGGGATTCCGGATTTATATCCTGTTTATCATTCAAGAACTTCTATAACGACAATAAACACTTCTGCCGACAAAGCACTAATTGAACCCATCAACCTGGAACAATTCTAGAAAGCTATACAAAATGCACTACACACCGCGTGAGGTATGTGTTTCTACCTATATTTTTCAATTTCAGCTAACATCCCACCAAAGGTCGAGAAGCTTATCTTCACCCAGGCCGGTCGTCTTGCACAGCGACGCTTAGCTCATGGCAAGAAATTAAATCATCTGGAGTCTGCTGTAAGTTCCGTCAACCCATATTAGACATGTTGTACAGCTATAGCTGACTCGGCCAGGCTCTAATTACCACAGTTTTGCAAGAGGTATGCTCAACGTCCAACATCCCTTTCATTAATAACAAGCCACTGAACTTCACAAGATCATCCACAATGAATCCTACACTGTCGCCGAACTCATGGACCTCGGGAAGAACATCCTCGGCCGCCGACACATCCATCCTTCCGTTGTAGGCACGCTCAAGCAGATGCAAGTCGAAGGAACTCTCGAGACAGGAACGCACCTGATTACCATCCACAACCCAATCAGCACTGACGACGGCGACTTGAAGATGGCCTTGTACGGAAGCTTTCTTCCTATTCCTGCTACCGACCCATTTCAGCCTGTTAACGAAGCAGACTTTCACCCTTTGGTTATGCCGGGTGCGGTTCAACCTGCTAAGACTGGGGATATCGTCCTGTATGAGGGACGTCCTAGGACGAAGGTGACTGTGACGAACAAGGGGACCCGAGCTGTTCATGTAAGTCATATACCTCTATTTCCACTCAATTCCGGCTACCAACAGTTATCTCCAGATCGGCTCTCACTTCCACTTCATGGAAACAAACCCCGACCTTGAGTTTGATCGTCAGAAGGCTTACGGCTTCCATCTTGACCTTCCAGCGGGAGAGTTTCTGCGCTTCGAGCCTAATGAGCCAAAATTTGTGACTTTGGTCCAGATTGGAGGCTCAAAGGTTATCCAAGGTGGAAGTGGTTTTGCCAAAGGACCAGTTGACCCCAGTCATGCTGGGAACATCTTGAAGCACCTGCAGCAGGCTGGATACCGATCGTCCCCCGAAACCTCGAACGAAGAAGCGAGTATTAAACCTTGCTCGATTAACAGGACAAAGTATGCGTCGGCATATGGTCCAACCACGGGAGACCTGCTTCGCCTGGGCTCAACAGACTTGTGGGTCAAGATCGAACGAGACCACACCGTGTACGGCGATGAGTGCACATTGGGTTGTGGCAAGACCATCCGCGATGGCATGGGCGCAGCAAGCGGCTGTGCTGACTCGGAGTGTCTCGACTTGGCTATCGTCAATGCCGTTATCATCGACTGGACCGGCATCTTCAAGGCTGACATTGGTGTCAAGGGTGGTGCTATTGTCAATATTGGCAAGGCTGGTAACCCAGCGACAATGGATGGTGTTTCTGAAGGCATGGTCATTGGTTCGAACACTGATGTCATCGACGCCGGAGGGAAGATTGTTACCGCTGGTGGAATTGATACTCATGTTCACAACATCTGCCCTCAGCAGGCGTATGAGGCTATTTCGTCGGGTATCACCACTCTCTTCGGAGGAGGCACCGGTCCAAGGTAAGCCCACAAACGAGAGCGTTTTCTAGCCCGCACACTAATAGCAACAGTACATCCTCAACCGCAGTCAACGGGACCGCAAGCAAGAAATACATCCGCCAAATGATGCAAGCGTGTGACCAATTGCCTCTCAACTTCGGTCTCGTCGGTAAGGGAAGCGATTCTGAAAAGGTTGGTCTTGAGGATCAGATCAAAGCCGGTGTAATTGCACTCAAACTACACGAAGACTTTGGCTGTACCCCGTCCACAATTGACAACTGTTTGAAGTAAGTCACCCCCATCAAGCACTGTTCCTTCTACTATTCTGACTGCTTGCTTTAGCGTTTGCGAGGAACACGACATTCAATGCCACATCCATACCGATGGCCTTAACGAGGCAGGCTTCCTTGAGCATACAGCCGCAGTCTTTAAAGGGCGCAGCATTCACGTTTATCACGTCGAAGGTGCTGGTGGTGGCCACGCCCCCGATGTGATCAACCTGGTCGAGCACCCCAACGTCCTACCCAGCAGTACAACTCCCACTATGCCTTTCACGACAAACACGATCGACGAACACATTGACATGGCGGCCAATTGCCATCGACTATCGAAAGACAATCCTGATGACGCGTCCTTCCTGAAGAACAGAATCAGAGAGGAGACCATCTCAGCAGAAGATGTGCTCCATGATATTGGAGCTATCAGCATCATGTCATCTGACTCTCAGGCCATGGGAAGATCAGCAGAGGTCCTCACCTGCACTTGGAAGGCAGCGCACAAGAACAAGGTTCAACGGGGCCGTCTGGCTGAGGACGAAGACACAGGGGCTGATAACTACCGCGTCAAGCGGTATATCAGCAAGTATACCATTAATCCTGCGCTGACACAGGGAATCAGTCATGTAGTTGGTAGTGTTGAGGCAGGAAAGTTGGCTGATTTGGTCATTTGGGATCCTGCTGAGTTTGGAACAAAGCCGTTCCAGGTTCTTAAGAAGGGATTCATTACTTTTGCACAAATGGTACGTTCAGATTCTGACACTACTTGACTATTACTAACATCACGGCGCAGGGCGATCCCAACGGAGCGTAAGGCTTCTTCAGCATTCTGTGTTGATGTGTAGGTGCTAACCTTTGGCAGTGTTGCGGACGTGGAGCCTTTGGTTGCTCGACCGATGTACGGCGTAAGTACACTATTGACCTTCTTAACACTAGGACTAATCTAACCTCGATCTCAGGCCTTGCATCCCGAGTCAAGCATTATGTTTGTTTCCCAAACAAGCATCTCACAAGAGGGAGACGTTCCTTCGTACAAGCTTAAAAAGCAGATTGAGGTTGTGAAGAACTGCCGTACCGTAACGAAGCATGACCTCAAATACAACTGCGCAACACCGAAAGTGGTCGTGAATCCCGAGACCTTGGTAAGCAGCTCTTGTTGTGACGTGGTGGTTGACTCTTGGACATTTACTAATTGGTTTCAGGCCGTTACGTGTGATGGGCGGGAGATCAAGTCTGAGCCGGCGGGCTCACTTCCCTTGACGAGGGAATCTTTCTTATACTAGAAGTTGTGAATACATTCTCCGAGGACTGTAGCTTATGTAAAAACACAAATTGCACAAACTTGATAACCCAATGCCTCACCTATAGTACGTAATTTATAGACGACTCTTTTATAAAGAAGTGGTATAACAGCCCTGGCCAGCTTGGATTAGTGATTAGACTAACCCACTGAACTTCCATCAAAATACGCTAGCCCTCGCATGTAATATTTTAGGACAAGCCCGATATGCCACTATACGTAAGACACCATACCCAATTAGACCTGCTATGACTCAACATCTTTTCGCCTTGGATTTACCTTCTTCTTCCGTAACTCTGTCTTTTTTCGGCGAATTTGCACGCACAATGACAATGGATGACAGCAGTGTTAGTGACAATCCAGGTTCGCGCACCTATCGTCTCCACAACAGACGTCGCCCATGCGATCAATGCCGCTCTCGCAAGGTGAGATGCCAAGCAGAAGATGGAAAACCTCCATGTCGCCGTTGCGAGCAAGCTCATACGACATGCACTTTCGAGGGACGACGAACAAGACGTGGAACACGACAGGATAGGGCGGGATCTATTCCCACTGCGACACCATCCCCAAGTACACATCGTGGTCCCCAGGCGCAACTGAGTGCAGACGTTCTCAATGACAACCCCGAGACGGAACCGCCGGATAATGCTAGAGACACGATTGCAACAGCTTCGCCTGCGTTTCTCCACGAGAGTGGGCTCACATACGATACAGCACCGATGCTAGATACCGTGGCAACGACAACACAACTACAGTTCTCGCAAACGCTGGATGGTACCCATGACCAGACATCCATACTTCTAGGCACATCATCCGAATCTGACCCGTGGCTACTTCGCCACTGCCAGTTTGATGAGTATGGCCTCAAAGACTTCTATGGTTTAAAGTTCCGGAACATTGGGGGTGTTCCGAATAGACAGAAAATCCCCGTCCACTTCATCGTGACGCCCAATCGCACAAGCGATGGGGGCGTTGAGACTAAAGTGAGGGTGCTGCGCGATAGGCTAAATGAGCTTATTCCAGTCTCATGGGGTGTGAGGCTTATAAAACTGTAAGTTAGCTAAAGCACAGTCATTAAATTGAGGATCAACTGCTTACTGGTTGTGTCAGGTTTTACCAGCATGTCTATTCCATAATGCCGATTATATCATCAACCTACTTCAGCCAAGAACTCCTCACGAACCCGTCCCCCGCAAACGATGCACTCGACCATGTTCCTTGCCACTTACTCGGCGCCATCTATGGCCTTGCACTACCATATGTTCGAAACGATGAGCACCTTTCTGTCGTTGATATGTATAACCCGCTTCCGCGCGAGACCGTATGGCGTATAGTCTACGACACCCTTCAAGAAGAGCTCAATCGTCCTCGGCTGTCAGTCCTGCAAGCAGGTTTATTCTTTCTGCATAAAACTCCCGACAACAAGGCATATGTCACAGCGCCTGATGCATTCAAGTGGTCATGGCTCGGAACTCTTGTGGGCATAGCTCATAATCTTGGTCTTCATCTCGAAACTCGTATGTGCGCTATCCCAACAGAAGAAAGACAAATTCGTCACCGCTTGTGGTGGGCTTTGTATATAGAGGAAAAGTGGCTTTCGCTACTCATGGGTCGACCGTCATATATATCCGATGCGGAGTGGGATGTGGGAGAGTTGAAGGAAAGCGATTTCACTGTTCCTGCGAATATTCCATTCTCCACTATTCCGCATGCTGAGCTGACGAAAGCGTTTCGGGACATGAGTCGTCTCTCGGTCATCGCAAGCAACGTGCAGTCTTCTTTCTAGTGAGTAACCTATCAAGGTCACACATCTTGTGTGTACTGACATGTCTGCAACACAGCTCATTGAGGGCCTCTCAGAAGCTTTCTGAGGACTTGTCCCTGTCCCTCCAAACAGCTCAACCCATGTTTGACCAGTTGAGCTCGTGGCGAGTTTCAGTGCTGGCTCCCGAGTCACCGTGGTTCGGTAACAACAGTGAAATGTTGAACGACAAGGGGACATACCCAGCGACAATATTCATCGCTCATGCTACTTTGGTCACATACATCTGGAGAGCGCTTCTTCGACCCGTCGTGCCTTCGGCTGTCCCGCCTCTTGTTATCGATGATCAACTCGGAGAAGGATTTATGAGTATGGGACTTCAGTCGCAAGATGTCGAGGGCTTTTGCTGGGATCTGCCTGACTTTTCGGAGCTGGAATTGTCGTTGGAAAACACGACCGATAGCTCCGCATCGCATGATACCGTCATTCAGAATCTTTACCAATCCTCATTGACATGGGGTGTTAGTCTTTCAAGTCTAGTTAAACATCTATCTCCAGCTCGTTTGCATGAGTTTTGGTATTCTTGTGAGTATTTCCCATTCAACTCTACAATGGATGCAATCTCTACTAACAGTAGCCAAAGGGTCCAACGTATGTTTCGCAGTAATGTCGAGCTTTGTAATGGTCATACTCATCCAATCGCCAACTCCAGAAGCGGCCATCAAAGCAAAAGAGATGCTGCTGAGTTGGCGGTATATCGTAAGGGACCAGAGCAAAGTATCTCCATTGCTGCTTCTGACATTAGCGCGACTGAATGGATATTTTTCCGTTGGTCTTGAAAACGTCTTTCTTTGCCACCATGAGTCAAGATAGAAATTTAGATTTGTTAGTATGGAAAGTGATATCTATTGGCTACGTCATGTTTCGGCGAAAGTATTTCTACTACTTCGTATGGCTTTGCACTTTCGCCGAGCCCCACCATCCATTTGTGTAAAATACCACGATTGCACGGGAGGTCTGCTACCGATATCTCTGTTATGAATTGTACGCAACTAAAGAATCATGGATCGGTACATTGACTTAAGATCATCTCAAGTTCGCCCTCAGACAAACCTTCAACTTCGACGTCGTGTCCAATGCGGGTGTCCCAGTTGCAAATCGGGATTATCCGGCGCACAACAAATAAGCGCTGAGAGTGAGACCTCACCGCCATCATACGCTGAGGCTACAGCGTTGTCACATCATACATCAGATTCAACATGTCAACGTCCAGCAATTATGAGCTTTAGGAATAGAGATCTGAACAAGGATGAACACAAAGGTGGTGCTATAGCACGATGGTTCCGCGCCCTCATGACATGGAGCAAGACCAGTAATGGCTGAGGTATGTAAGACCATTCAAACCAAGCAATTTAGTATTTAAGCTAATGAAGATATTATAGATATATTGATAATTTAACTACGACGATATGAGATAGTTAGGCTTATGAGGAAATGCCTACAGATTCTATTAGCTATATACACGCTATTACAATTCAAGAGACAATTGAACTCACGGTGGTATCTATCCAGCTTCCTCTATGGGCTTCTAAATCTATAGTTTTTGCTTATTAGTAATCTGCTTGTATATCTCGCCTACATTTAGGGTTTTAATATATTTAAAACCCGGAACAGGCTCTATTTCTAATTACTAGTAGAACTATTGCACAAACTGAAATACTGGCCAGTATTTGCAAAATGGCAAAAATTGTTTTAATTAATTTGCTTACAAATAAGTGAGTCTATTCTCGTATTAATATATCTCGGTTTCACGTCCTGAGCTATACCTCCGAATATATCCTGTCCAAGGCTTTTTTAAACTCTTTCTTAATTACTTTCCTCTATATACTGCCCTTTGGACACCTTGGTAGCGCACTATTAGGCACGACGATAATAAGTCGTGAGTCAAGGATACGCTTGTGTTTATACCTGCGCTTATGGAAAGGTGTAATCCGACGCAAAATCTCAGTCGGCAATTCATCATAACCCTCGGTTTGCTTGGCCTCCACAAGAAGCGCTGGTGAAGGTCTGGCAGCTCCAACGACCACGGCTGATTCCTCGCCGAAGTCTTGCAAAAAGGGGGAGCTTTAGCCGGATCACCCCATAGCGCTTTGCGCCATTGCCAAGACGAAATAAAATAGCTTTAGCTGCTTAGTGACTAGCCCTAAAAGTGTATTTAAATGCTTTTTATCTCCTTGACTGACTTTTAATCATGCATACTGGTTAGTGGTTACCATGCCCAGTCACTCACTCTGTATATTCATGGACAGGACAATGGCATGCGAAATTTATACCAAGTCTATTCGGAAACGATCCTTTGCGTCAGGCACCTGGCAAGCAAACAAAGGAGCCTAGTTTTAAGTGGCATTTCTGTGTTGCCGTGAAGATATAAGATCTTGCCTATACTTCAATATGGAACTAGACCATTTTTTAATCCACTTCTGCAAGAGCTCCTATGCTCCATCAATCTCGTTCTACTGTCTCAGTCCTTTACTCGGGTCTAAACTCTTATACCCCGGTTTCATGCCTCAGTCTTGACTGGTTGTTTTCGTGTCTGCTTAGACGCTTGCCTTCTCTTTTCTACCCGTTTCGGATCTTGTCTAGAGTTTGAACGAGAACCTTTCCCTCCCCGTCTGCTCCGTAGCTTTGGGCCGCGGAGACGCTGCAACAGGGATGCTAGGTATCCACCGTCTTGCTTCGCTTCGTGCATGTTGATCCGATGCTCATCCTGGAGTGTATAGGCCCGAAAAGCTTCAAAATCTGTCCATACTTTGACATCTTTCTGCACCCGCCGCGCATCAATAAGGTCGACGATGTTGACAAGAGTGTTTTTGAGTTCCTTTTTGCATTCAGCGATAGAGTCCCTCGCGGATATCCGGACCTCCCGACAGAGATTCTGGTACCCTTCCAGCTTTTCCGCTTCGGTGAGTTCTCCCTCTAACGTTTGAGAATTGGGAAAGTAATGCAGTTGCAGTTCCTGACGCATGGCGATAGTGCGCTCTTTGGTGTAGACTTGGCTACCAGGGACCCAATTTTGGGACGATGCGAGGCGGGCGAATTCATCGTCAAATGACGCGTCGTCTTTGGGGGTGAAGTTGTCAAACTTGGCAAAGTGAGATTGGGACATTGGCAAGTCCAAAGTCTCCTCTTTGATGGGCGTCATAGCGAGTTTGATATGCAATTGATCGTGGTAGAGGGGACAAAGATTAAAAAACACAAGCTGGGGCAATTTGCACAAAGAACCCCTCTTCAGACTTAACGTTGCTTTTCCCCAAGACGCGACTGCACGTGACATTAATTAATATCAAGCCATTCTAGTTATTGGTTCAGTATGAGTCCTCATAGACCACTGATTGAATTATAGTTACCCTAAACCCTATACCCTGGCTATAACTAAAAGGTCGATTAAGCAGAATGCAATCCCAAGAGTCCTAACTACTGTAATTGTGACATGACGTACGTTTTCTCTGGCTTTTTTCTCGTTAAAGCTTTCAAGAGCACTTATTAGTATCTTGAATTATTACAATGCAGTAAATTAAAGAATTGCCTAAAAACTACAAGACTGTACTAAATTCCACACAAAGCTAATTCGGTATTATCTATATACTTAAAGAGAAAGGTTTAGGCTTATTCTACTTGGTGGTGGGAAACTATGGAAGGCCAAATAGGTCACTGTGTTAAAATACCTACCTGGAGGATTTTTCAATAGGGTCACACCGCCCGTGGGGCTGCGTTAGTAGAATTTACCTAATTTAGATAGCAGTACCTTCATGTTGATTGATGGGTGCGCTGAGGTCATCGTTTTCGAAAAAATGAGACATATGAGCAGTGGTATGTAGCCATTCAAAAAGTTTGCAATTCTCAAGTAGAATGTCTATCCAAAAGCCAACCTTGTGAACGGTGAAACAGACATCGTCATCTGCGTTCGGCATCCCGGGAGTGAAGCGGCTGTTGCCCATTGAGAAGGCTTCGAGTACCTTACTTGGACTTCGTTAGTCTGCGAAAAGGAAATACGAAACGGATGATACTCGCATAACAAGGCTTACGAATTACGGCATAAGGCAGATATGCCCCGAACAGCAGAGTTTGCTTGGCCTTATGGGTGATAACCTCCGGGCCTAGATGCCACATGTCGTTGTACACTATAGCGGTGCAAAAGCCCGTCACTGCACCGTAGACGACAGTCGCAAGCTCTCCAGCACCAGAGATCCGCTGTTTAGATAATAGTGCGCGGGTCAGATACAATGCCAGAGGGAACTGTATAATAAGCTCAACATAAACTAGGAATTCGAAGAAGTGCCCGGGAGTGCCAAGGTTATAATAAGGATCAGACATTGTCATGATGTACCACTGACGATAGGCGACAAGAAAGTGGAATGGCGAGCCAGGAGGTTAACATAGAGACTGCGGATAGAATGGGACAAAATCGACGCCTACGTCCAGTCGTCAGTTGCCTCCATGCATATAACAGGCGGAATAGACTTACCTAGCATAGCAGTTAAATGCAAGACTACTATAAGGAAATAGAAATAATCGCAGGGCGCCTTGTGCGGCGGCATGATGAGGTTGCCACTGTATTAACCCAGATTATCGGACTTTGAAAGAAAAAAGATATGTGAGAAATTCAAACGATGAAAACAAGAGTGGGGTAGTGGGAGCACTCAAACAGCCTGTGTATTATGATGATACTAGTGCTACTATAATTTCTACCGAGCCCGCAAGGCAACATGATAATTTGCCTGGTAGTTCGTGATAAGCAGAAGGAAGCAAAACGTTAGTAAGCAGGGCATCTACGCGAGTGCACAAAAGGTTACTATACCTGCCGATTGCTTACCTTTTACGTTCTTGTGGCTGTGCCTGGTTTGTGTGCGATATGCCTCGGTATTATCGTTGAGGTGATTGTCTATCCCTATTCTCCTGGACTACTTACTCATCATTAATATCCTCCAGAGTAACATAAATCCATCCTCAGTACCTAGATCAGGACAGTAAAAGTTAATTTTGCGTAATCGTCAGTGGATATAGCTTGCGCCTCGGCGCGGCTCTTCTCTTCGGAACCCATGTCACCTACGCGCGTCTTGAGGTAAAAAAAGCCTAATTGCGCTTCTTCGCCCACATTCCGCCCGAAAAGTCCTATAATTGCCGCGTGACTAAGCGGGCCCAGACGACGGAACAACGCGATTGCCGTCGGATCTTCAATGGGCTGAGCCGTGAAATGCGTGGCATGCACTTTTAATAGCGAATCGACGAGGCAGTTTGGGACTAGAATAGAAAAATGCCACAGGTTCAACATGGGGTTATTCCGAAAATTGCACAATAAATGTAAAGTACTCCCTCCGCAATTGACAGCTACTATCCAGAAACAGAATCAGAGTATCCTTAACTTTTACTCTTAAATTGAGAGATCATTCCACCGCAATTGCAACAAGACTATACAACAAACTTACAATCATACTCAACATGCGAAGCTCATGCACGTTAATACTTGTTGGTCTACTTAGTATCCTGGTAGACGCGCGGGATATTCGAATTGTGCGCTCAGAACATGCGC
Organism: Fusarium sp. NRRL 53497; assembly: GCA_013184445.1. Lineage (NCBI taxonomy): Eukaryota > Fungi > Ascomycota > Sordariomycetes > Hypocreales > Nectriaceae > Fusarium > Fusarium sp. NRRL 53497. Next base: position 26,947 of record JABCJZ010000126.1, read on the forward strand.
TAGTCGATCTAGCTGATACTCCAGAGAGTATCCCGGCTTCAGAATCGGTTGCAAATGGGCACCAAAAACCTTGGGGAAACGGTCGCATAGAAAACCGTTGGCAACAATGGATGTGGCGTCGAGACCAAACTTCAACGGACTCCAAAACCTCAGCAGCTGCCACGGCAACAGGAACACAGGAAACAACGGCTGCACAAACCACCAACAATGGAGCTACGACTACTGTCGACACTATTTCATCTACTGCGGAAGCATCCACTTCAGTAACGGAGAATTTAACCAGTGAAGAAAGCGCCGTTTCGTCGACTGGGTCATCCACCGGAACATCGACAGAGGCTTCAACCGATGCATCATCCACTACAGGCAGCTCGACTTCGACTGACCCCGGTGCCTCCTGCTATAGCACAACGACCAAGACCAGTACTATTTGTGAAACCACAGGAGATAGCACGGCTTCGTGCATCACCACCAAAGTAACGTCCAGTACGTGTTCTCCTGGTTTGCTATGCGCAACCCAAACAAGCTCTGGGACCACTGTCTGCATGGAAGCCCAGAATGAAGTTGGTACCGCTGGTGTTGTTATAGCATGCGTTTTCTCGGGGGCTATCCTTGCTTGTGTCTGCACTATCATTAGTATGTGCTATTCGGAGAAGCGCAAGCAGAGGAGACAGGAGGAGTTGAGGCTGGCAAAATCTTTAAAGATGGCCGAGAGGGCTCATTTAATGGAGGGATGAAGAGATGCTTGATATACAATCTTTTGAAAGGATGCATCCATGAGAACTGAGAATAAAGTCACAAGTATCAGTGTATATGTATTTGAAAGTTTGAAATTAATAACGGATGGTGCGTTTAACAGAAAAGACTGGAAGTCAGACCAGACAAATGCATAAAGTGATGTAAAGACATTAGAAACTGCATTAACACCTATTATATCAAATCAATTCTAAAACATATTCGATAGAATGTTGGAGCGGTCGACCCTAGCGCAACGGTTCATTAAACACGCCTTTAATAGGGTCTCAGCTTTTTATCACTAATCTCAAGGCACAAACTTCGCGTAATAAGGTTATAGAGTAAATCACTGTCTAAACTTGAAGTATAGATTTAACCTATTACTAAAACTTCCCCAGACTGTCTATCTGGGGATTATAATAATGATATTAATAGACTTAGAATACTACAGGCATTAGGTATATAGGTTAAATTTTAACTTAATCCTTCTAAAATGTTAGCTAATACTCTAAGAGGTGTTACCAACTTACACATTATAACTGTCAAAAATTAACTGAAGAGAGCTAAAATTAATTGCCATATTTTTATAATTAAGCGATTTAACTCTATTTAAGAGATTTACAAGGAGTCTAAATAAAAGTTGTAAATATAAAAGTCTAGCTATAATTACATAATTAAGCAGGTGCCTATTAAGGGCAAAGCTACCTACTTCCATAAATTCCATCCCAGCAATATAACAGTATTATATTTGCTTATATATATCCCAAATAAAGGCATTCAACTCCAAAAAACCTTTGCTCTACAAGGTTTGCAAATATGGATATTTAATAACCACTCCCACCAGCAAAACCAACAAAGACCATGTTTCACATAGAAGAACCAAGACAATGGAATTTCAGACTGTCCGAGGCCACAGTGAGGGACTTCTGCAAGGGAAAATCCCAAGGTATTTAGTATCGTCAATTGTTGATGGCAAATTGATCATGCTGAAGATACGAGCAACAAACTTGGGCCCATGAGTCAGGCTTGATCCATATTTCTCAAATTTGATGCGACTCAGCCCTATTGACTGCCGCATTAGGCAGGTCAAAAATTAGCACAGACTTTCGGCCAGGCCGACTAAGTATGTAAATTTTACGGTGGAGCCAATCATAAGCTAGTATTGAGTGTGATGACCCAGGCCGCTAAAGCACAGGCAACAGGAGCACGGATGTAAGAAAGGAACTTTTACTTGGCGTGATTCATAGTGGATCGATTTTTAAATACTGCCGGTAGATCATTGAGTATCCAACTTTGTCATCATTCAAAGATTGCGCATCATGTCGGCCCAGTACGAGGCTCTCTCTTCGAACGTGCCAGCGCACCGCTCATTACTCCGACAAAATATCCATCGGGAACAGATTCCAATGGCATCATTAGGCCAAGATCCAACTCAAAACTATCCCAACTCTCCTTCAAAGGCTCGCTGTCGAGGTCTTCCAGCTCGTCGAAGATCGCGTCGAAAGCTATGGCTGGGTTTATTGGCCAAATGGTTCATTACGGTCATCTTTATCATCATAGTCTACGTCATCTTGATCGTATATTCAAATTACGATGTCATCAATGAGAAGCAAAAGAGATATTTTAACGCCCTAGTCACGGGATCTTTGATTGCGCTCGGCTTATCTACCATGAGTCAATTGACGAGTGCTGTGTCAGATTTGCGATGGTGGATCTTGAGTCGTCGGCCGAGGTCGCGAGAAAAGGTAATTGTTTCGTAAAAGATACGAGAGAGACTTTACTAACAGTTAACAGGTCAAGGCAATTCTGCATGTCCATAGTATGACGCAGGTCTTGATTCTGGCCTTCAAATCGAGTCGATGGACCATTCATCTCAGCGTCGCAGCTTGGGTTGTCTTGTTTCTAGTGCGTGTCTCTGCTTTCCCTCAGACCATTGCTAACAAATCCTAGTCATCTCAAATCGGTTATGCATCTGTTGGGCTTTGTTATTCCGTTGACAAATCTCAAGAGCAAGCACTCTTGGTTCCTGGCAATGTTTCCATTGCTAATCTAACTACAATCGAGACTGAACGCATCGCCAACTCTTCCAACGTTGTCAATGGAGAAGGGTATGCTGCGAATAGGTAGATGGGCCACATGCATATCTTTTGGATAGGTACTGATTATGAACAGCTACGGAATCATCTCTCTAGCATACGACGAAGGTACTCTCGATGACATACCCGTTGCCGGAACCTTATTCTTCGGTGATGATTACCACATATTCTGCGACGATGTCTGCTCTTATGTATTCCACGAAACCAATACGGAAACAGTCGAGAATCCAGATGCGGCCTCTATCGCTGTCGTCACCGATAGGCGTGTCAACGCTACTACGCATTGCTCAGCTTATCGAGTTAGTGAAGGGGGAAACGGCACTAGCGACAGTATTACAGTGGAGTTTGGTTCTCGGAAGACAAAAGTCCCTGTTCCCAACAAGAATGGAGCCGATCGAATGACGTACATGACGTCCAAGTCTGAAAGTTGCGGCGACGATTGCAGCATCATCTCTGTGTTCGAGCCCTCTTCGACAGACCCATGGTTCTACAACTGTACCACACGGCTAACCCCAGTAACGAACGTAAAGCATTCTGAACATAAACTGGGGAAGGACTTGACACATTTGGCAACATCAGCTATAGCGCTTGGAGGATATGACACCCCGGGCGGGCTTCACTATACTACATATCCAATGGCTTCAACGTTTGGTATTCCATGGAACGGGTCAGCTGACATAATGGAGTTACTTCTGTCGCGTTTCACTATCGGTGTCATCGCTGCAGTGATCGAATCAAACGACGATATTGTTTTCAGTGGGAAAGCGCCGACAATTGGCCAGAAACTGAACGTTTCACATTGGGGTGCTCTCAGTCTCGTGCTATCGATCACTGCTATACTCCAACTGCTGGTGGCTGTCTTGGCAACACTGGTATCTGAGCGAGTTGTTGTTCCAGAGGGCGATCCGCTTGCTGAAGCGCAGGTCTTACGGCATATGGTCAAGGGCGGCAACTTTGAGGACAGTGCAATCAAGTCTCCAAATGCATCCGTTAGGTCTCTATGGATCTATAGAAACAAGTATATGGGTGGTGGAGTTTATGATTTATTCATGGAAGAGGTCACAGATACTTAGTTAGAGACTCATATTTACTCCCAGGCGCTGTGTCCTTTATACAGCCGAGCATATAAGCGAAAGAATAAGGTTCATGAAATGATTTCATATGTAGCAATTGGTTTATGTGATACTCCGCTTGGCCCTGTGCATATGTGCAAACAGGCCGGGAAAGCACAGCTTATCTGAGGTATGCAGGACAAATCAGTCCCAGCATAAACAGTCCTTTGTGGTGTCAGAGGTTACTATGAATAGGTTAATGGACATCATTCAACATTATCCATTATATTCGAAAATTTATTAGAATCACACTTTTATCTGTCACAATAGTGTGAAGTTATTGAAAACTACTGGAGTTGCGGTTTTGTCGGGTAGCCAATGGAAAAGAGCAAAGTCAAGCTGCAAAATCGACCGAGATTGAGAGTTGTGAGCCTGGAAATCGAATTTTCCAATCAAGCGTATTACAGAGCGCCAAAAATATGGATGGAAACCCTGACAACTTTGCATTTAATATTGCTAACGGCTGGTAATAGTAATACTCTCCTCACACTCTATCGTTTAAATACCTCTAAGTTCACTAACCCATTTAGATTATTATAAAGCCACTTTATTCATCTATTCAATTAACCTTCATTAACAGTCTTATAGATTAATTAGATAAAAATATTTCTATTCTTTAGAGGTATATTCTCAGGCCGCCTTGTAGATATTGGATGCCTTAAGATCGTGGACTGGGCGAGACCTTAACTATAATACGGTATGCTCTGAGCTATTCTCTGCGGTGAAACTCATATGTGGCTCGCCAGCTGAGGCTATTAAAGCTGCAGGGGCCATGATTCCATATGGCCACCCGCCAGACAATTGCAGCCAGATGGACTGTATATCGATTGATCTGGCCGAGGTATCACCAGTAGCAAACTTGATCGAAGCTTGTAGATGCGGCAGGGAGATAACAGAAGGGTAGCCGTCCCCAGGTTGAGGTCGGAAATCATTAGCTGAATCATCCTCTGGGTGCACAGAACCTGGGCTCATCATGCTTTCATGTATCTCTCCAAGGTATGCCGCTTTGTAGAGGGACTGCATAACATTTAATGCTGTTGACCATTGTCTCGCAGCCTTCCACTCGGGCACCCAAGATGAAACCAGCTGCTCAATGAGTTCAAAGTATGTCTTGGCTTCGCGTTGGATGTCTTCGCTTGAGTACGATTCATCCTGCGCGTATTGTATCCAGAGAAAGGTATTGGCAACGACAAGCACCGAGGCCGCCACCCAGATTGTTTGTAATGAGGCACGGCCGGACTCATTTCCGTTTTCACCGTCCATCAACTCCGAGAGCATCGCTCCGACCTTGAGGGCATTCGAGACACACGTGTCTATGAGGGACTGCTCTCTATGCAAATACGACCAGCCCGCGCCGTCGACGACATCACAAACCTGCGTGTATAGAGCCAAATGAGGCAAGTAGCATTGATGCGCAATACAAGAGGCGCTTCCTAGTAGAAAGTGCATGGCAACGAAGACCTTTGCCTGACCAAGGGTGCATTGATCACGAAAGTTTGAGGAGGTCCAGCAGAGGCTAGGATGGAGTGAGTTTACCCACGCCTGTAGCGCACTGAAACGTGCAAACAAATCGCTTTGCGGATTAGTAGGTGGAAACTTGTCTTGGTTCCTTCTTGAATACACGGTAAAGTCTGCTAGGTCACTCCAAAGGCAAACGGTCTTGATGAGATACGAACTGAGGCCCAGGTCCGACGGGCGTGAGTAGGATGCGATGTCGGCCAAGCTGAGGCCTCTTGTTTCTTCTTGATGCATTAAGGAAACGTCAGTGCTAGGTACAGGTATTCCGACGTTATCGAGGTCGATGGTGCGATGCTTGGCTAGGAAGTAGGCCAAAGCCCTGTCGAAGAGTAGACAAGCCCATAGGGTGCGCCTGCGAACTTCCTGCTCTTTAAAGCTGTGCTTATGGTGGAAGTCTTTATTGAGACGCATTATCTCAGCCATCCTGATGGCAGTCCCTGTAAAGAGCCAGTGGCGTGACCCAGAATTCGATAGGAGTTCTGCTTGGGCGAGGATAAGATTCCCCTGGATATGAGATACTGCAGAATGTCTTAGTACAGCAAGACTTCTCCAACCGTAGGGTTACTTTACCACTCGGCTGATCCGATGTTTCTTTCACCAGGGTTCGGGCTCTGGTAAGAAAGTGCGTGGATACATCGGACCCGGTCGGAAGATGAAAACCTGCTTGTGCGTCTGCAGGCGCAAGGTAACGACCGCAAAGAGCGATCACTGAGGATGATAAAACGGGTTGATCAGAGCATTTCTGTTCGAAATCGGGCCAGTGATCGAATGAGCAAAAGTCGTTGGCAAAGTGACGACCGAAGAAGAAGAGCAGGCAGGTTTTGAGACCGTCTGGTGTTGCCTCAACGGCCTCTTCAGGCTGCGAGACGGTGGCTCGGGGCTCTTGGGCTGATTCAAGGGTGGACCAGATACAACTGATGGCTCTAGATGCACATCGCTTGCAGCGAGGTCGGATACCATCGCATTTTGACTTGCGACGACGGCTACACCAGTCAGAGAATCACGGTCAACAAGAGGACAAGAGTATACAGGGCATTTTGTGATGCATACCAAGCGTCGCATGCTTGTGGAGTTCTAATAAATGCCCGTGGCATAATTCCGTGATGGTATCGTATAATATTTTACGTGATGAAGTGACGGGTAACCCGAGACGAGATGCGGATGTGACAGGTTTTGTTGGCTAATCCCTCATCGGTTTATCCGACCCTAGCTAAGCTTAGATCTAAGTACTATGCCTATCTAGGAAAGGACCAACTCTCGTCTTATCTCGTTATCACCCTACATGCATAATAAGCTGGAGATTGATTCATAATGCTCTTTGCCTAAAATAATGTTTTAAGATCTCGTGAAATTCCTAGACTAATGGTGAGCCTTTCTAGGGTACTGCTTTTACTCGGGTAACCCGGCAATATCTGTCGAATTTGTCGTCAATGCCTATCTGGCATTTAACGCCATGTATAATATGTGTTGATCCTGCTGTCAACTTGTTTAATTCACATCTTCACCCAGATAGTTCCTAGCTCCCTTGATTACCCACTAACAATCACCTAAAAAATGAAGCTCAATGCTCTGTTATTGATCACTTTGAACCTTTTGACAGACTCGACTTCAGCGAGTTTCGTTCTGAAACATGGACACCCGTGCTCAGTCGGCATGTTACAGAAGATATGATCCAGAACATTTCATCTTATACCGAGCCGAGAAACTATGGAGATACCTCTTACAATGAGACACGCGAAATCGAGCCTGATTCAGCAAGTATTGTGGCCCGTCATGGTGTTATCGTCAGCGCTTTCACAGTGGGAAAGCGGAAGCTCTACGCCGACGCTAACGGTACACATCTCGCTTTGCAAAACCAAGAGAATGCGACTCTCAATACAGTCTATGCTCTTGCGAGTCTTTCCAAGCTCATTACTGTAGTTGCTGTTCTTCGAGAAGCTGACGCAGGTCGCATCCAGCTGAACAAAACTGTTGCTTCCTATCTACCCGAGTTCACAGTGAGCGGCAAAGGAGATATCTAGATCATTGACCTGCTCACTCACACTGACGGTTTTTTGCCCTTACCCGTTCCTCATCTCTGGAAGTCAGACTATACATCCATCGATGAACGGGTTGCGAGATTGTTGAGTCTTCCGCCCCAGGCACCACGTCGTACACAGTTCATCTACTCCGGCATTGGTTACATGACCCTGCGCTACGGCCTTGGGCGTGTCACCGGCCTAGATCACGAGCCTCTTATTTACTCCTTCACCATCCCATTGGGAATGAAGTCAACGTTCTATAATCGTGGTAAACTTGAAGGCCCGCTTAATTCTTTCTACAATCGCACTGCACCAACCGAATTTGAGATTGAAGCTCAAGGTCCAGAAGAGCCCAAACGTCCACAACTGGTCCGGGGTACAGTTCATGATGGAAACGCCTGAGCGCTGGGCAGTATCTCAGGCCACGCAGGCCTTTTTCTACTGTAAAGGATGTTGTAATCTTTTGCCAAATGATTCTAAATAATGGGACATATGACGGCCACCGCGTGGTCTTTAAAAATGCCGTGGATCTCATTTTCACCATCTTCAACGGCAAATTTCCTGGAGACAACTACGGGACTGGCTTTGCCCTCAACCAGTCGCACACATAGGGTAGCATGCAGAGCATGCAGAGCATGCAGACAGCCAGTCACTCAGGCTTCAGACAAACGGGGCTGACAATGAGCTGAGGAGAATCATAAGCCAAGGTAATGGATCTCGAGCACTAGGAGACAATATCATCGAGTCTCCTCCTTCTGGCTTAGACTCGAACCATCACAAGATCCGGCTGTTCCATATTCCGATTGGCCAACCTCACCGCTCGAAAAAAAATCGTGACCATGGCGTCGACCCTGTTTCGTCATGTGTCCTTGGGCAATATTTCGGTTCATTGATTTATCCCAAGAAGATGAACAGCTCATACTATTTTCCTGTATATTGCATTAGGCACATGAGAAGCATTTCTGCATAGTGCTAGATTTGTCTTCTTGATAGTGTATAAGCGTGTAAGAATCGGTTTATACAGTCAACCTAAAAGTATCAGGTACGCACCAGAGACTGGGAGAATGCTAAAGGGGACAGATCATTATCCGTATCCATGATGAATATAGATTGGCCATTCTACATGATGATCCGTTCCAAAACACCAGCTTTGGCAAATCCATCATCCCTAACAACTCTTCCCATCACATCTCTGTAGTTATGCCCGGGAGTAATGACTCCGAGAATAGCGGGATCGGTCGTTTCAGACCCGAGGCCGACTTGAATTGTACGTCCGCAAACTCCAAGGTAACCCAATAATGCAAAAAGTACTGCCTCTTTGGCACTGGGATCAATCCTGACTGGCGCCTCATCGAGTTTGAGCACTCGGCTTTCTGGAAATCGATTTTCAAGATGCTTAAGGATGTTGGGATTGTAGGCTCCACCTCCGCATATGTAGATCTCGTCAATATTTCCACCTTCACCCAACCCTGGCAGAACAAACTGCTCGTAGGACCTTGCTATAGACTCTGCCGTTATACGGGTGATGGTGGCAATAATGGCTTCTGGAGACTTGCCAGCTTCCTTCAAGGCGTTGACCAGTGATCTAGCAATGTCATCCGAGAAAAGCTCGCGCCCCGTAGTTTTCGGGGGCTTCCGCTGAAAGTACGGCTCTCTGTTCAGGTAGTCGTCGACAATTGAGTGGTCTATCTCCGCATCGCCCTTGGCACCAAGTATACCGTCACGGTCAAAGTGTTGTTCGCCTTTCGTGAGTATGCGCATGGCAGCGTCAATGAACACATTTCCAGGGCCGGTGTCGTACGCCATATACGTTGCAGGCGACTCTCCAGGCTGGGTCGTGTTCCGTGCAGGAAGCACGGTCGCATTCCCTGTAAAGTCATATTCTTAGCAATCGCGCTTATTACGTTCAGTAAAGTTGTTCTTACCCATCCCGCCTATGTTTTGACTGATACGTGTAATTTGCGGATCGGACAGTAAGGCCGCTTCAAAAAATCCAGCCAACGGGGCGCCTTGTCGACCAGCAGCCAACTCGGCCACCCGGAAGCCGCTAACAACAGTTCTGAGACATGATTAGCATGTATGAAGGTAAGCCATAGTCAAGAAATCATACTTTCCTGTCTCGTGAGCTATCACGGCTGGCTCCGCCATCTGTAGCGTAGATCTGTTCTCGCCGACTGGCTGATGCCACAAAGTTTGGCCATGACTCGCGATGATATCCACATTGTTCAAATCGACACCAGACTCCTTGACAGCACGCGAGAACTCTCGACCCAAAGCAAAATTGAGATCGCAGACCTCAGCCATTGAAGTTGCCGCACCTTCTTGGCTTGGCCGGCATAAGCGAAGGACTTGGGAACGTAGACTTGGAGTCACAGGAATCTCGGTGTATGCAAGAACTTTAACCTTTACATCATTCGAGTTTTCAGTAGATGAGATGGTACAATGAACAACATCGATGCCTGAAGCATTGTCAGCAAACACGATTTCAAGTGACATTGTTTGAGTTCGCATACCATCGATGCTTGTTCCGCAATTGAGACCAAGAACATTAAGCCTGACCATGATGAGCGGTGGGTTGATACGGCGGTAAAGAAGTCACTGGGAGCTAAAGTTGGAACCCTGGCGTTTGATCCCTTATCAACAACAGAAGTGGAAGACAGTTACCTAGACCCGTCGAGTTTGAACGAATCCTGAAGCTCTGTTGATTCTGAACCGTGCTAAGCCAACTCCGGATTAGCCTTCGGGTGGCAAAGACGCTGATATGTCGGGTTCCCCGCTGCTGACTTGGCTACGGAAGACCCGATGGACCCGTTGATGTCTCCTCAAGTGTTGGGTCAGGATGTGCTTATCGATAAGACGAATGGGTTGGTCACGAACGGATCACTCAAGCCAGTCAATTACCGCGGTTATGGATTCTTGAGACATTCAAATGTTATTGAATTTGCCTGCTCTATATAGGAGTTCGTTTGATGGTATCAGTTGTGGTATTTTGTATCTTGAAGAAAAAATGTATCCTTTAGTTAGGTGACCTCGATCCACTTAACTCAAGAGAGACGTTGAGAGAGATGTCCGTTTATGCATACATTGACTCTCTTAGTGGGAAAACTAAACCGACTTCTACTCGCGTGTTTCAGTGATGCCCCATGTAGCCGACTCATCATACCCCCAATACGCTTCTCAACGAACCCGATGCTGCTTCCAATCTCGCCTTGCCTTCTTCAGGAGAACATCCCAAGGTCGCCACAAGAATAGTCAGTTTGACTTGACCATCGCATTGTGAAAGAAGAGCATCTAAAACATCTTGGCGCTCGATATTAAGGGCCGATGATGACGGCACAACCATTCGAATAACTCGACGCGCTCTATCTTGCAACTTTTCATTCGACATTCTCAAGTCGACCATCTATAAGAGCCAAGTCAGTTCAACGGGTATTTGGCAAGGCCTGTTATGCTACTTACCAAGTTCCCCAGAGTCTTGCCGATGCGTATCTGGGAACCAGTCGAGATCATATTTAGAATCTGGAAACAAAAATTAGTCAGTGCAACCAGGTTAGGCAAAAAGAAAACCAGGATCATACCATCTTAGTCGCAGTTCCCGCTTTGAGCCGAGTACTGCCAGTTACGACTTCAGGGCCAGTAATACATTCGATCGAAATGTCGCACAAGTCTCTTAGTGAACTGGGCTGAACACATGCCAACCCTACCGTGGCTGCTCCGACAGACCGCGCGAACTTGAGACCACCCAAGACGTAAGGAGTTCTTCCAGAAGATGCAATTCCAATTACAGTGTCTTTGTCGCTGAGCTGTGGCGTTATCGCTGCTAGATCAGATGCACCAGCGTCTTCCGAATCCTCAGCGCCTTCAACGGCATTCCGTATGGCGTAGTCTCCTCCGGCGATCAGACCCATAAACTGATTAGAAGGAGCAGAAAATGTTGGAGGACTGATTGTGTTAGACCATAGGACAGCAGATCAAGTAATATGAGACTTACATCTCTGAGGCATCCAATATGCCCAATCTAAAAGCCGTGTTAAAGAGAAGCATATGGAGAAAGGATACAACCCATACCTGCCGCTAGTCCCAGCGCCCGTGTATATCACCCTGCCACCTTTGGGGAGCTTAGGTACAATGATATCAATGGCAGCTGCAATTTCAGGTAGACATTTTTGTACTGCCTTCGTGACTGTGGCATCTTCGTCGTTGACAATCCCTGTGATGCCAGTCAGCATGTTTGTCACTGGACCAGATCCATGATATCCACGTACGGCATAGCTCTAGCGAAGACATTGTGTCAATGTTCACTGTTCTGGAGTTCTTCTGCTCAGTCTGGAGACTGGCAAGTGTGTCTGAGAATATGGATGCTCCTCCATTGAGTTTCGTCGGCTGAGTCCCGTGACTTTGTTTTTTGGCATTCTCGTCTTGCCCATTAACATTGAGTGCAAGTGAAGGAATAACTTGGGCAGTGCCCTCGCACACCGATGAAGGTGACATGATAAAAGGCCCAGCGATGGTTGTAGTGGTAGCAGCTGAGTGCGCAACTTGCCGTCTCTGTACCGAGAAGAATTCCAGATCGAGGTTATCTAGACTACCATCAAGATAAAGAACCACATGATCAGATCCATCTGAGGAAATCTTTTTCCGGGGCATGGACTGGTGTGTACCCGACTTACTCCACTACCACGACGCGTTAGCGATTGCTTCATATGAACCCGACAAACCTTCCGATATAGGTGGAGAACCCGAAATTTGTGGAGTGTTGGTCATCCGCATAAAGTATAATAGTGGGTGTCCTGTCGGGTTTTCCGCCGTGGCCACGGGAGGCAAAGGCGGATACGATAGCGACTTGACCCGTCCCCGCACACCATTTGATCTAGTGACATGTAATGTTACAGTAGGACCTCCTTGGGCAATTTTACTCCCCCGCACTAACACCTTTTTGCGGGGTGCAAAGCTGGGGATGAGGCTGATAAACATATCGCTTCTTCCCAGTCTCCGCCAAGATAAAGGAATATTTTGGCTCAGTTCACGGAGATAAGGAACCTTGCCTGATACAGTCAAGCGGAGGTCAGTATTTTACCTTTATCAGCCTGCCCTTTCGCTGCGTTGCTGGATCACAACCCTTTCCATTCGTTGCATCGACCGGGAACTGCAATGCCCGTTCAATCAATCTGAGCCTTTTACATATAATTTGCCTCTAGAACCTCTCCAAACATTCATCTATAATGGGATCAAGACTCCACAAGCTACGCATTGCTGTATGGGGCGAGGCCCCTGACACGCCGGAAGAGCGCAAGGTCAGCCAGTACAGTCACCCTAGCACCAGATAAAGGAACTGATTTTAACTGCAGCTACTACGCAAAGTTGACTTCTTCATTCTCGTACGTCATGTTCCGAATTTTGAGGTACAGCGCGTAAGACTAACCGTGCTCTAGACCTATTGCTGCGTTGCCTTCTTCTTCAACTATCTCGGTATGTTTTCACAGTCAATAGTGGCCGCCCAAAACTGATTTCTTGCGGATCGTGCTGTCCTAGGAAATGCGTATGTGTCTGGGATGAAGGAAGACATCAGCCTCACTCCCGATGAGTACAATCTTTTAGTCACTTGTCTCGCTGTTGGATGTAAGTCCTCAATTGCAAACAAACTTCTTCTTGACGTGGAATTCTGATTAGGAATAGACATCGTTGGTCAGGTTCCCCACGGTCTTGTCATTCAGAAAGTTGCCCCTCGCATCTGGTTCCCTCTCATGACCTTGGTTTGGGCCCTTTTGACTATGGCTTGCGGTGCCTGTCACAACTTCAAACAGCTCGCTCCCGTCCGTTTCTTCCAAGGCATTGCAGAAGCCTCTACCTATAGCGGCACGCAATACATCATCGGAAGCTGGTACAAGGGACCAGAGATAGGTAAACGAGTTGGACTGTTTCAAGCTTCGGGAATGATCGGCACAATGTTCGCTGGCAAGTTTACTCAACAAATAAGCCTCAAATATTGATCTAACATTATCTGCCAGGTATCTTAATGACGGCCATCTGGAGCACCATGGATGGAGTCTCTGGTCTTCCAGGTTGGAGATGGGTGAGTCGCTATATCGGATTTCCTTTTGGCTCAAACTAAGTAAACTACAGTCCTTCATCATAGACGGCATAATCACTCTTCCTGTTGCACTTTTTGGCTTTATCTTCTTTCCCGATCTCCCTGAGACGACCAAAGCCTTTTACCTCAAGGAAGACGAGCGCAAACTTGCGCTTAGTCGACTGCCACCCAAGAACCCAGAGGGACATAAGATCGGAACCTCTATCATCAAGAGAGTTCTTCTAGCACCCAACTTGTGAGTTCACTCTGCATCATCTTCTTCATCTTTAGACGCGCTGATAGCAGTCCCAGTTGGATCTTTACCATCTTCTGGATGCTTGGAGGTGCCCTTGAGGCATACACGACCCAGACATGTATGGTTCTGTGGATGAAAGCCTCTGGACTGTTCACCGTGCCGCAGAACAATACCTATCCTCTTGGAATCACAGCTATAGGTACTGCGCAGCATTTTTCTCTTCGTTTGAGCAATTTGTTAACATGTATCAGGAATATTCCTCACCTTGGCTACATCTGTGGCAATTGATGCTACTGGTGTCCATGCACCTTATGGGATCGTCGCTTGCGGTGTACAGATCATCACTTGTGTTGTTCTCCTTTGTTGGGATGTTGTTGGAACAGCAGCCAAAATGGGAGCTTTCTGTATGGATTCCAGACTGTTCAATTCTGTTTGTCATATGTACTAACCTCACTAGACCTTGCAGGAACTGCGTACTTGATTCAACCAGTCGTTTTCACTTGGGCGAATAAGATTCTGGCCCGCGATGGGGATGACGCTTCAAGAGCTATCATCCTCTATGCTATGAATGGTAAACCTTCCGTACCACATTAAAGTACACCTACTCATCCTCCATAGGCGCTTCGTCTGTCCTCTTCTCCTTTTGGGGTATCACACTCTACCCAGCTCGGGATGCTGCAACCGTAAGTTATAGTCCATTGACCGCACACTCGACGCTGACAGATGAGTCAAGGGCTTCCAGAATGGCACTATCGCCATGGTTGTTGTTTCCGTCAGCCTTGCTGGATGGATTTGCGTTGTATGGTGGCAGGATAAGAGAACCTCCCGTATGCAGTCAGACCACCCAGTGTTGGATGCTAAAGTCGAGGAGGGGATTCAGGAACTTCCGGAAAAGGAATGAGTTAGATGTATAAAGTCCCGGGTTGAGGATCTAGTCGATATGATCGCTACAGATATGTCATCATGGACAGATTTGACTTAGTGGTGGAAATCAGAGGTTATGGAGATATTAGTCGCCGACCACATGGAAGAAGGAGGCCGGCTGCGACGGTGTTTATGAGGTAGATAGATACACACAGTTTGTCCGTATAATTCCCGTGGATAACACTGCAAAGTACTACGTCATAACAGTCTTATGACTTCTTCCTGTTGAAAAGCAAGTTACCTTAACTAGTTGGCCAGGTTGTATTATGGTGACCGACGATATTGACTTGTTTCTGGTCCGGTTCAATCACTGTTCTTGTTCCAGAATGAACATTTGCAGTTATGATAGATACCCTATACGCTGGATATGGTAGGTAAGTTCGCGGTCAGATAGGTCTAGCTTTTTCCACGGAGAGCACCTGTAGAATATCAGTGCTGCCTCAAATACAAAATGGCTATTAATGTCTAAGAGATGGAAGTACTCATATACTTCACAAGTTTTCATATTCGCTGTCAAAGTCATTTTGAGATAATGAGGAGCAAAATTTACAAAATCCTAGAATTGATCTAATTTGTGCTCATTGTGAAGTCATCTTTCCCACAGAATTGGATATGTCTAAATTCCACCACTCTTCTCATTGCTCGTTAAATTTCCAGACTTAGAGACACCTTCATACCTTCTCCTATACCACCACACGAGACCCCATGCTATCCAACATAGGTTCCGGCGTGATCGCCCTTGACGAGGGAAGGGCAAGAACTGGGCTGTTTGCTCGTAGCAAATAAGGCGTGATTTCAGGGAGCTTCAGGTCCATAGTATGATCCTGGTCTCGAGTTGCAGAACTGTTGACTTGGATGCTTTCTTTCCCTCTTCTGAGCCCTTGGGGTAAGCCTTGATGGAAGCCCTCATCTCGGGCTATCTGCTCGATGGACTTGAAGTACTATGAGCTGTGTCAGCTAAGATCCTCCTTAATCAAGAGCAGCAAGTTGTTTACCCTGACAGTCTTAACCTGCAATTCGAGAGTTGCATCCTCATCAGCCACCGTCATAGAATAAGGGTGTAGCTGAAGTCCGGACAACGTCCACATATGGTTCGCGCCTCCTTCGACACACTTTTGAAGAGCCACCGCTTTTCGGGAGCCAGTCGCTAACACAACCACCTCTCGCGCATTCAAGACGGTTTGAACCCCAACGGTGAGTGCCATGCGAGGTACCTGATTGAAGTCGTCAAAGAACCGAGAGTTCGCGAGTCGCGTATCGTAAGCGAGGGTCTTGACACGAGTTCGGCTTGCGAGACTAGATCCAGGCTCGTTGAACGCAATATGTCCATCCTCCCCAATTCCAGCGAGAAACAGATCAATTCCACCTGCTTCTTCTATACTCTTTTCAAACTGTTCACATTCGATCTCGAGATTAGATGCATTCCCATTTAGTATGTGGACATTCTCGGGGCGGATGTTAATATGAGAAAAGAGATGTTGCCACATGAACGAATGATAGGACTGTAGATGATCCCTGGGGATGCCTACATATTCATCCTAAGGATAAATATTTTAGTCCTGTATTTTTTGTAGATGCTGCAGTGAAAGCATACCATGTTGAAGGTGACAATATTCTCAAATGATACCTTTCGATGAGCTGGGTCAGCTTGGACCGGGTTGAGCTAGCATGCAGTTTACTTACATCACCAGCTTTGAAACTCGTAACCAGGAGTTTGTACACATCGATAGGGGTGCTTCCGGTTGGAAGACCTAGCACAAAAGGACGTTCCTGGGTTGGTGCAAACTCTTTGATGCGTTGTAGTATGTATTCGGCAACATACTCGGCTGCCCTCTGGGCATTGTCACGAACGATCAATCTCATGATGAACAATTGTATGATTGGGTCTCATCCCTCCAAGGTCGGCCGAAAGGCTGTGAGCTTAGCTTTTAATACCAATGTAAACCTCGCTGCTATCGACACATTGCCATCATACACTAAGTGGGCAAGTTGCTGGTCCGATGTCCCATGATCTCCAGATCAACATCCCCAGTCTAAGAGCCAGATATTGTGAGGAAGGAAAGCCAAGCCATTACCGGCTTATCCGACAGCATGTATCGACTTCAGGGTGGAGCGGATACAAAGACCGAGTGCCTTTTTACGGACGATTGGCTACCGCTCGGTGACGGATAATGCCTGTGATATACGCCGAGTAGGCTCAACAAATAATAGCGTGGAGACGAGCACGACATCTTCCGAGTTGTTGAGACGTAGCTGGTAAAGGAGGAAGGAGTATCCCTGTACGCTGATCCGACCAGCGAAAGACCCGACGATAGAACCGACACAGTGGAGTCTGTGTTTTCTTGGTAGCGGAAAACCCGACACGGCCGCGGGAGTAGTATCCGTCAAATCTCCTGTTATGACGATGAGCGCCAGCTGTAGAATTCCAACCAATAGGGTTGCGAGCATGTTGTTCACGCCTTGTTTAATCAGTGGGTGTTTGAATCCCGACTAAGACGGTCCATGACTTGGGTCGAGGCGGAGTAACAGTCTCACGTTCACAAGTCTTGAGTGGAGCCTTTCAGAAAAATGGCAGATATTAATCTTAAGACGGGCAAAGGCACGATGAATACACTTTCGTCGTTGAAAATGTTAAGCTATTGGCACATAATCTTATCATATACACAACATCACGTCGATACTTACATTTCCCTGTGTCGCTGTTCCGTCACATTATGCCTACCAGGACCTCCTCTAATGGCGTCACCAAATTCACCAACTGCCGTCTAGTTCGTGGGGATTCTCTCGTGACTGAAGATCTTTGGGTCAGTGCTACCACCGGTACCATCTTGTCCAGTCAAGCGACCTTTTTCGACACAGGCACACTACCCGATCAAGTTATAGACCTCAACGGTGGTATCATCTCACCAGGACTCATCGACGTCCAACTCAATGGTGCTTTCGGTTTTAACTTTTCGACACTGCCAAAAGATGCCACAGATTATTCAAAGGCAGTCGCCGACCTAAATAATAAGCTTGTGTCTACAGGGGTGACTTCATATGTTCCGACACTGACCAGTCAAGAGCCTGAACTATATCAGACGGTTAGTGCATGGCTGTTCGTGCTCTGAAGTTCTGACACGGTACTATCCATTCTCCAGGTGCTACCCTTTCTTCGGCCGACTCACCTTCGCTTTGCTTACCAAGGCGCTGAGTCACTTGGTGCACACGTGGAAGGGCCTTTTCTCAACCCGACCAAAAACGGGATCCACAATATCAATGTACTTCAAGAAGCCAGTTGTTTTAAAGATCTCGAAGCTTGTTACGGTGTTGACAATTTCGGGCAACCAGGACAGTCCCGCACAGAAACCAACGCCATAAAGAAGATCACACTTGCGCCGGAGGTCGGTAATATGATGAAATTGATCCCGGAATTGACGAATCGTGGCATTATCTGCTCTATCGGCCATTCTGAGGCAACTTACGAAGTGGCATCAGAAGCTATCGCTGCTGGCGTTACGATGATCACTCACCTATTCAACGCCATGCGCCCCCTTCACCACCGCAATCCTGGAATCTTTGGTGTCCTCGGAGTGGTCGATGAGGGTGTGCCTAGACCGTACTTTGGTATTATTGCTGATGGGATCCATCTGCATCCCACTGCAATCAATATTGCCTTCAACGCACATCCGGACGGCTTCATCTTAGTTACAGATGCTATGCATCTAGTTGGGCTCCCGAATGATGTGTATCCATGGACAAATGGCGATACAAGCAGCAGAATCGTCAAAGTTGGCCCGACTTTGCTTCTCGAAGGAACAAACAAAATTGCAGGAAGGTCAGTATTATATCTCATGTATTGACTAGGACTGGCTAATAACTCATCCTTATAGTTCTATCACTCTAATAGAGTGTGTGAATAATTTCCTCAAATGGTCCGGAACTTCAATCACTAAAGCACTCAAAGCAGTTACTTCAACGCCTGCAGCTATGCTCGGTGTTGAAGATCGCAAGGGTAGTCTAGGCGCCGGGTCCGATGCTGATCTTGTTATATTTTCTGAAGAGAAGACAGAAGGTTTCACGAAGCTAGTCATTGAGGAAGTATGGAAATTTGGGGAACAAGTCTACAGAAGAGGGGATTTGTAAGGAAGCAGGGGAGCCAGATTTCCCTCATTCGACCCCGGGGGTTTATGGCCAGCACTTTCATTGGGTGTATTGAAGCTAAAGCCACTCAGACGATATGATAATGTAACATTGCGGTAGACTAGAGCAATATGAAAAGGCTGGGCAGGTCGCGGCTTATCAATCGGAGAGTAACGAGGGGCACCCGAAGGTAGCCCAGACAGCAAGGAGGTTGTAGCAAAGATAGACCACCTCAAAGCAGGTCACAGAAAGGCAAAATTGACCACCCGACGGTAGGTCTCAACAGACAGGAGAATCGTTCGTTTTCGGCGGGGAGAAAAAAAACAGTCGTAGGTACTGGTATCGACAAAGCAGGTAACGTTGGCATAGAGCGACAACGCGGAACGATGGAATTGTCACAAGCTGGTGGTCTGAAAATCAAAGCAAAACAAGGACTTCAGGTGTCTGGCTAGAGCAGCTATGTACACACTTTCCTTCCATCGAATGTCTGACTGATTGATGTCAAAAACTATCTAAAAACTAATTATCAAATTTAGATACAGTACCCTCGTTTGCTGGTTGGACGCCTACAGACGTGACAATTACTATAGGTAAGACAAGTAGAATGGAAAAAGCAGCCAGGGTGACTGCATTGGTGCCAGGGTACAGGAATGTTCACATCTCGCCTCTTTGAAGTCTTTGGCTCTGCTTCGACCTCTGGATTATTCTTTTCCAACTCTTTAATCAAGTCGTCAATCTGTTTGGTCATTTCCTCATCTGTCGCAAGGATGATCTTTCCATCGACTTCAATAACATTGCCTCCATACTTTGGTACCACTGCTGTGTCCGGGTATTTGGCAGCCATTTCATGAAGTTGATCCCAGTTTGTGATCCATATAGCATCTTTGGGAATCTCAACCGTGTACTTGGCGCTCACAAAGCTACCAGTGAGTAGAACTGCGAGGAAGGAGGATCCTGTCCATATATTAGACCTTGACTCTAGCTTCATCACGGTGAAGAGGCATGACTGTACCAGTCCTCATGTTGATAGAAGGTAAAGAGACTTTTCGGTGGTTGTTCAACACGATAACACTGAGTAGATTGGCTGTGTAGGTGTGTCTGGCATTAAGTAGGATACCCTTCACCTCTTGCAGCTTTTATACCTGGAATTCCGAATGAATCACATGTTAGAAACTGCGTGAATATTATGGCTGTCAGTCGACAATAATCAGGGTTTACTAGAATTGAGAACCAACATGCATAGATCCTTCCTAATAGGAAGGCTCCGTTAAAACAAATATTACCGCTATTTTAATCGGTTATATTCTTGCCAGGAAGACTCTATAATAATTAAATAGACCATTTTGCCAGATAAAGGCCTTCCTCTTAGTCTATATTTTACTTTGATCTTATTTTATACTACCCTATGACAGCAAATAGCTCACTGACTAGTTATCAACGGATAGCTCGAAAAATTAAAAGATTCGTGAGCTTGCATATAGCTATTAGCTAGATACGAAGCAACTCTCCAAAAGTCCCATTACACTCGGTTCTCGGCAAGTTTGAAACAAATCACATCCCAAATGGGAAGACAACAACCAACATGCATATACACTTGACTTACAAAATCGAACGTATTGACCAACTTGGCGTGCCGAGTTCCGAACCTGATCCGCTCGATCCGCGTTTCACAACCGCACGAAGGTGCTTTGCTAAATATATAATAACTTTAGACTACTTTGGGCTGCTTTATAGTCTTTAAAGCCAGGTTACATTTATTTCCTCAAATTATATAGTTTGAATCACAAGCCTTCGACCCGTGGGTCGTAGCGAATTTCTCGAGTTAACACGGTATTTGCTTTTAATACGGGCCGAAGGTGCTGATGAAGAGGCGCAGCAGTTCTAGAACTTGCTAGTTCAGCCAATTAGAAGGATCGGGGTTCCAACCAGTAACTATCACATGTCATAACTGAAATCCGGCTTGTTTAAAGATAAGCCCGCTCTTATATTGGGCCTCACTGTTGGTCTTTATCTCTTACACTTCACCGCCAGTTAACATTTACAACAAACCTTTCTCTAATCATGTCTCAATCTGGTTCTAAGCATCATGAGCCTGCTGATCCTGAAGCCACTTGCCACGGCATTGCATACAAAGACCTTTCGCCAGAACAACAAGAAATGAGCGACATTCTGTATAACATGGAGCGCCACGACCTAGACCTGTTAGGCATTGCAGACCTTGGCCGTGACGGTATTTTCCGCTTTCTCGATGCTGATCGCAATATTCACTATGCAATTGCTTTAAGACCTGCATTGATAAAAGCTTTATTGGACCGCTCGCCTTATGATAAGGAGGAAGAGAAGTTCTGGCGCGGAGTTGATGGAACAAAAGTTCCTGAAGAACAGTGGTATAATCCACCCCCGGGTATTCTTCCCCCACCACTATCTGAGGAGCATCGGAAAGAGGGCCGAGAGATTAATGAGAAGAATAAAGAGAAGTTTGACAAGATTCGTGAGGATTCGAAGAATTATAAGGAACGTCTTGTCTTTATAGAGTCAGATCATAAGCTTGAATAGATGTGCTGGAGTCTCGTCAGTTGAGAGACTTTTATTTGTACCTTGACTTTACCAGAATTTGTCCCAGAATTGGGGTACCACCATGACCTATGATTCCAAAAGTAGGCTCCCGACCTCGCTTAGTCCCTTGCTCAGCCCACATCCCAAGACCTCAGTCCTCACTCAGCAGCAGCTCAGCGGAAAGCAGAAGAAATTCAGCTATAGGAATAGAAAATAGATTTTAGTGCACTTGAGCTTCGTCTCCGGGTATCTTGGCATTTGGAGATAAACTTTCCAATTATCTGGGGGAGCGGAGGCGTTTATCTGGGAATCAAGAATCCGACACGTCGATCATCAGGCAAATCGATACCCGGATAGACTCCCTCACTTGTTATGGGCATACATGTTCTCGAATGGGAAATCCATTAAATGGCGAGTCATAATCAAAAGATTAACTAAGAAGTATAAGTATGAGGATAAATCGCCCAACGAAAAAGGGAATTTTCATTCTCATCAACATCCAAATCGCATTTCAACTCTCAACAAACCCAGCTTAATACCCTCCAATCTTTCCTTTAACTTCACGACACCATCAAAATATCCAAGACTGTCAAGGTTGCTGCTATCCAAGCCGAACCCGTCTGCAACGATCTCTAGGGCGGTATTGATAAGTCTATTGGTCTGATCCAAGAGGCAGCAAAGCATGGCGCCAATATTATCGGCTTCCCTGAAGTCTTTATTCCTAGATATCTATAGTAAGTGTTAGGCTTGGAAATTATAGGCAGATTAGCTAACTTATATATAGGAGCATCTAGGCCAACTCTCTAACCGAGAATGCCCCTTAGGTCAATAAGTATTTTAAAAACTCTCTGGAGAGAGAATCTCCCGAGATAGACCAAATTCGCACTGCTGTCCGAGAGGCAGGTGTTTTTTAGCTAAAATTGACATTTCGAATTTCGCGGTCAGCAGGCTAGCCAGTTTGGGCCTTACGTGCATTTTGCTCTGTCCAACCAAAATTTAGCGGTTATTCGCTAACGCCTTTCGATTTTCGCGGTCAGCATGCGATTGCCGGGGAGTTGGCCGTATGTCGCTGGGGAAGCATCGGATGGCTTCCCCGGTCGGGAAAAGGTACAGAATTATAGAGTACTGTATGAGTAAGCACCAACCAAATATACCGTTCCTCTCTTTGGTGATGTTTCCATATTGCTTGATTTGAAAGAGTGCTTTTGCAAAGATTGTCTGACTGTAAACCATGAATCATGGCAGAATCACCTTATGACTAATATTACTCTCGATGTAATGCAATATGGGTGCATTAAAATCGAAGGGGAAAGCATGTTAGGTATGATGCTCATGGTATAAATATTTTCCCAGAGGAGTTAGATAGTCTGTGATTATAACAGACAATTATCAGGCCAGACAATGCTACGGGGTCGGACAAAGAAGACCCTATTACAGCAGTTAGACACGTTTGATATTTCGACAGAGATTATTTTTCAGTTTTCGCTACCATGGAACAAATAAATGCTCTGTCTACTGATACGATTGTTTGTGATAAAGCCTAAGCCAAGAAGAGACAAGAATCCAGTGTAGTTTCGACTCTTGGTACAAGGCTTGAAAACCCGACAATCGCTTCGTTCTAGCCATAGTTTAGTCAGAACCTACTCCACGAGATATTCATTGAACCATGTGACTGCCTGAATAAAGGCTTGCTCTCTTCCAAAACGCTCCTGTTGCTTAGTAGGATCGCCGCGGACTGCAAACCCATGTGATACCCCAGAGAACAACGACATTTGATATGGCTGGCCCGTCGAAGCCAGTATTTCCTCCGATCTGTGACGTTTCTCTGCAGGAAAGATGTAATCTGTCTCAGCAGCTGCAATAGACAAAGGGCCAGAAATAGCAGACAATTCTTCCTCCTCTACGAAGGCGGGATGCGCCATGAAGCCGACATCAATCCCTGCACTGTAGTGGCGAGCCACGTACTAGAATTTGGTCAGTGCTTTCGTCCGTCTGTCTAGCAAGCTCTTCTAGGGCATTATCTTTTGCTTACCTTTGCTCCAAAGCAATACCCTACAGCCCCAAGTCTTCTGGCACCAAGATTCTCTTTCATATAAGTGATGGCAGCCTGGACAATCGGATCAACGGAAGCTTTAGTGTGCGGATTATTGCCGTCAGAGCCCCCACTCATCCACTGCTTCATGTCAAAATCGGGTGATCGATTCAGCGGCACTGGATCACCATTGAGGATATCGACAACCAGACAGGTATATCCGTTAGCAGCGAACTGATCAGCCATCAATTTACTGTTCTGCCAGATGCCAAGAATGTCTGGTAGATAGAGAATTGCCGTATCATTGTGGACATCCGTTGCACCAGCTGGTGGGCTTGCAAGATAGGCATTCCACTGTGATCCGAGTTTGAGCGTCTTGCCTGTTGGCGTACCTCTACTCTCAGTCAGGAACCGCAAATCACTTTCAGGGGAAGGTAGAGGCTCTGACACAGGGCGCGAGGAAAATAACTCCGGAGGACGTACTCATGCTTAAAGCCAATGGTGCAACATTGCGCTGGTGGATTGGAAGCCATTTTTCTTGCTGTCGAAATTCAATAAATGCCAGTAATAAGTACCCTGAGTAGGTAGAAAGCAGAAAAGGTTATGGCAAACTAAATTAATATCTCAAGATAGCCTCGTGGTTATCTGGTAGTCTATGTACATACTGCAAGTAGACCTGTAGAGAAAATAACTAACCCTGGCAAAGACCTGTAGCTAGTGGTGGCCCCTTCCGGCCATAACATTCTGAGCGGTAGAAGCCGATCGGCCCAAATCCGAAGCTTCCCCGGTTCCCTGCCCCGCTTGCGGAGCCGGCCTTTTACTCGCCGTCCGTCGCGATCTGGTGCATATCGCGTTCCGACACGAGCCTTTTGAGGTTTCTCGATGGTGAAAAATGACAAAATCAAAAGCAATACAATGATATCAATGTCGCCAGAGCGAGTGGACACAATCAACAGGACAAGTTTATGAATATGTGCACAACACGTCAAGTTACGTATATCGGTGTATAAGAGATGGCTGCCTCAATCAAGCGTAATTAACGTAGAGGTTACATGACTCAATCTCTTTGACCCATAAATCCCATGGTCGCTGTGCCGCCTTTGCGTTCGCCTCGGCCGCCGCTCGGGCCTCGTGCTCGTCAAGGTATTTGGGACAGGCTTGTTCTCTACTGCCCAAGTTTGCGGAGGCCTGGATGAACATGGCAGCCGTAGAGATGGTGGCGTTTTTCTTAGTGTATACTGCCTGTAAAACGGCCATCTCGATACTGCTGGCAATGGTCGTAAACCCATGCCCCCGCATAAGTGCTACCACGCTGCCATCGTCGAAGCACTTGGCCAGTGCAGCTCCTCGCCGAGTATCTCGAACCAACATATCCGGAATGTCGTCTGGGCCTATATGATCCGCTATGTCGAAGACGGGAGTTCCATTAGCGCCTAGGAACCCCGCCATGTGATAGCATGCCCTGAAAGGAGCACTGCAGATGGAAAATGGCAACACGTCTTCGGCATGGCTATGTACGATTGCCTGAACATTTGGGTGACGTTTGTATGCTTCAGAGTGTATCATTCGCTCGGCGAAGCCAGGATAACTGCCGCACTCAACCGCAGAGGCATCGTCAATATTGTAGGCAATAAGCTCGCCAGGTGAGGCAACCAGGCCGGGCGCCATTGAGCGTGACATGACGAAGACGCCCTCGTGTGTAGGATGACGGAACGAGATATGACCGAAAGCATCTAGAACGCCATGGTAGTGAAGAATATGAGACGCGTCAATGAGTTTGCGCTGCAACTGCCGCAACGTAACATCGGTATCCAAAACCATTGTTGGTGTATTGTGCATCCTCAGCATCCGGTAGCATACCAATTGATGGAACGATGTGAGTTGTTTCTTTTGTGGTTCCGTCCTCGAGGCAAAGCTAAGGCATGTTCCGGATGTGGCATAGATTATCTCTCGCTTCACCGTCTCCAACCGCCATCCCGGAGCGGGGAAGCTTCGGAAGCTTCGGAAGCTTCGAAAAAAGTGCCAAGGCTGCAGACCCGGCAGTCATGTCCATGCCTCCAATATGTAAGCCACTGAACACCTTTAATTTCCAGACCTCTGAATGCCCCAGTTGACGTGCCATCATTAGCACTGAATTGATTCATTCCCTAGACCACAAGTTTATCTATTCCCGCATTTCTATCAGCCATAATGAATCAAGTCACGCACATCATCGATGCCCTTCCAGAAAATGAACACATCATCCGACTTCTCCGGCGTGAGGACTCACTTCTGAGGATACCCCCTCCACTTGCCATGAAGAAATGGCGAGATCACGAACTTCTCGCTGTCACGCACTTTTCTCCGGAGTGGAAGCCCGCAAAATTTGCGCCTCCACGTGATGTTTTCTCGTGCGATACGCTCCGTTTGGAGTGGCAGCAGATGGACAACCGTCAACCATTCTACCATCGTAACGCTGACGTGGACGAGATCTCTTATCAGTTCAGTGGAGAGCGAACTCTTATGACAGAGCTCGGCACAGTTGAGCTGCGTCCGGGTGACTTTTCTCGCATCCCAGTGGGCATCGCACACGACAACTGGGGCCGCAAAGAGGTACATCTCTTGATGTATGCCCCTGCTCCCGTCGTCGAGGCCGGACGCAAAGTTGGTGAGGCTGTCGTCAAGGAGGAACCTTTCGCTGGCTGGAAGCCCAACCCTGAAGCAATTGAGATGATGACCGAGTGTCTTGGTGCCGGAGGGTGTGACATTGCAGTCTCGCATGTGGATGAGGATTTACTTCTTCATGGCGGTCTGCAGGAGACTACTGATCCGGGGAGCAGCAAGCTTGTCGTTCAGCATGCTGATATGAAGGACGCAAACGTGGAATGGGTATATAAATCAGCCAAGACCTGGATTGGGCATGTGACCCAATCTGGAGCCAACGGAGACACATACCATACCCATCGCAGAGCCACGGCCATTCACTGCCAAATCAGCGGCTCTCGCACGATTGTCAGCCAACGCGGAACTGTCGAGCTTCAACCGGGTGATTTTGTCAGCGTTGCAAGGGGAAGTGCATATACCAGTATCTGCCGGGAAAAGAGCACTCATATTGTTATCTTGGTCGCTGATGACGTATTGCTCAAGGCGGACGTTTCGAAGCGAGCAGTACCCACCACCCTCGAATTAGTAGCAAAGGCACGGGAGGGTTCAAGCGAGTTCCAAGTCTAAGAGTTCAATATATGTCTTGTTTTATGCTCTCGTTGTTGGTGTTGAATGGAT
The DNA here is from genome assembly GCA_013184445.1 of Fusarium sp. NRRL 53497. Classification (NCBI taxonomy): domain Eukaryota; kingdom Fungi; phylum Ascomycota; class Sordariomycetes; order Hypocreales; family Nectriaceae; genus Fusarium; species Fusarium sp. NRRL 53497. Next base: position 53,647 of record JABCJZ010000126.1, read on the forward strand.
TCATTTGACAGTCTTGAATCGAAATGAATGCTTTTAAGGCTACTTTTTAATGCTCATAGCGATCTGTCACAGGAGTGTAGGACAAACGCAAATATACGATCGATCAAAATGAGCCATGATGCATTGTGCTCTCATATCCCTGAATATTCCTCAATCATTCTAACTAGTATATGCCAACTACTAATCAAGACAAGTTGACCACGCTGAGCCAAACAGGCTCATCTCTCGAAGCCAACACATCCATAGCTCGCTCAACGTCAGTAAAGGAGAACCGATGAGTAAATAGGTCATCAACACAGAGTTGGCCTCCACGTAGCCACTCGAGGCATTCGTGGACATCTTCCCGACAATTTGCCCGTCCGCCAGTGATCCTCCAACAATTAACCATGATATATGCTAGAGGTAAGCCCAATACACCGGGATTTCCTCCCATATGAACAAGTGAGCCTCCAGTGCGCAGGACTGGAAGAATCTTTGTCAAGGCGTCTCCAGTGGGAAGATAATCGATTACAGCATCCACTCCCTCGGGTGCCATTGACCTCAGCTTGGCTGTCAAGTCTTTATCCTCAGCTTCAAGCGCCATAATATCCGTCTGGACAGGAGTGAGCGACTGAACAGCCTCCAGGCGCTTCTTAGATCGTCCCACCAGGATGATACGCTTTATGGAGTAAAGGTCAGCCAAGCGAAGCGTAAGGGTGCCCATGGTGCCGGTGGGAGCAGTCAAGATGATGGTCGAATCTTTATTGAGATTCGCAAGCTTGAGAGCTCGTGAAGCAGTAGCAATATCGTGAACTTTGGCACCAACTTCGTAAGACACCTCTTTTGGGAGCTTATCGATGAGGGAATGTGGTGCACGAATGAATTCGGCAAGGCCTCCGTGGTGGTACTCGTCGTAAAGTTTTGATTGATGGCCATAGTTGGAAAAGCCAATAAGGGCCACCTTCTCACACATGCAGTCTTGACCAGCATCGCAGTGAGGACAACTGTAGCACGCTAGATTTGGATGTAGTCGCACGCGGTCACCAATCCGCAAGCTAGAGCCTGACGTATCACTGCCCATAGCTTCAATTGTCCCGGAGACTTCATGTCCAACGGTCGTGGGCAAGTGGCATTTGCCAAATTGGACCATCTTTAGCATACCTGGGCTGATGCCAGCGCTGACGACCTTGATTAAGACATCTGACGGGCCTAGTTCAGGGACGTCCACAGTTTCCTTGGTAAGGCCAGAGGTACGGCTATTTGCGCGAAGTGCTTGCATGGTGGGATTAACGGAAAGCGGGCGATAAGATTGAAACGTGGTTCTCGTCAGGCCCAACAGTCAACAACGGTGAAGGTGCTGGGGAAAGTAATAATTGTGGGCAGTTGTTTGTTGTAACGGCCCAGTGTCGTAAATGGGACATCTATAGTGGTGTACGGCGCTTTAACTATGTCCTTGGATTATTTTCGATATCGCTGGCAGTTTACCAGGATGAAAAACTGGAATGCCGGGGATGGGGCTGTCTCTACGGGGCACTGTCGGCATAGCCAGTCTCGGTCGTGTGATTACTAGTACACAACCTCGGCATTCCCGAAAAGTCCGCCCGATCGACGATGCGCTTCCCCGGACTAACCGCCGTCGGAGATTTACGCCCAACGACTTTTTACTTCCTTGAAAAAGAGATTTCAGTGATTTACCAGTATGCTCTGGCTAACCACATAATTGCTAGACAACTTTCCCAGCCAATAAATCGAAAATTATACACATTGTTTTTCGCATAGCAAATAGGAAAATGGCACTGGTCAACGTCCAGAAAATGTACGAGCAGAGTCTCCAAGGCCCTCGGCTTGAACGCTCACTTACCCTCAACTTCATGGGTGATTGGGGGATGGCCAATTTTCATCGCATCTGTTCATGGCTGACCCAGCAGTTCTGCGACCGTGCTGGGCCCGATAGCCAAGTCGCAATATGGAACGTACGACAGGGAGGTATTGAAGCAATTACCGATCTGTTTCAAGGACGACTCCAGTTGAGCATAGCAACTCCCTCTCAACTGATAAGCTCAGCTTTGACGGGGCAAGGAATCTTTGCCCCCCATGGTCCGATGCCTTCCTTGCGTGCTCTAGCCGTGCTCCCACAGAATGATCGCATGATATTGGCTATTCATCCCAAGCACGGCATCACCTCCTTCAATGATCTTCGTGCCAAGAAACCCAGCCTTCGAATAGCTACGTCTACTGATGATGGCACGAACTTCATCGGTTATGTTGCGTTCGCCTATATGCGAGCCCATGGACTCAGTCGGGCCGAGCTTGAGTCAACGGGCACGCGTTTCCTTACGGCTACACGCCCTGATCAAGCTATCGCTCTCGTTATGGCTGGAGAGGCGGATGCAGTGCTCCAGGAGGCTATCATGACGCCCTGGTGGGAGGAACTCGTCGAGAATCAGGGCTTCATCCCGCTCCCCGCCGAGCCTGCGGCTCTATCTCGCTTCGCAGAAGAAAACTCCGGGCCGGCAACGTGGCACTCCGAGCCGCTACAAGCCGGCTTCTGGTCTTGTTTGAAGGAGCCACTGCCTGCTCTCGACTTCTCGGACTTTGTCGTTCTAGTAAGAGATGACCTGCCTGAAGATGTGGCGCATCTGCTCACTTGGTGTCTGGTTGAAACTCGAGGCTCTATTGAGGTTCAATACAAGCACTTGCGATCAGATAGAAGCCCTTTGACCTATCCTCTCGATCCCAAGGCAATGGCAAAAACGCCTGTGCCTCTTCATCCTGGCGCATCTCGCTACTATAGAGAAGCCGGGCACATTTAAGTAGTCGTTGAATGATATACGGCACAGGTTTTTACGCTGGACATGGATTTTGGAATTTCGTTTGGTTCAATGTGCTGCGTTCCAGTAGTGATAGAGTTACTGCAACATTGGATGAATTCATTGGAGAGATTTGAATGCAAGGAGCCAATGCCGCTTTTGCATGAGACTATGTTCACCCTTGTAAAGTGTCAGAACTTGTGTCCAGGGGAATACGGAGGCTATCTGCTTTGACTTCAGCCCGCGTCATTAATCTATTCCTTCGAGATTAGCTCTAGTCGAGCACATGGATATCGCAAAGCCTAGCTGGTATCTTATCTTTTCAGACAGGCCAGACTTTGCACAATATTACAACCGATTAAACAGAAAGATAATCATTTATAAAAAGGAATTAATGAATGCAACGGTTTGTGCGGATAAGTACAAAGCAACTGAAGCACATGACTTCCTCGATAACCCAGACCGCGTCTGACCTGTACGGCATAGCCCGAAAATGCCCTAGCTTGGGGAAACCATTGAATAGTGCTGCGGCTAAGACGAGTTCTCAACTTGCTGAACAGTGGGATCCTCCTGGAACTTTTCCCTTTCAAGGGTGTTGTACGCCTCGTCATAACCCTCGCCCTGTCGCATGGCCTTGTTCCTCGCAGTCGAAGTTCTCCACGCCTTCTGTCCCGACAGGAAGAAGCCATCGATTTGTTCAAGCGTTAGATAGGCCGTCTCTGGTACAAACAGAAAGACCAAAACAAGAACAAGGACTGTGGTGCCCGCATAAAAGTATCCCACATCGGTTCCCATGTTCCCATGCTGCGCACTCAGCATGTACGGGGTCCAAAAATGCGCTCCGAAGGAGAAGATACTATACAGAGTTATCGTGCTAGCCTGACCGTATGTACGAAGGCGAACGCTATGCATCTCTGCCGAGGCCAACCAAGCGCTAGAACCGATGCAGCTGCTAAAGATCACGGCCCATAAGCACAGGAAGACAACAACTACTATCCTGGCGGCAGAGTTGTCTGCCCCAAGTGCGGAGCTCACAGATGAAAAAATGAGCATACAAACAGTCATTCCGGTGAAACCCACTATCATCGCAAATCGTCTGCCCCCCAGGTCCAGGATCAACGGTCCAGCGAGTGAGCCACCAAAGATGCAGAGTGCAATGATGACAGTGATGAGGTAGGGGCTTGATATGCCCAGGTTGCTGAGAAAAAGAGCGGTATATGGGGCCACGAACTGAATACCGGTGATTGCCAGACCGACAAGGGTCAGGGCCGAGATCAGTGTCCTTCGAAGATCAACGCCGCGATAAATCTCAGTCCACGAACTGGTTCGACTCATGTCGTTCTCCAACTGAATGTAATGCTGAACGTTCGTGACCCTTTCTGAAACAGTCGTACCATGGGGATCTACAGCTAACAGTGATGCGAAGGCCTTTCGCGCATCATCCTCTCTGCCCTTGACAAGAAGCCAACGCGGTGACTCTGGAAACATTTCCATACCGCCGGAGAGGATCAAAGCTAGAGGAATTTGACATAGGATGGGAAGCCTCCATTGCCAGTGATTGGAAGGTTTGAGCGTTGCAGATCCTGCACAAACTGCTGCAACTGCGACGTTGCCCATTCCTAGTCCGATGTTGAACAGACCAAGGAGAAATCCGCGTCTGTTTGCGGAAACACACTCTGTTCCGTATATAATTGCCATCGTTTGAAGTATACCAATCCCAGTGTTGTTGATGCATTTGCATACCATGAAGTTGATGTAACTGCCAGTCGTCCCGAGCATACCAGCAGCACCGGCGAGTACAAGGAGGCATGCGATTTGTATCATTCTTCGACGGCCGAGATGATGTCCCAAGGCCCCTGAGAGAACGCCTCCAATTCCACCAAATAGCTGGCTTATGCTCATGAGAGATTGCTGCAAAGGGCTCAAATGACACCGTTCGACGAGTTCTCCGGTCAAGGTATCGGGGACTTGATGACATTTGCCGAAAGCCGTGTTGAAAGCTGGCATGATCAAAACGACTCCAGCGAATCCAGAGTCAAAGTTGGCCATCCAGGCTGCGAAGGAGCACCAAATTGCCAGCATCAACATCTTCCGCGTGGTTTTGACTCGAGTGGGATGGCTCTCTCCAGCCTCCGATCCGATAGAGTCGACATGCCCCTGCTGTTTCATGGTGAACCGTGATTGCAGTGACGTTGGAGATGGTCCAACAAAGAATAGGATAATCTAGGTGCGATGAGTGGTCGATATGCAGACGATATTCCGGTAAAGCCTTCCTAATATACTTATTAATCCTCGAGGGAATTTCACACACACGAGCTGCTCGATGCTTTCCCCGCAACCCCAGTCTTGTACGTGGGGTTAGCGCTGACAAGTGCCGTTTAGATCCTACATAGTGCAATGCTTCTGCTTGCATGGGGTACCACCGTGCCAGACAAGGTAAGGACTATGATTTCCCAACGTTTCTTCTCCGCCGATTAGCGTGTTTATTTCAAGCAGCGGCGGGGAAAGGTATCGCAATAGTGCATCTCTCCGGCTGGTTTCCGAAACAATTGGCGGGGAAGAAGCGGGACACAATGGTGAGTGACTGTGGGGAAAAGCAGGGCAAAAGAACATGGCACATACTCTTCTTAACTTACGCAATACACCGCAAGAATACATGATCAAATCTGAGGTTATTGTGTACGCGGCCATAGATTCATATCCCCCTACTTTCACAACATCCTTGCTGGTAGCGTCTGTTGAGTAAAATGACGACCATGTCGACTGAATCTGACAAGTGGCTCCCACGCATCGATGTCCACGCGCATTTTGTCCCGCCTGTCTGGCAAGAAGCGTGCTTGAGATACGGACATGGTAAACCCGATGGTATGCCTGCGATCCCAGTAAGTCAAAGAAACCCGATCCGCATAGCCTGGTCCTGAGCCTGATCCGTTTCTTCCAAGCCTTGGAACGAAGAGGAGCATTTGAATATGATGCGCAAGGCGAACATCACCAAGTCTATCCTCAGTATCACATCGCCGGGAACCAACCTTGTACCTAGTGATCTAGACCTCGGGCGCAGTCTCACCAGGAAAACGAACGAATTTGCTGCTGATCTGAAACGTCGATACCCGGATAAGTTTGGTTTCTGGGCGTCGTTGCCGTTGCCTGACGTGGAGGGCAGTCTTGCTGAGATAGACTACGCTCTTGACGAACTGAACGCAGATGGCTTTACACTTCTTACTAATTCCCATGGTATCTATCTTGGAGACCAACGCCTCGACCTCATATTTAAGAAGCTAAATGAGAGAAAAGCTACTATTTTCATTCATCCTACCTCGCCATGCAGCGGCATTGGATGTAGTGGGCATGATAACGTCCCACTACCACAGTATCCAAACCCCATGTTTGAGTTTTTCTTCGATACGGCTCGAGCGGTAATTAACATGATCATAAATGAAACTATTCATAAATCGCCAGACTTGGTTATCATTATACCTCACGCCGGTGGCGCTATTGGGCCTTTACTTCCTCGCATTGCTGGATTTGCCAACTCCGTTCTTGGCCTGCCGACTACCGTCAGTATCGAATCTGTCAAGCAACTTGTCCAATCCCAATTCTACTTCGACTTGGCGGGGTTTGCACTTCCTGATCAACTGCAAGGGCTTCTGGCATACACAGATGAGACGAGGCTCTTGTATGGTAGTGATTATCCTTTCACTCCAGAATCTGGCGCTTTGGGTCTGATCGAGAAGATGGATAAGGAACTCGTTCTAGTCTTTCCGAGCCCCCAAATTCGATTGGCCATATGTAGTGGAAATGCAGAAAGACTACTTAACATTGGAGGCAGAAAATAGTGAGGGAGTCACTTGGTACCTGCGTACTTGTCACGTTATATGCTCACATAGTATTTACGCCGGAGTATGTTACTCGCTCTACCAGTAGTTGAGGCGAAATAAAGAATGGAAACGATCAGAAACAGCTCTTTGCTCAATCTCGTTGCAAACACATACATAACTGCTTATAACTGGCTCGGAAGCCGCGGTGTTAATATCTATGGGTATTTAATCCAATTGTCTATAAATCTAATTAACTGTTTTCGAACCGCTGACTCACAGACCGACAACTGTTCATAAATATCAAAGCCATAACTTACGAGTTTATCTTATTTTCATATAAATTTCTTTTTAAAAAAGAGTGATTAGATCGTTCTAGAGAAAGTGCTTGCTATTTCTACATGTAGCTGTGCCCGCCCTAAAGAGAACCATATTTAATGAGCTGTCCAAGCTTTTGCGCCGCCTCCATCAACTGTACCCTATCGTTGCAAGCCGCGAAGACAAAACGATCAGGACGTAAAATGACAAACCTGAACCCTTTGACCTCTTTCGACATTCTGAGTGGGTCGTAATGCTTTGGCACTGGTCTACCTTTACAAAGTGCCGTGGAGCTGGCGAATTCGTCAGCACTCGCCAGACGCCAGACATTCCACCCGGCTGTGTCCATTGATGAAACTGCGGTACTGTTTATGAAAACAGTAGTCTCCTTCGGAAGTAGAGCCCTGCCAGAAATCTGATCTAGGTTCTTTAGCTGGGCCTCCAAGTCATGAATACTAGCTTGTGATTGTAGAATGACAACAATTTGGATATAACCGATATCCTGCAGGATTGAGGTCTAGAATAATTCCATTGCTTTGCCTTGCGTTCCAATAGTTACAGTGAAAGAAACACAGTGGTTTATCTCAGTGGGCAGCCTTTGAGACTAATTAATGATTCATTACAGCTGCAATGCATATTCCTAGGCGGGAATATCTTCATTCATGCAGCAATGATTTCGGTTCCGATAAACTTACCTGTCCAACGAGGAAGCCCATTGTGGGGACGGTGGCGTGCCGACCAACCAGCAAACTGACAATAATTATGTCACGGTGGAATCTAAAGAGACTATTGGATGCTTCTACTTTTCCTACATGTCTCGCGGTATGGTTCTCGAATCTGGTCCAGAGATGATCCTTACTGAAATATTCTACAGATTCTCTTGAGAAAAACAACATTCTCAGCCCAGCTTTCATCAACCACGACGCTCATGGTGTGCGACACGCGCCTACCACTTCTATTCGGGTCCCTGCCACTTATGATAGAGGCTACCCTACGAGAATCCTCTACAACGGACAAGTCCAGATTGACTTGACTGACGAGGACTAGTGGGCTTTGGTAAATGGGGTCTTTTTTTTTTAGACGGCTAGGTTCGTCTGACTCTGGAGTTTCCGGTTGTGAGAAGCGTACGGATATCAGGATAGACGGTTTCTTTTTGTCGCATTCGGGATAGACGGTTTTCCTCTTGTACTTTGGGATAGACGGTTTGCTTTATAGATCAGTCCAGGGTTTTGCGTTGTTGACTTCCCTATCATACCAGACTAAGCTTGCTCGACACACAATGCAACTATCAAGATGCTAGCATCCACGCGCTCACTACTTAACTCCGTTTGAGATAAGTGAAGTTTATGCTGTTGGAAAGCTAACTAGATTTTAAACTACTTTTCAATTAACAATCTTCAATAATACAATTTACTTAATTGGTCATTTTTCCAAATTTTAGCTTAATACTGCATTAACTAAGCTAACCTCATAAGTTATGCATAACCTCAACCCTGTGAGAAAATCACACCAGGATAGGAAACCTATATTTCTATTATCAGTTAAGCTTATTTAACGCCTCTGGTCCGTCAGCACAGACCAGTATTCTGAAAAATCTTCAGGAGAATAAAAGATGACAAAAGGCCCACTTGAACTGTTCACCTGTTGTATTCTAGCCCTCTTGGTGGCTCTGTACGAAGAACCATGTCTCATCTCGTATACTTCAGGGTTCTTGATCGGATTCATATCCTACATCTCGGACCCAGACTGGTAATCCCGTGAGGTTTAATTAAGCAAGCTTTTTAGCGTCTTGTAAAACTTCTGATTGACAGGGATGTCATCCGGCGAATTATTTTCCACCTTTGGGATTTTCCCTTGCTAGTATACAGGCGGTCTCCTCAAACGGTAGCCTGAAACGTAACACGGAGAACACAGACAGAGCTAGAATTCTTTTGTCAATATTTTGGGGCATATATATACTCAGGTCCACGCTACAATTCCAAAACTGTGCTCCTGACTTAGTCGCAGCCTCACATTCATTTACTCTGCTTTGGTCAGAGTCTTTCTCATTCATTTGTTCTTGCACGTTTCGATTCAATCTTTAATCCATCCATTTTACTCGCTCACTCTTCTGAATTACGTTGATATGCGTGTCTCTACTATTTCTGCCATTTTCGGCGGCCTTGCTGCCTCTTTTGCCACCCAGTCTGATCTTGACCCCTCTGTCTGGAAGACCATCCTCAACGAGCGCGCTCCTCAATCTGATCTCGACCATGCCGTGTGGAAGAACCTCGCCAACACTGCTCAGAACAAACATAGCCAAGCTGAGGTACCTCGAAACCGCCCTACGAAACGCCAGTCGGGCTGGAACCCGCCTGCAGATTTGAAGGCCCCTCTTCAGGAAGTCTGGTCCCACTACGAGAAGACCTACGAGAATTTTGGCAAGAACGTCAACTCTGGTTTCTACCAGATCATGGCCAACAAAGGGTGATAACAAGATATGGTATTGGATGAACGATCAGCTGCTGACAAACTATCAGATACCTCAACATTTGCGTTCGATGGGACTCTTCTGCCAGCCTGACTGAGGCCCAGAGAAGCAAGATCGCCAAGGCCTACAACGACCAATACCAGAAGTGGTTTAAGTGGCTCTACGGCTATAACGGCTTTCCTTACGATAACGTCAAGGTCAACATTGTCGGATACGCCGTCAAGAACAAGAGCCAGCTCCAGGGTTCTACCGCTGGCTATGATATCTACACTGAGACCGACGCCGAGGGAGTCCCCATGTGCCCTGTATCTTGTGCCCGTGATGCTCACCTCGATGGTGACTACAGCGGCTGCAAGGCTGGTGCTGACCGCCACTACGATCACTCTCTCTGGTTGACTGATGGTCTTGAGGGTGGCTTCGGCCACAATTGGGGTCAGCAGGTTGGACGAGAGTACTTCATGAATAACCTTGACTCTGGCAACATCCACATTCTTCTGCACGAGATGGGCCATACATTCGCCCTTGATGATTGTAAGCATCCTATTCCCACAGTGAGAAGTCTTTCCTAACAGATTACAGTCTATGGTATTCTCCACCCTTGACAAATTGTTTATAACATATTCAACATACTGACAAAAATAGACTGGACCCCAACTGGCATGAACAAGTTCATCATGCTTGCTGGTTCCTCCATGGAGATCACCGACTTTGATGGCTGGATGCTGCGCAACTGGTAGTACTACCTTTCTCAGAAGGAAAATTGGAGTTCCAGCAAGTCTAGCAACAGCGCTGCACCGGTAGCCGCCCAGATCAAGCCGGCTGAGGACGCTGTTAAATCCGTAAATGCTCCAACTGAGACTAGCACTGCCACCAAGGTTACTGCTACCATGGCACCAACTGCTTCTATCGGAAACAACGCTGTGGCTACTGGCACTGTTGCTGCCTGGGCTCAGTGCGGTGGCGATAACTGGACTGGTGCTACCAAGTG